>CM037866.1:21169089-21769089 GCA_021292105.1 Anadara kagoshimensis
GCATGACTGTTGTCAAGCATAAAATATGTACTCTCTTTACTTCTCTCAATAACCAGTCATACATGTAGTTCAATTGATACATGTACTAAAACTTATATTGTTACCTGAGTTTTATGTTTATTGGTTTAATCATGGCAATCCAGGTTCATATAAAATTCACAATAAGGGATTGAGATTAGCAAGGCCCAGTAGCCACGGCTCCTAAAAATAAATCTGGGCCCCTAAATTTTACATAGTTCAGCTATTCATTAATATTACAGTTAACTGAGCCCCTAACTCAAAATGTTAATCTTCATCCTTGCACTCGGTCTGGAATTGTCTGTGTTTGCTGAGACAAATGTCACTGCTCACCAGTAACAACTTCAGGTACATGTAGTCATAGCTGGTGTCAGGCATAAACTATGTACTTTCACTCTACTATTCTTATTTCTAACTGGCTGTAGTTTGATTAATACTGAAACCACCACCCGAGTTTATTGGTTTAATCAATGGCAATCTATGGTCATATAAATTTCACTCTCACTCTGAAATTCAGTGTATTTGCTGAGAGTTAGACTCAGAGTGAAACAAAAACTTTCTCCTACATCAACAACATCATAAATAAAAACCCCTACCCAACCATTTTACACATCACATCAGAATTACTATGGTCCATTTTACGTCTGAGTCAAGAGTATTTCACTTATATCAGGATGTCGCCAGTTATAGGTGATGTAGCAGGATTTTTGCAATGCAGCTTATGCTCTTAGTTCACTGTGAGGTTTATGGTTCTTTAACATACCACGTCTACCATAACATTTGTCAGCAGTTGAATTCACAATCTCTTCCAAAGGAACTCATGACTTTCATTTTAAGACACTACCTGTTTCTCAGGTCTTGGTCAGACCTAAACAGGCTTCAAAACCTGGCCTCCCATATACAAGCAAGCACTCTTCATCTACCAACTGAGCAGTGTATGAAATTACAATGTAGCTAGAAAGACATGATGGCCAGCAGGGCCCTTAACTTTTGAAAGTTGGTAGCCCAAATGAAAAGTTAATGGCCCTGTAATATAGAAATTAAGGTACATCTCTTTAATTGTGTAAACTTCATTTTAACTTACAATACTGTATGTATTGCTGTGTCAATACAGCAAACTGCATAATGACATGCTTGCAATAGCTTATGATCCTCATTGAAAAGATGTTACATTGTAACACTTACAATATCTAATATTTTGACTATTAATTTGCTAGTGTATCACTTTTGTTTTGGGAATTTTAGTCATCAAATTGGTAAAATATAGTGATTTTTCTTATGGGGAAACCATCTTTAAGTTTATTCAGTAGTAATATTAGGCAAACAAAATCACTGGTTGTCAAGCATAAAACATATACTTTCCCTGTATCCCAACAGAATCATAAAGCTCCATAAAGAACCTCCAATATACAAGGCAAGCACTTGTCATTTACCAACTGAGCTACTGTAATGGTAGTTAATACTGTGAGTGGGCATGGTTGTTGTCAAGCATAAAATTTTTAACATATACTTTCCCTGTATTCCCAACCGAATCATAAAGCTCCATAAAGAACAATAACTAGGGTAAATTACCGTAATTAATGTGTTATTGTAGGCTGTAAATATTAACATTTCTTCATTAAATAATCAGCCATCATCATTATTTTATTACACATCACACCAGTAACAATATAAGTTTGCATACACATACTGTCAGTAGGCCATCACAAATTTAAAAACCACTGCGGTAGCTCAGTTTGTAGAGTGCTTGCTCCGTAAGTGGGAAGTTGTGGGTTCGAACCCTGACTGGGTCTGTCCCAAGACTTAAAAGTGGGTATTGACTTTCGCCAGGTAGTCAGCATTACGAAATGAAAGTCACTGTTCTTTCCGATGGGAACTTAAAATAAACAAGGTCCCATGTCACGGTGTTCTTGGCACGCTAAAGAACCCTGCTGTACATGTATAATGCCATCAGCGCAACACACAGGCAAAATTTCTACACCTTCGCCTATAGCTGGCGACATGCATCTGGATATAAGTGAAATATTCTTGACTGGGACATTAAACACCATTACTCAACTCAAATCCACAAATTTAAAATTTGTAACCAAATTTCCTAAATTTATGAAAATACCGGTATATTATATAACCCTTTCTCAAGTTTTGTTAAAATTTTTAATGTTTGAAAGAATTGCTCAGAATTTACAATGTATGACCGGTGGTCCGTGGTGATTTTGGCTACTTGGAATGAAAACATACATGTTGCTTTCCCTGAATTTCTACAGAATCATAAAGCTCCATAAAGAACAATAACTAGGGTAATTAATGTGTTATTGCAGGCCGTAAATATTAACATTTCTTTATTAAATAATCAACCATCATCATTATTTTATTACACATCACACCTGAGTAATAATATAAGATTAGTATGCATACGTGTACTTTCCGTAGTTCTCCACAAATTTAAAATTAGTAGCCCAATTCCCAAAATTTATGAAAATATAGCCCTTTTTCGAGTTTTGTTATAATTTTTATGTTAATTTTTGAAAGAATTGCTCAGAATTTAGGACTGGTGGTCTGTGATGATTTTGGCTATTATACATGACCATGGCTTTCCTTGTATTCCAACAGTATCATAAAGAACAATAACTAGGGTAATTAATGTGTTATTGCTGGTTGTAAATATTAACATTTCTTTATTAAATAATCAACCATCATCATTATTTTATTATACTTAATCAATTAAGTTGGCACAGGAAGATGTTTTATGGCTCTGATCCGTGAATGTTATATAATGTATAATATAGCAAAGTTGTATACAAATCATAATTAAAGAACAGTTATATGCAATAAATACTTCTGATACAGCTACTGAGGCCAAAGAAAAATATGTTGTGCTTCCTTAAAGATGGAATATATACATTGAATACTTCTGATATAGCAGCCATGGCCAAGAAAAAATATGTTGTGTTTCCTGTAATGGCAGTACAATGTATTAACCATCATCATTATTTTATTATACTTTATAAATTAAGTTAGCACAGGAAAATGTTTTATGACCCTGATCCCTGAATGTTATATAATGTACATGTATTACATAGAAAAAGTTGTGTACATGTACAAATCATAATTGAAGAACAGTTACTGAGGCCAAAGAAAAATATGTTGTGTTTCCTGTAATGGCAGTACAATGTATTGCATAAAAAACCCTCATCATTATTTTATTATACTTTATCAATTAATTTGGCAGAGAAAGATGTTTTATGGCTCTGATCCGTGGATGTTATATAAAAGTTGTATACAAATCATAATTAAAGAACAGACACATCATATAATAACAATAAATCTTTCTGATATATTGCCCACCAAGGCCAAAGAAATAATATGTTGTGTTTCCTTAAAAACGGAAAACATACGGCATACAGTAAATGCTCCTGATATATAGCAACTGAGGCCAAAGTAAAAATATGTTGTGTTTCCTTAAAGAACAGATATATATGCTATAAATATGCTGAAAAAATACACTCCCCACCCCATCTTCATATCTTGGCATATACAATCAAACCTGTCTATAAAGGCCACCCAAAGGAACTTGTTAAAATGGCCTTTATGGGCAGATGGCCCTTATATACAGGTTCAAATTGCCATATAAAGAGTGAAGAGTAAAATTTTTGAATAAAGAGTGATTGGGGAAAAACTTCACTGGCCTTTAAAAGCAAGTGGCCCTTTTATAAAGGTGGCCTTTAAGACAGGGTTGACTGTACATGTATAAAAATTGTTCACTGAAAGGGTTAAATTTCAAGCACTGCTACATTTGTAGGTAACTTAATCAATAGCTATTACTTTAAACAAAAAAGAAATTGTGTATCACTATCAGGTATAAGTGATTGTATATGTTTATACAGGGATGATATTTATATTGTACTGGTATATCTACTATATATATTTATAACTCCTTCAGGAGACACAGATGTAAATAAACAATGATTGTATCAGGTACTGATTATCATCTACATGTACTTAACTTGTACTATACTTGTTATAGGTACACGAAAATCTTGACAGGTCATCAGGCCGCCCTGTAGGTCATACTAACAACTTAATTAAGGTATACCGGTCATTACCTGGGCCTCAGTTGTAGTTATACAGGAAGGGACTTCACTCACTCTATCTTCTCTCTCTCTGTAGTCTCTCTCTCTCTCTCTCTCTCCTCTCTCTCTACATGTCAAGTTAAATACTAAATTGTAAGTTTTACCTGAGCCTACTTTGTTGTTATAGACACAGGATCTCTCTCTCTCTCTCTCTCTCTCTCTCGTTATCTTTCTCTCTGAGCTGCTTTGTAGGTCATGTTAACAACCTAAATCAGGGTCTAATTGTTTAACAAAGAGGCACCTCTCTTTCTCTTCAGACACAGGCATGCATTCCCTTCCTGCAGGTCAAGCTAACAACAGTTGTTTGGTCTGAGTCATTGTTGTACTTGGAGCTCATGCTCGCTCTTGCTCTCTCCTCTCTCTCTCTCTCTCTCTCTCTCTCTCTCTCTCCATGTATAGAAATCAGAATGCACAGATCAGACAGCTTAATTAATAATTAATAATATATAACACTGAAGTTGAAAATAGGGGAAGGGTGAGTTACAGTATATTTCAGTATCAATGAAGTTTTAACTGTTTATAAATATTTCCCATTGTGATAATATTTTATTGCCTATACTATGCCCATTAAACACACAGTTTTCTTAACAGCCACTCAAAATACCAGTCAAGTACCTCACTAATACCTGCTAGAACAAATCTCAATATTTAATGAAATTCAGAAGACAGCCACACCCACCAGCTTAATAGCTAGTTAAATTAAATTAAGATAAGTTTGTTAAGGCAATGTCTAACTATACATACAAATATAAGTATAAAGTACAGGCCTGTCGAAAGTTTTTATAATAGGCTAATGAATAAGTGCCAAATCGGTAGCTCATTTTGGCTATATCTGAATAGATAGATTTTGGGCAGCCGTTATTTTCTTCAAAAAAAAAAAGATTTCTGTTTTAAACAATTTGTGTAAATTTATTAGTATTATCAATGAGAGAGTCAGCCCTCCTGGTTAAATTATATGTATAACTCACGTATGCTTATGTTATTATGTATATTATAATGTATTTTATGTTCTCTGTATTGTAAATATACTATTTTTGAGAATGAAAAACAGTTCTTTTATGATCTATTTCTTGGCACCTTTCCTGTCAACTGGCTATCCATATCTAGGCCACTTGACAGTGGAGTTTTCGGCTTCAGCGTTAAACTTTCGACAGTTCTGTACTTGTACATAGGATATATATAAACTGCTGCTAGGCAATATTTTAATTAAGTTTATGATGACATTGTATAAACATCAGATATAGAGAAAACGTCTTTGATAATGTAATTCATAAAAACCTGTCTTCTTCAACTTTTGAAGTTGATCTATGTCTTCAGGATAAGAGATACATATATACGATATATAGCACATACGGCACATAATATATTGTATTTGCATTGTTTTATGTCTTTGTCTTTGTCTTTCCTTATTGACTTGGTGTGGCTTTTTCTTTAAAGTTTAATGTACTCTGACTATTATTTAGTGCTATGTATTCATATATATTGCATTTGAGACAATTTGAAATTGTCAACTACTGGTATTTATCAGTTGATGGTTGTTAGTTCAGTCACAAACTAGGTCACTGTCAGATTCCAGAAATATAGCTGATGGTCTAGTGCTGAAGTGATCTCTGCCTTTCTTTGTCTTTCCTTTATTAACCCGATGTGGCTATTGTTTTAAGTTTAATGAACTCCGACTCTGATTAATGTATTCAGTGTGGTCCAAAATTATGTTTTGACTTTTGTATTGGAAGGTCCAGAACCTTTTGTCTTTATTTTTGGCAGGTCCCACATAAAGGTTTAAAAGTCCAATATCATCATTGAAAGGTTCATGTGCAATTATGTTATTATGTAGAAAAAGTATTATCCTGTGAAAAAAGAAGGCAGGTTCATTTGACTTCCACAGTTTTAATATCAAAGGTCCCAATGTAAAAATAGTAGGTCCTGGACCTCTGACCTGGGGAATTTTGAACCCCCTGTATATTGCATTGGAAACACTTATTCATTATTTGATGGTTGTAATGGTTCAGTCACAAAGTATATATCAGTTGGATTGCCAAATATCTGTGTTTCTTTTCTGTCTATTGTGCAGAACTCATATGTGTCCGCCAACACTAATGTCCAATTTTAAGGTTAACTAAATGTATTTGATTGACAAGATGTAATGTCTGTTCATCTGTCAGCTTCTCTATAAGTGGCCCTATTTGTTCCTATACTGTTCACAGCTCTGTAATTTGTTTAGAGGCTCTCGGAGTGGCTAATTGATATATTTGTAGCTGTATCGACTTACAATCTAGTGATATAAGTTATTTATAAGCATTTCACAACAAATTAAGATCTTTGTAATAGAGGAAATCCATATGCTAAATCATATTTACTATATACATATGATTAAATATAAAACATGGAACTGTTTGGGAAGTTTGGTTTTTTGGCTGGGCTTTCAAATATATAGATCATAGCATTGTATGGAACTTTAATTTTGGTTGGATATAAAACATGGAACTGTTTGGGAAGTTTGGTCTCTTGGCTGGGCTTTCAGATATAGAACATGGCATTGTTTGGAACTTTAATTTTGGTTGGATATAAAACATGGAACTGTTTTCTTGGCTGGACTTGCAGATATACAGCACATGACCTTGTTTGTAACTTTGGTCTTAGCTGGTCTTTTAGATATACATGTATATATATATAACACGGCATTGTTTTGAAATTCGGGTCTTGTTTGGGCTTTCCGAAATAATAAACATGACATTGTTAGGATCTTTTATCTTTTGTTGGTCTCCCAAGTTTTACGTAAAGTGAATAATGGCAGAATAGGTAACAAAGATAAAATAAATGAAATCATATTAAATTTACTTGAATTCCAATTTCTATTTGTCCAGATGTATTTTAAAATTACACCTTTTTCGCCACTGATTAAAAAATGTTTCCATAAGATACATTTAGGACACTATTTAATAAGCTTTTACATCTAAAAAGCATCATTTACATTGTATGGATATATATGAGAAATTGTCAAAATTTTAAATTTTCCACATTCTCCACAGCTGCATGTACCAAATTTTATGAACCGGTCTTTTATTTACAACTTTCCACAAAAAAAGCATGATGATTAATTAATGAACACACAAAGTTTCATCTGGTTGACTGTAAACAGTCACTTACCTGTGTTGCAAGGGCTAGTCTTTAATTTCTCATTTGCCATGGAACAACATCAATAACAGCATTTGGAAAGAAGATAGCATTAAAATACTCATAAAATCTTATCCGGTTTCTATATCAGCAGTACATGTATCTGTACAAATATTGTAAGAACCTGACATTAATTTACAGCTTGCCACCAAAAACCCATCTTGTATTTTGTATTTTGAGAAGAGATATATTTTAACAAACATATGCATCTGGTCATAAAAATCATGCAGCTGGTTAAACCATATATACCAGTAACTCGTATATATATCTGATTGTATTTTGGACCAGACAAATATATGTATATGTGGTATATCCATTAGGTTGGTTTTGGTTTGGTCTTTTAACTTGCTCAAGTTGATTGAATATTAAATAGATTTAGAATTTTGTGAGTTTTAAGAATATAGCCAAATCTGTCAATATCACCTCATGTTTCCATGAGAAGATGGCATATATGAGAAAAAAAACATATGCATCTGGTTATAAAAATCTTGTAGCTGGTTATACCATGTATACCAGTACTATGGTATACCCATTAGTTTGATTAAATAGATTAAGAATTCTGTGAGTTTAAATAAGAATAGCCAAATCTGTCAATATCGCCTTGTGTTTCCCCATGGAGGTGAGCTAACATCTGTGTTGAGAAGGGGGAGAAAGTTATTAACTCCTTTCCTTACTTCCCTAATTCTGTTGATCCCACCTACCAGGTAATGATACATGTCTAGGTTTCCACAAATTTTTAATTACTTCTATACAAATACATGTAGCTATATTTCTAAAATGTGTTAAAATAAATCTTTTTTTATAATTTTTTTTCACAAACTGGATAATGTATGTTACTTTTTGAAAAAAAAAATTGTAGAAATTGATTATGGGATAATTTATAGTTTTAAAAAAGTATTCAGTTTATCATTAGGATTTACATGTCTCACAGTTTTTATGTTCTGAACTTGAACTTTTAAACATTGCACGGGGTATGACATTACATCTTACAGGTACAGATAGCTTTAAAGTCAACATTGGCTGCTAATTTCTGAGAAATTACTTTACAAAGAATAACATTTTCATGAATTTTGAAAATTTGGCTATTAAGGATTTTAAGTTTGTGGAACAGCAATGCACACCGATTGCAATATAACAAATTGACCAGTAAATGGTTGTGTAATACATCAAAACATAAGATTTTGAATTGTAAATAGGACAGAATAGCCCCCAAAATGACCCAGTGAGAGTGTTGGTACAAAATTATTGATATTTATTATTATATTCTTTAAATGCTTGCTAATCAACCCATATAGATAATGTAACATGTCTGCCCTTATGATCAACCTCAGGCCATTTGAATTGTGAATGGTGCAGAATACCGATGTTAGTCCCAACAAATGACCTAGCAAGAGCATTGGTACCATATATTAATGATATTATTTTATTTTTTAAATTGCTTGCTAATCAACCCATTTAGATAAAATAACATGTCTGCCCTGATGATCACCTTGAGCCTTTTGAGTTATGAATGGGGCAGAATACAGATATTAGTAAAAGAAAAATGACCCAGCAAGAGTCCTTGGTACCATATTAATGTTATTTATTATTTTATTTTGTACAGCGTGAACAAAGTGAACCTGTACTTTGTCATCGCTTTCTTCCAAGATATCGAGCTTCTTTGCTATGAAATTATAAGATATGAGTACACCTGGAAATAGTGCGCCTGATAAATGAGCGTGAAAGAAGTATATCTGTTTTATCGTGAGATATGTATTCTGAGACGGGTAATGCATTTGGTTACATATGCACATTTGGAATAAATTTTCGGAATACATTTCAGAATCTAGTAAAATATTGCGACGGGATGCATCTAATAATTTCTGCAATATGGCGAACTGATCTCATGTTTACAATAAAAAGTAGTTCGAGAAGTTTGCGTCCTACGATGTAAAATCATAACTTTTTAAGAAATGAACAGCAACGGCAGGTTGTTTAATTAATTCTTCGTGAAATCTACGGAAATTTAAATTTATTTTGAAGGTTGTGATAACGTATTTTAATGTTTTGAGGCAATTGTGTCATATTTAAAATGTTTATCGATTAGATTTTACTTTCGTGAAAGGGAGATAATTCGTACAGTGTTGTATGCAAATTTTAAATACAGTCGTTTTACCAGTTCCGAACAGGGTTTCATATAACCGCTGCTGCAGACGTCATCCACAAGCAGAGGAAATAAAATTTATGTGGTGTAATAATACAAATGTTTACTGATTCCAAAATATTGACACCTGTCCTAGTATGTTTTCTTTAAAAAAGCATTTCCGTGATCACGATTTGTTTACATCGTTAAACTAGGTCACCAACAATCTGTCGTACATTTAGGAAGCGGTTGAAGAAACAGCAAATTGAGAAAGTTATTTTGCGATTCCTTTAATTGAACGGGATTGAAATTTTAGATTATTCGGTAGTAAAAATTCGGAACTGGTAAAACAACTAAATGATCCAGTTATGCATACAACCGCTAGAATGTACCCCCTCATAGCGACGGTAGAAATGACAAAACGATCGGGTACAACTTTTTTAAATTTTAATTACCGATTGTCTTTTTCATATATTTATGAAATTAATTTTTTCTACCATTTAATTCAGCAATACATGGATTGGTACAAAAATTTGTTTCTTTTTCCAAAAAAAAAAAAAAAACCCATCCGTCGGACTATATGCATAGATCAACGGCAACCCCCCCCCCCCCGAATTTTCGGTTATATTCTGTCTTGCCACAACACAATTTTCCCAACTACGCTGTACAGCAGCACGACAGTGCTATGTTTTTAAATGCTTGCCATTTACCTCATATAGATAATGTAACTTTTCTGCCCTGATGATCAATCTATAGACCTTAATATGTGATAAACCATTTAAGATTTTGAATTGTAAATGGGCAGAATTTCGGCCCCAAAAATGGCCCAACAAGATTCCTGCTACAATATTAATGATATTATTTGAGCCGGTGCATGCGAAAACCTACAACTTGGTCAAAATTGTCAAAATTGAGATTTTTACATATTATGAAAGTCCATAATGTTTTATACATGTAAACAAATTTTTAAAGTAAAACACAAATCCTAAAATGTAAAAATGACGTCATAAAAACTTGGATGACGTCACAATTTATTGGTCAAGTGTTCATGAGTGCTTTCAATTTTGCATTCAATTTTCAATACTCGAACATCGTTTAACAAAATGATTGTCACTCTTCCGACGGTGCTGGACATGTGATATCTTGATACATTAACCTGATATGGTGTAACTGAGTTTAATTGTCGGTCTCTGCTATAGACTTGGTGCGACTTGATCTGGTCGGTCCATAAAGGTACATGACCAACAGACCTCTTTACAAGTGTAAAGGTAGTCTCAGAATCATCGATATTACGGTCCCTGATCTTCACAAAAATTTTACCGGGTTCTGTACTTGAAAATCTTAAATGTATTGGATGTTTGTGTATAAAAAATTCAGAATATTTATTACTGATAAATGTTATTACATTTCTAAATCTCCCTACAAACTCAATATCATGCCGACACCCACCATAAAGTTTAGTTATGATTGGTCATTTTACTTTCAATTATTAAAAACATTTTGTTTACAATTTTTGAAACCCATTGTATTTTATAATTCTTGACTTAAGTGGTCATTTAAATGAAGCGAGTGAATTATAATTCTAGATTTAAAAATAAATAAATAAATAAACTTCTTGAATGCTCTGGTGCTTGTGCATTCCAATAAACATCCTATCGATTTGATACTTTGACCTTTTTATCTCAGTTAAATTTTATATCTTATAAATGTGCTGATAAAATGATCCAAAATGATACAGGACTGATCAGAAATGAGCTGATTAAAATGTTTTCCAATCTTTCAATTCCCAGTTTCTGGGCCCATAAAGATTGTATGCAATGCTTTTTATTGTTATATGCCGATTTTGTAACAGTACTAGTATCCAAAAGTGCCAACATTGATCCGACAGCATTGCGCTTTAATTGCGCAAATCCTATAGAACTCCTGTCTATGAAGCATTGTGCATGTCCTGCAATCTGCATTTATTAAAAAAGTGACTGCAGTGTTGAGTCCTGCCAAAATGCACCATTCGAAATAAGTCATTGTATACATATTTTTGTTCTGTCTTGTAAAATATTCTAAATTTCTGTAATAGCAAACACAAACTGCTGTATATTTGGAATTCGCCCTTATTAATGTAAGACATCAGAATTAATACATTTATTAAAAATACAGACGAGTTCGGTACTGTTTGCCATTTTTTCCAGTGCCTGGTTCTCGTCCATTAAGTGATTCAGATGCAATTGAAAACATAATCGTACATAAAAAACCTGGATTTTACAGGGTGTCAGAAAATAAAGTGCACCCATCTGTCTATAAAAATATGGTTTATTGATCGATTGATTAATTAATTGATTGATTGAAAGGCGATCTACGTCCTAGTCAAGAATATTACACTTATATTGAGGACGTCTCCAGCTATAAGTGAAGTAGTACACTATTATTTTACCTTTGTAGTGTGTATGTTATATGACGAATATACCCCTTGTACCATCTCCATTGGTTTAGATTGAAAAAAGTTTGAATTGAATTGCCAAGTGCAATGTACAGGGAGGATTTTTAACGATGCCTGCGATGACACGGGGCATCGGTATTTAAGGTCTCTTCCGAAGGACTCCGTGACTTTCATTTCTAAATGCCGAATGCTTGGCGAACTTTTTCAAGTTTTTGTCAAACCCTGTCTGAAATCGAACCCATGACCTCTCACATAAGAAGCGCGCACTCTACCAACTAAGCATCCGTTGTATACATACATTCTGTGCGAGTCAAAAGAAACATTTTGTTTTGGTACAAAGGCGCAACTGGTACACTTGGTATTGAGATTTTGGATAGTTCTTCTTGTGTCTTTGTAAGACAGGTCTTAAGAACACATTTTCTTTTTTTACAAGAATGAGGGAAAAAGAAACGGAAATTTTTTTAGAAAAGCTGTACTCCTACTGTTTTTCCCGTCATATCCAAAATTAAAAACAAAACATACAGATGTGGGCGTTTTGGGTTTTTGGTCAAGGAATGTTCAAAATGCCCTAATGCATTTCTTAGCATAGCATGCGCAAGTGACCAAGTTTTTTTCCGCCGATACAAAGTACATACATGTGGTATTTAAAACAAATAGTTTTAAAATAATATATAAATTTAAACAACAACTATATGAATAACATAGGCAAATGGCACTTTATCCTTTAGCAAAACACGTTTTCTGATATATTTCATGAATTGACCTTCTACTTTCATTAGGGTGGAATATCATCTCGACCTCTAAATGGGGAAGGAAATGGCACCTCGTTCTCATTAATTATGTAATTCACAATTATTTCAACGCCATTAATATTGATTAAGAGGCCGCGGTGGCCTAATGGATAAGACGTCCGTCTACAAATCCAGGGTCTCTCACCGCTCTGAGTTCGAGTCCCGCTTAGACCACATTTGGGAAAGTAAGTTTTCTTTGCTGTTGGCCTTTACTGGTTAACCTGGTATCAGTTTATGGACTGGGGGAATGGTACGCTTGTCTGCGACGTACTCGGCGCGCTAGCACCTTAAAAGCCGCCCTGAGTGCGCGCTAGTACAAGGCAGACCATACAACACACTCGCAACTCACATGCAAACATGAAATTGTTCATAGATTAATCCATAGAGATTAATAAAATAGCTCTCGTCGCAAATAGCTGAAAAATTGCTGATACGACGTTAAGCAACATTCAACCAACCAAGCATTAATATTGAAGTCATTATGAGGTTTTTGAACCCTGTTCCCATGTGTTCTTGGATCATTTAAATTATTCTTCACATGACGGATGATAAAGCTTTAACAATTTCTCTGATGGCATACCGTATCTTAAATACTACTCGACAAATTACTGTACGTTTAAGGTGAAATTATGGTGCTAATTCTGTCTCTCTCCTCGTTTTGTTTGTATTCTTTGGTTGTCTTATACTTCATACTAATGGACCCTATCATGCAATCTTCCCGCTATGGTGAAAAAAAAAAAAAAAAAAAAAAAACGTCAGTGGGATTCGAACTCCCGGAGCCTGTGTTAGATAAAAAGTGTAAATCCAAAGTCGTATCCACTACACCACGACGACCACATATGCAGCGAATGTTATACAATGTATAAAATTTGTTATGTCACCGCTAAGGCCAGTAACTCTTCATTTGTTTACATTCACAGACGTACCCACGGTACTGTTCTGGATCTTGTTACCGATAGGCTAATATTTAATGTAGTTGTTATATCGCCATTGAAAAGACATATAAAATCGTAAGACACATATTATTAAACATGTATGTTATTCAATAACTCAAGTAAACCCCGGGTGATACACACATAATCTTCCCGGGTCATATCTCTCTCTCTCTCTCTCTCTCTCTCATTTAGATAAAATTGGGAAAATGTTTGTATTTATTATAATTTTGTATTATATTATTAATATTGATATAAATATTTATAAAACGTGACCAATATCAGTTTCGAAATATTTTTAATACAACCATCTCCATACTCCGAAGATACATGACCGAAAATGAGTGCTCGTCCACATCTACTTTAAGCCCGTATAAATGCTGTAAAAACATATGGATGAATTAAAAAACTCAACCTCATCTGTCTTCCCTTCAGTTACCATATCTTACCACCCCAACACTTAAAATCACTCCGTTAAAATCAGTTTTAACTTCAACTCGTTCTAAAAGTTAAAACGTCAAACTTGTAAATTGACGCACAATACTTGCAGTTGACTTCCGTGTTTGTGACGTAACTTCGTCGCGATTTTTCTCAATTGTGACGTAATTGCCAAGTTGTAGGTTTTCGCATGCACTGGCTCATTTTATTTTTAAAATGCTTGCTAATCAACCCATATAGATAAAATAATATGTCTGCCCTGATGATCAACCTCGGCATTGATATTACTTAGCTTTTCATGCTCCAATTTGTTGAATCTTTCCCAACATAATAATCTGTATTTAAATGAATAGAAATCTCTATCAGGTTGTATGTTCATGATAAAAATATTACATATGTTACTAATTTTCCTACTGATAAAATACACATGAATGAATGTATAAAGGTGATAAAAAGGATTTAGAAAATACTTGATAGTTGATTGAAAAATCTCCATGACGCTGAGGTATCACAAGGTCTAATCATATCAAATGGATAAATTTCTAGGTTTTTTCTAATTTATGGAATTCTTTGGCAAAATATATATTAGATATGTTAGATATAGGTTTTGCCAATATTTTTTAAGATTTGAAAGAATATGGTGGCAAAATTTGGCTTCTGGTTGGTTGGTTGGTTGAATGCTGCTTACGTAGTATCAGCAATTATTCAGCTATTCATGCCTAGAACTATTTATTAATCTCTATGGATTAATCTATGAACAATTTTGTGTATGCATGTGAAGTTTGAGTGTGTTGTATGGTCTGCCTACCACACACTCAGGGTGACGTTAAGGTGCTACAGTAGCTCACCCATTCAGTATGCAACAGACAAGCATACCACTCCCCCAGTCCATTATACTGATACCAAGTGAACCAGTAAAGGCCATCGACAGTGAAAATTCAGTTTCCCACGTGGTCTGAGTGGGACTCGAACTCACAGCGGTGAGAGACCCTGGATTTGTAGACTGACGTCTTATCCATTAGGCCACTGCGGCCTCAATTTGGCTTCTGGTGATGATTTTTGCAAATTTGTTTGAATCCATATTTGGAACATTAACGAGAAGATTTTTTGCACTAGATAATGATTTATAAAGATCTATTTGTGGGTAAATGATCGATAAAGCCAATGATAAAAATCATTCTTAATTGGCTTATAGATTCCTACATTTAATGAAGTCACATTTTAAGCCTAATGTATTGTTAAAAGCTTACCCTTCTGCTGTATGATGAAGTTATAAGGCTAAGGCCTAAAAAAAATAAATGTGTTACCGTCCACTGGACCGACCTTAAATTATGCCTATATTAATACACTGTTAGATTTGACATCCTTGCCTCATATTGGTCAATGTCTAAAAAAAAAAGAAAAAAAATCAATAGATAAAAAAAAACTAAATTGCCTTCCTACTCAATTTTTTAAGAACATTAGCCATTTTAGCAGAAACACATATATTTTTTCTTTGGCCTTTAAATGTTTCTAATAGACTAATACATGTACTGTAAAAATTGATGGATGCTATCTAGAATCAATTGGGATATCACTAAGATTTGTTAACGAGTCATGGACTCAATGATAAAAGTTAATGCAGTTACATTGATTGTGTCTCCAATTAACCTAGCCTTTAGTTAAGGTTGTAAACCATGTCTATTTAATCAACAGTGTGTTTCTGGTTCTTTTGTTCAGAGCTCACCATTACCCAGTTGAACAATGCTCAATTGATTTTCTTATTGTGGCTTAATTGATGATTAACTTTCATTAAGCTTTGTACAACTGGGTCCTGAAAATTAGGAATAGAGTGGAGTAATGGAGTTTTAAGCCCCAGTTTAAGATCTTTTCATTTATATCAAGACAGTTTATTCCTGGATGGCGGAGGAAATCAGAGTATACAGACAACATAACCAACCTTTGGCAAGCAAACTGACAAACAACTAAGCTCAGTAGTAAATGATGATGGTTTAGCTTCAAAATCACTCATGTTAAGCAAAGATTCTTAGATTGGTGGAGTGGTCTAATGTCTAATGTTGAATGTTGCTTATGTCACATTAGCAATTTTCCAGCTATTTGTGACAAGAATTACTTTATTAATCTCTAAGATCAAGTTCGTGTATGCATGTGTAGTGCGAGTGTATTTTATGATCTGCTTTGTACCAGCGTACACTCAGGGCGACTTTAAGGTGCTATCTCACCGAGTCAGTACATCCCAGACAGGCATACCACTTCTATAGGCAGATTATACTGACACCTGAGCAGTACTCACAGCAGTGAGAGACCCTGAATTTGTAGAATGACATCTTTCTCTGGATACTTTCATTTTCTTCATCATCCCAGAAAGTACTAGAAACTTGGGTGTAAAATTCTACCCATAAATTGATAATAGAAAAGTGAAAATCATGAAAATTTGTCTTCTAAGGACCTAGTTTAGTAGTTAAAATTTAACTGTAGAACAGTTTGCAGGATTTTGTTCTGGATTTAAATTTGAGGAAATACATACCTTTGAAATAACTTGCGTTTGGTGTATAAGATTTTAATATATTGATAAAATCTCCGATTAAGTATGATTAGGGTTAATTACCGTAGGTCATTTACAGAATTAAGATGAGATATGGTGTTGTATTGTCAATAAAATTCTTTGTCTTATATCCAGGGATGGTGGAGGAAAGCGCAGTGCCAGTAGATAACCACCCACCTTTTCTGTATTATTTTGACTCGTGATAATAAAACATTATTCTTTATTTACAGATTGGTTTAAGGCTGTGCAAGGATTAATGTCATGTGCTGTAGCCAGCTCACTGTTAGCTCTGTTGATCGGATTGTTCTCACTGTGCTGGTCTTGCAAAGGATGTAACCCACACCAAGCAGCTGGAGCATTTGCTAATTTAACTTGTAAGTCATAATTTTATCAGGATTTGTGAAAAAAATTGGTCACATAGTATAACTTGTGATCATTTACTGGTATTCTCTCTCTATCTCTCTCTCGCTCTCTCTTGCTCTTTCTCTGTGTATCTCTCCTCTCTCTCTCTCTCTCTCTCTCTCTTGATGTTTTAACAATTTAAAATGAGGACAAGTAAGATAAATAGTGAGGGCAATCAATGTAAGCATGGTAAGGTATATTACCCGGTAGTTCTTTTACATACAATGTGGGGACATTTTTTGAAAATTGGACATTTTTCCCCAGTAGGACATTCAAATATCCCCACCCAACCTAACCCCTCTCTATTGTAAGTAGGGGTTAAAGGGTATTTCAACCAGCCTACCATAGATCTGAAAACACCTAATTTATCCCCTCATCATTGATGTGTCCCCACTTTGTTGATGATGAAGCTAATAGTATATCATATCCCAAGATCAACCAAGGGCTGGTCCTCTCCATCTCTCTCTCTCTCTCTCTCTCTCTCTCTCTCTCTCTCTCTCCCAGACCCCATTTTCACAATAACATATGTTAGAGCTTGAAGTCATCTTCAATAAAAACTTTTAAATTCCTGGATGTTTAGAAAATGACTAAATTATTAATCAATTATTTAGAATTACCACCTAATTTTGAAATGGTTTAAATTCTGTGAAGATGTTTTTTTTTCGATAAAAATTTCGTATTAATAACGCAACATCTACTAAAATGAAAAATTGCCAGAATTTAGGTAAGTTAAGAAATGATTGTGAAACTGAGACCTGTATCTTTATAATACATTGTATCATGACAATTGTTTACATTTTTATAAGATATTAATGCTGTCTATACATCAACATGTCACAATTATATATAACTATAATTAATATTTTGACTTAATGACTCTGTATGATTTATACATAACTATAGAAATGCAAGTCAGAAAGCACCTGTTTTAATTATTATTCTCTCTCTCTCTCTCTTTCTCTCTCTCTCTCTCTCTTGGAGTGTAAGTCCAGGGATTTCAGGACCCAGTTGTTCGAAGCTTGATTAGTTTATCAATGATTAACAGAAATTGAAAACATGGATAAAAATTGAAATACCATTTCCAAATTTGACAGTTTTATAAGTTCACAATATATCTGGAATTACTGTAAACGTATTTAATTTCGCGTGTATTTATTTTTGCGGTAAAGAAAATTTAGACATATCCGCATAGTTAAATTCCTGTGTTTTTGAAAAATACACTATAACACAACAAGCATAATATTATAAGTTTCGCTTGGCATTAATTTTCGCGCAAAACAAACAACCTTGAAATAAGCGAAAATTAGTACACAACGAAAATAAATACACTTACAGTATGCAAAATTCAAATTTTAACTACCATTATTAATTGATTTAAGTAATCTCTCTCTCTCAAGAAGTTTTTTGACACCTGGTATAACTACCAGCTACATGCACCGGTACTATGATCTCTTTAATTAATAAATTACAATGGAAATGTTCAGGGGACACCTGTTTAAACTTATTCTTTTTGTTCTACCTTTCTCTCCAGTCCCTAGAAAATTAAGAAAGTCAGGTGGCACCTGTTACATACAATCATAATGCTCTCTCTCTCTCTCTCTCTCTCTCTCTCTCTCTCTCTCTCCATGCATTTTTATGGAATACCTATCTTTATTGTAGTAAAGTAATTGAAGGGGGCACTTGTAACTAAATCCAGTAATAATTTTTATATTACATTTCTTTTCTAAATATATAGTTCAAAGATTTTGGTCAGAGTAATCATTTCCTGTATCAGGGAGGGTGTTTAACTCAAGTTGTTTTTAGTCGCTTTTATATAAAGTTATTAAAAGATTTCAATAAATTAGAACCAAATCAAAAACTCATTAACTCTTTCCTGGCAATCAAGTGTCCTCCATCATCTGTGAACTGAACAATAAAGCAATATATTCTTGATCAGGTGTACACTTATTACTCTCTCTCTCTCTCTCTCTTTCTCTCTCTCTCTCTCTCTCTGACACCTAAACAATATCCCAGTTATTATGTATCATGACCAAGTCAGATAGCTACAAGGAGTTCAAGTTGCATCATCAGAAATTAGTTCGCACTGCTCTCTCTCTCTTTCTCTCTCTAATAATAAAATTGATCATATATATTTATTTTATATTTATCGTCTCAATTGTTAGAATTAAAATGAGGAAGTCAAAACATATCTACTACAAACTAAGACTCATTAGAAAAATAGGAAAAACCCATTCCATATAGAATTGATATTAAAAAGAAATAAATCACCTTGTATACAAATTTAGGATTGATGTTTTTGCTACATGTATTAGGATTTATATATCTACTGGTATATGGCAAAAAGCACATGTTGATATATGATTAAATATTGCAGAAAAACAGTTGTATTTTAAAAATGAATGATTTTGCATTTATATGATAATTAAATATATATATTTCCATTAAAGAATTAAATTTTCGGTTCATTGTAGCAATGTGTCTATATGTATACCGGTATTATATAAGAGCACATAAATATTTTTCATTCTGAGGAATTTAATCAGTATGTATATACAGATATCATGATACATGTTTCGGTATGTAGTAAAACCTCTTTATAATGCCATTGAATAGTTCTGCCACCTCACTTTTTCGCCACAGTTTTTTGTAGTTCCAAACTCTATTTCTATTATGTTTTTCTTTACAAGTCTACTTCTACCTCAATTTACAACTGTACCAAGATTAAGATTAGCAGGGTTCTACTAGTAGTAGCTAATGGCACCTAATAATAAATTTGGACCCCTAATTTTTTTTTCACAATTTAGCTTATTTTTAGCTCACCTGAGCCAGAGGCTCAGATGAGCTATTGCAATCTATCACCGTCCGTCGTGCGTCGTCCGTCGTGCGTCGTCCGTCGCAGTGCTCCAAGTAGCCTAGTAAATACTCGAAATTTGCGACCAAAAATCGGATTTTGCGACTACAAATTGTCAGACGATCGCCATTATGTCAAATAATTTTTTTGAGTTTGGCCACTAAAAATCGGGAAATCCGGAAATTTTGTTCATGACCCGTCACCCAACCTGACAAATAGTCTCGCCATCAATAATATCTTAAAAGCGCTTGAATCAAAGCAGGTAACTTTATAGTTTAAAGCGCATAACTGACCGTGATCTAATTTTGCATAATGACAGCCAAACGGCAAAAATCACTTTTTGATTTGGGTTTTGTTACGACTTTTACTTCATCTAAATGATCAAGTTTGATTGTCTTCTCATCGCTCCGCCTTGAAAGTTGCCTACCATGGTGGGACCAATCCGAGGATCTCGCTAAACCATTCAATCGGTAGTAGCGACGGGCGGTGTGATAGAAAGAATTTAATAATAATATAAGGTTTGGCCACCAAGAATTTTACCTGGCGACAAAAATTTTGAAATGGCTACTGAAATTTTTTAATTATTAGCCATGTGGCTACCAGTTTTCAAAACCTGCTTGGAGCACTGCGTCGTGTGTAAACTTTACATTTTAATCTTCTCCTCCAAAACTACTGGGCCATATTTGATGAAACTTAGTGATTATCATGCCTGGGTAGCAGCCTTTCAAAATTGTGTTCGGGGTTTGGCCACGCCCAACAAGATGGCCGCTGTTACTAAAAATAGCAAAAAGACAAAAAAATCTTCTTCTCTGAAACCAAAAGGTGCAGGCAAATTTTGATTGGATATTTGGATTCAGCATACCTGGGAACATTAAAAATGTGTTTTTTCATGAAAATTAGACGAAAAATAGGTTACGCGTTTTTTGCGTAAAATTACGTAATTTTTAAAATGAGACATTTATTGTTATAACTTCATAACGGCTGAAGATAATTGTATGGAGTTTTCACTGTTGATCTTGTCTTGCAATTTTCTTCCAATTGATGTCAAGGTCGAAGGTCAAGGTCATGTCCCAGTTTTTGACCTTTGATAAAAAATGCTATTTTTTTAACATTTCTCGTGAAAATGGCGTAGGATTTTCAGTTATTTGTAGGTATTAACATGACGATCATTTTGATACATAGATCAGGGTCATGGGTTCAAAGATCAAGGTCACAGATGTCCAAGAATACCAAAATAGTTAATTATCTCAAAAACTATAAACTTTTTGTATAGGCATGTATATTGGAATATTGTAGGTATTGGCCTAACGATAATTTTGATATATAGATAAAGGTCATAGGTTCAAAGGTCAAGGTCATAGACGCGAACAAATACTTAAATGGTTAATTATCTCAAAAACTATAAACTTTTTGTATAGGCAAGTATATTGGAATATTGTAGGTATTGGCCTAATGATCATTTTGATATATGAATGAAGGTCATAGGTTCAAAGGTCAAGGTCATAGAATTGAACGAATATTTAAATGGTTAATTATTTCAAAAACTATAAACTTTTTGTATAGGCATGTATATTGGAATATTGTAGGTATTGGTCTAACGATCATTTTGATATATGAATGAAGGTCATAGGTTCAAAGGTCAAGGTGATAGCTGCAAACGAATATTTAAATGGTTAATTATCTCAAAAACTATAAACTTTTTGTATAGGCATGTGTATTAGAATATTGTAGGCATTTGCACAACAATCATTTTGATATATGAATGAAGTTCATAGGTTCAAAGGTCAAGGTCATAGACGCGAACGAATACTTAAATGGTTAATTATCTCAAAAACTATAAACTTTTTTATAGGCATGTATATTAGAATATTGTAGGTATTGGCCTATCGATCATTTTAATATATGAATGAAGGTCATAGGTTCAAAGGTCAAGGTCATAGATGCAAATGAATACTTAAAAGGTTAATTATCTCAAAAACTATAAATAGCAACCCCAGGTGATTACCTGTAACTGCTAGAATTTCATAAAATAGTATACCCATCATCATTTATTTCTATTTTATTATGGGTTGTTTTTAATTTTCTTAATAAAGAGTTTTATCATTGGAAACAGATTAAAATACACTACACAAATATATACTTTGTTTTGTTGTGAGATTTTTGACACCTGAGATATTGTGTGTTAATTGTCAAAATTCCAGGTAAAAAGTGTAATACACTTAAGGGCCGATTTTCGGGGAAATCGTTTTAAAGAGGGGTAAATAAGTTTTTATTTCCGAAGGGGATGTAATTATCACAGGATTCTGATTTTTTAAGACCAATCAGATAAAAGAATTATCTTTTATCCATCGTTTGCAGCATCCTTTTATCTTTAGTAGAAAAAAAGTTATAACACCAAAAAGTTGATAGATGATTGCGCCAAAAATATTTGGTAAATTTTTTTGCTGCAGATATATTTTAATTCTACACTTTTGTATGATTATTTTAAGATAAAAATCATAAAAATCCATTAAGTATAAGCCCCTCGGAAAACCAAACAAAAATGACGATCTTGTCAGTTCGCGCCGACGTTCTTCTTTTTGACCTACATGTGGTTGTTTACAGTCGCCGCCATATTGGATTTTTAAATTTACGCTAAGTGACATCGATAAATAAACACAAAATATGCTCTTTATTCAGCGTTTTAAGTTGAATAAAGTTTATAATCAACACAAATATATTCACAGCTATCAGTGTTGAAAGCAGTTTTAATTTTCACGGACGATTTTGTTATGAAAATGAAAATTTTTAATATGGGGAAATCCCGTTCCAAATAAAGAATCGACAAAATGGATAGTTTTAAAATAAATACAAGATCGTTTTACGGAAGAAAAACAATAATCGCGGATCACATTTGATGACAAATTGTATATATTTTTTAAAATTGATTTTCAAACACATGGATTTAGCGGTTTTGTTAAAAAAAAACGTATGAGTTTCAACCGCTATATACCGGAACGAAAATATTTTGACCCCGTGTTAATTTAAAATAAATTATAAAATATACCAATGAAACCCCAGAAAACAGCTATAATTTCAGCAATAAATACTTTATAGTTTCATCTAAAAAATTACAATAAAAATTTGCGTATGTGATCGAAATCTTTTGTGGAAAATTTCGCTTAAATTCGGAATGTATGGCGACGAAAAATTTTTAACCAGGACATTGGGGGTGGGGAGAAAAAGTTACTCGTTTTGAGATCATTATTTCTTGAAAATTAAAACGCAAACCGCAATAACAAATCTGCTATGATAAATAAAGAAAATATGAAAATCGGACCCAAAATTGATTTAGTATTTTCTCACACAACAGGATTAAAATGGTAAAATCCATGCACTTTTTTATTTTGCATTTGCATACATGTCTGTCTACATTTTGTATTACCCAATATGTGAAATTATTGAAAAAATATTACTATTATTAGCAGTAGTAGTAGATCTAGTGTTGCCTTTTTTTTCTTTTTTTCTTTTTAAATTTTTATATATATTTTTTTTTTTTTTTTTTTTTTTTTTTTTTTTTTTTTTTTGAGAGGGGGCTAAGCTACAGGTCACAGTGCCTGTCCCCTCTGTCTGTCTATCTCTCTGGCTAAGTGGTCTAAAGCACATGCAGGCCTCTCCTTGACTGGGTCCGAATCCCACTCAGGACAGATCCTAGTGAGACAGTTTGTCAGTTTGCTTGTTTAAATCAACAATCAACACATGTCAACATTCATTTCAAAACTAGTGACATTGAAATAATTATAGAAGAAAATATGGCAAATATCAGCTTTATTTGTCGTAGAATTTCAACAAAAAAGAATAGGCATCAAATCTTTGCTCGGCCATTTAATATAAAAAATCTGCTTGCACTACATGCAAAAGATTTCTTATATCTAGTTTTTAGTAATTGTTGCTGCAAGAATTTTGTTTACAAAGAAGTATGATTTGTGTTAGTATATACCCAACCATTATCATGGCATTATGCGGAAGCGAGTTTAGGAAAAGAATCATTATCCATAGTGATTCAATACACAAACACACAGGGATGCTTTGGATTTAGCTCAATTTAAAGTAGAAAAATGAGTTCAGCATGCAAAATACTATAAAGTTGTAAAGTTTCAACAACTTATGTTTATTTTTAAAGAAGTTATGGAGAAAAAGATGAAAACCTCTCTCGCGACGGTTCCGTCGGCAGTCGATTTTCAATTACCAATTAGATAAGACAAAAATTCCAGAAAAACGCTCCTTTTTTGCGACTTTAAATAGTCATAACTTTGGTTCTAGTTTAGATATCAACATTATTCAAACTGTTTTGGAAAGCATTATTAAATATCTTTCTGATTGGTTTATTTTTATTAAATTTTAAATAAGTTAAATTTTTCACCTGGGGTTGCTACTATAAACTTTTTGTATAGGCATGTATATTGGAATGAGGTATGTATTGGCCTAACGATCATTTTGATATATGAATGAAGGTCATAGGTTCAAAGGTCAAGGTTATAGATGCAAATGAATACTTAAATGGTTAATTATCTCAAAAACTATAAACTTTTTGTATAGGCATGTATATTGGAATATTGTAGGTATTGGCCTAACGATCATTTTGATATATGAATGAAGGTCATAGGTTCAAAGGTCAAGGTCATAGACGCGAACGAATACTTAAATGGTTAATTATCTCAAAAACTATAAACTTATTGTATAGGAATGTACATTGGAATATTGTAGGCATTTGCACAACAATCATTTTGATATATGAATGAAGGTCATAGGTTTAAAGGTCAAGGTCATAGATGCAAACGAATACTTAAATGGTTAATTATCTCAAAAACTATAAACTCTTTGTATAGGCATGTATATTGGAATACTGTAGGTATTGGCCTAATGCACATTTTAATATACAGATGTTTTAGCTGTTTATAAATAATATATTGTAGCTAGACTTTAAATATGTTATATATAGCATACTTATATAATAATTATTATAATTAATTTGCAAAAATACTTGCATATTATTGGCCCTTACTGCTGAAAATTTTGATATTCTCTTTTATTAATGTCATTGACCATTGAACCTCTGCATAAGATATGTACTCTTCTTCAGGTGAGCGTTAAGGCCCATGGGCCTCTTGTTTACTATTACGATTTCATAAGGTAGGTGGACCTCAAATAAAAACGCACAAATGTAGTTAAGTTTCATCCCTGATTTATTACCAATTGCAAGCCTTTCTACAGTGCAAAAATCTGTTTAAACAAATGATGACAATGAATGTATAAGTTTTACTGTAGGTTATAAAATGTAATATTATTTCCGTTTTTAACATTGTAAATATTTATTTACGATTGTCATCAAACATTGCCATAGGCTGTATTGGTATGTCATACTGTATGGGCTTTTTACATAGATATGACAAGGTATGCAAAGTGGTATTTTCATCACATTTTAATGTAAATTAAACTAAAAACACTTGTGAAAATATATATTAATTGTGCTCGAGGTGTTGCAACTCAAATGCCCTAAAGGTATATGTTAAAATTTAACCGAGAAGGTGAAGGTGTTTCATTATCACTAAGATGTCTATGTTTACATGTATTGGACTCTATTAGTCTCTTTATTAACCCAATTTTCTTCTCTAGGTTACAACAACTGGGCTCAAATATATCATTTTGACACAATGATCTTGAACTGCATGATGCTAATAAAATTACAATCTACTTGTTCATAACAAAAAATCCAACCCAAGAGTGATTGTGATTCTTTATTTACTAATACTGTTTCATTTCATTTCCAAGAAACTGGCTTTATACAGGGTTCATACAGGCCTGGAAAAGACCTTAAATTTTGAGGTATGCCCGAAAAAGACCCTAAAAAGCCCTTGAATTTGGCCAGTTGAGTGTCTGTATTTTGATATTAAGTGGTTGCAAATAGACGGATATATATAAATATATTAATTAATTAATAAGTTGCATTGAAATGAGCAATTTTAACTTACCTGGCCCTCCGGAATGCCTAACTTCAACCTCCACTTCAAGTGGACACAATAGTACATGTAATTGTTTTATTGATTTAATTGCATTTGCACCAAAATTATTTTTGCTAAAATTGTACCTCTGATAAGGCCTTAAATTTGCAAATAAGACCCTGAAAAGACCCTATAAAATCCTTAAATTTGGAGTCCAAATGTCTGTACAAACCCTGTTTATAGCAGTGTTGAAAATAAGTCAAATTTTCATCCAGTCTTTGTCTTGCTAATTTCAACATTTTCATTTGTGGCATATACAATCAGGGATTTATCAAGGGCCTATTTAGGGCCGAAATTCGGCCCCATTCCCAATGGAAAAAAACATTGATTTTTCCCAAAATCAGCTGAGGAAATTCCCAATTAGAAAATTGTGTTGTTTTTATACAAAAACGAAAGTAAATTATGTGAAAATGTGTCAAAATGCGATGATAACAAACTAGAACATCAAGTTAAATTAAAAACTGATAAACACTAAGCGGCAGAAAAAGATTATTCTGATTCAGAGCTGAAGTCGGTCCATGAATGTGGCTGCTTTTCTCAATCTGCAATAGACTCAATAAACTAAAAGCATTAGATTTAATCATAAATGGCATGTCGAAGTTCTCCCAAAATGAGCAAAAAGTTGATCGATTTTCCCAATTTGTAGTTTAGGGCCTTTTCCCAAAAGACCCTGATAAATCCCTGGCAATGTATGTGTAGGAGACTAGTGAAAAAGTAAGAAGTCCTTCCCAAAAGTAACACCAAACTCAGACTGTCCAACTCTGCTTTACACTCAGATTGTTAACTGTACCAGTTGTTAAAAAAATCCTGTATCTTTGTAAAAATCTTGGCTAATATGTAATTAAATAATAACTCTTACAAGTTCATATAAATCTTGTTGTTTTTTCTTCAGTTTTTAATCAGTTTTGTCCTACAATGTATTTATAGCAAAAGCAGCCATGTACTGCCTAATTACTGGCCATATTAATAGAATCATCAAAATATTGTTGATAAGTATGTCATTTTGTCACTGTATCCAAAATTACCCTGGATAAATTTAACGTCCAATAGTTCCATGTTCCTTTTATTCATAATGTGGATGGGGGGGTGTAACTACACAAGGGTGATTATGCCTTTCAGAGCACCTGACCTCACTTCCATGGTAGAAATGCATTTGTAATGGATTGACTTAATATGCCCGTTTTTACAAAGTGTATACTTTTTTTGGGATTGTGAATTGAATATGCATCATTATGTTTGTGTATGATATAATTCGTTTTTTATTTTCAGTTCTTTTGTTGGCCGTGGCTGTTTGTGTTTTCGGAGCTAAGGCATACCTAGAAAAACAGGCCGTTGTTCTAGTCACACAGTCAACCACAGATAAATTACTGCAGTTTGGATGGAGTTTCTGGGTCGCTGTTGGTGGTACCGGAATGGCGTTAATATCAAGTGTACTGTACTTCTGTGTAGGACGAAGCGATGATGGATACCTCGTGTAAAATAAATTATTCATTTAAACTTTGACCTTTATACATTTTAACTTTGACCTTTACACCCCTACTGAACAGTGGTATCTTCAAAAATTGAAAGAAAATGGTGAGACCTTTACACCCAGACTTAACTGTGACATCTTCAAAAACTAAAAGAAAAGGATGTTTTCAGCTTACAAATTTGAGACAGGTTATACATGTGAACCATGACAACCTTCACAGTGTTATCAACAAATGAAAAGATATTGATTATCAACAGGAAATGGATACAGATATTTTTTTGTGTAAAGGGTACATACACTATGGTGATTGTGCCTGTCTACTCTAACAGAATTGAAAATGGATAACCACTATGGATTAAAGGGCTCTTTTTAGAAGAAAAGATTATATTTTTTCTGTTTTTGATATGGGCCAGTCAAATGATTCAGTTTGTAATTCTGATAAGGTTGAGAGGAATGATGTTCGATTTTTGTGCAATTTGAGAAAAAATGAACAAATTAGTAAATTGTAAATTATAAATTGCAAAATGAGTAAACTAGTAAACTGTGAATTTAAAAAAAAAAAAAAACATTTTGGATATTATCTAGTTTTCTCAGAAAGAGAGGGTTTTGAAACACCCATTTTTATGACAGAAAAATGTAGGGAATATAAATAAATAAAAATGGGAGGATTGTTATCCAATTATAAAATTGGATATCAGGATTGGAAATCTCAAATTAATTAACTTTTTCAATTTAAGAGGATTTTTTAAATAAAATTGTCTGAACATTTAGAATTTTTGATAGTTAAGCAATTTACAGTATCTAAGTCATTGATCAATTTCTCTACATTTGTCATAAGGTTGTGTTAAATTTTTTTTCTATCTAGATCTAAACTGTACCCGGTTTTCTATACATCATAGATCAAAATAGACGTGCCAAATGCTTTTTTTTTAAAATTCATATATGATCATAACTTTTAATTTCCAAAGAGTTGATTTAGGGATCTGTTTTTAGCTCAAAATCTTTTTATCAATGGGAGATAACTCTGTTCATATCGTTTTCTATAATCCATATAGGGGAGATAATTTGATGATAATCGACAAGTTACCTGTGCCTATATCATAAATATTTTGTCTTAAATTTGTTTACTTCAATGCATTGCATTGTTTAGCTTTTCTATATGAAATTCGGACAAGTTTATGTCATCCCATGGACATGTGAGTAGATAGGCAATATTTGGCTTTTGATATTTTGGTTATGCACTTGATTGGAGATTTCCCAATTCCTTTAGAGGAAACTTCTAAAATGGTATCCCATTTTATTTATAATTGTTTGAAATGTTTTTTTAAATAATTTTTTTTTCACCTGATAACATGTTTTTCACAGTATCATATCACTTCATGATTTTGCACATTCATTGTTTAAAAACTCTTTATGTGCCATCTTAAATCAGATTTTTTAACGGTGTCATGGTTTTTGATAATATTCAGATATTTGTCTGGAAATCAGAGAACATATTTCTTCAAATGCAAATTACTTAGAATTTAATTTTCATTCTTTGGTGTATTTTAAACTTCATTTCGTTCATATTTTAGGACTCATCATATTTTAGGAAATAAAAAAATCATATGACCTCAGAATCAACTGTTCCAGCTTTGTCCAGTAAACTTTTAGTGTCATAAGGGTGTTCATTGGTAAATCAAATAAGTTTTACTAAGTAAAACATAAAAGAAACAGATTTTGAATCTTCAAATTAGTGTAGTCGCAAACGTGATGGCATATTCATCATTTGTTTTGTAAAACTTGTGCATTATAAGGCAATTTGATGATAAATGGAATGAGAATTATTAAAAAACATATAAGAAAAGGATTTTTGGGCTTTAAAATCTGAATATAATGTTTTTCAACCAAATGGTGTTGGGGAAAACGAGTTAGCATCCCCATCATTTGGTCTGTCAAATTTTGGCAATTTAATCAGGCTTGGTGATACATCAAATGAGGTTTATTAAGAAAACCAACCATGGAAAAAAAAGAATTTTTGGGCTTTAAAATCTGAAAACTGTGTTGTAATAAGATCAATTGTTCAGGGAATTTTGAAGAAAAATCAAATTAGGTTTAAACATAGAAAATGTGGATTTTGGGATTTCAAAATCGTGTTGCGTAAGTGAGGTGGCAGAGTTATCAAGGGGCATTATAACAATGCTATGTTCCCATTTCTGGTAGCCAAAATAGCCATAGGCTACTAGTTTCTGAGAAATTCTTTCAAAAAGTAACCTATTTTAGCAAATCTGAAAATTTACTTTAAAAAACACTATATTTTAAAAAATTTGGAAATTTGGCTACTAATAATTTTTGAATTGTGGAAACCTAGCAATGTTTTACTGTATATTAAATTATCATCAATCCTCTTCAAATTAATGTCATGTAAATTTTACATGTATAAGGAAGGGTAAGATATTAACTTACTACAAATGGTGCTTTGTCTCAGAATTAGAGATATATTCTTTTAATCTTGTACAAAGATTTTGAATTAATTGTATGTCTTGTTGCTATAGTTACGGGTAGATTTCCTGTATATCGTAGTTAATTATAGTCAGTCTGTCTAGTCATTGATATTGTTTATGGATTTTTGAAAAATTTTGGAAGGCATGTACAAAGAATGAAAATGTTTTTAAAAATTTTGATGTTAATTTTTGATAAAAATTAATATATATATTTGTAAGTTGAGAGAAATATTTTAAATTTTATGCCTTAAGACATTATTTAACTGAAGCCTGAATATATTTTGTAAATGTTTAAAGATTATATAAAATACTTTAAAATACTATCACTCAGGTTTTCCTTCAGGCATTACATTCAAGTAGTATTTTGTATTTTTCAATTTAAAGTTTACAAAATCATGCAGGAGTGAAAATTCATTACCTTGTGTAGGGGTGAAAATTTTACGCCTTGTACCTGGTTAAAAATTCATTTCCACATGCAGGGGTTAAAATTCATTGCCTCATGCAGGGGAGAAAATTTTACACCTTGTGCCTGAGTGAAAATTCATTGCCTCTTGCAGGGGTGGAAATTCATTGCCTCATGCAGAAGTGAAAATACATTGCTTCATGCAGTAAAAAAAATTGATGCCTCTTGCAGGGGTGAAAATTCAATGACCTGCATGTTTTGCAGTACAATATATGTTGAGATAAGTGAGATTTCAATTACCTCTAATCGCAACAAGAATTGTTTCACATAAAATTCAAATTCAAAGATCATGCAGAGGAAATCATGAACTAGTAATGTTTTCATAGATTTAAAAGTAACTATTCTACAAGAAAACATATTTTTTTAAGTTTTCATATACCAGATTTTTAGACATCAATATAGTAATAAGTCAGTTCTAGGTCCAAGCAAGTGATTTTTTTTGTTAATTTGCCCAAGGAAATGTAAGATGAGTTGAGATTTCCTTTACCCCCGGAAAATAACTGACTCTCAAATCACAATTTGGGTTCTTATGACTCCTTGAGACATATCTTAAAGTCTAAAAGGCCATCTTTACCAAAGCTCGTTATAAAATCTCAAAACCATAATCAGTTTACATTACTCCAAATGCCTACCATAAAAATGTATGTTCACATTTGGTTCTGAATTTTAACGTAAAATTGAATTCATAGAAAAAATTATAATGTAAGTTTATAGCCTAAATTCCTACTTTATTCTGTGACAATATTTATAAATTTTTAAAAACTATTATATTATTATAAACATTTTTTTGAATGTATGTTTTTAAATTTTTCATGTATGTGTATATATTTATAATATGGTATACAGTGCCATGCCAAAAAGTCTTTCACAGAAAAGAATTTTTTAATGCACTCTTCTTATGAAAAATTTATCCAGAATTTATTTCTTGGCCGGTTTTGAAGATTTATTAATGGACAATACATTGAATTATTTTTTCATAGTTTTTGTTGTCAGATTTTCAAAGATTAAGTCCCATCTGTTGGTTTTTAAAAAAAAATAACAAGTCAACACTGGTATAAAGTGTAATATTTTCACATTTTGTTCAATTAATGATATTTTCGTAATCATTAAACAGTGAAAATTTCAAAATTATTTAAATATAAGTAAATTCTGCTTTGAACAAGAAAAAGAAAATTATTTTAAAAAATGTGAAAATTTCAAAATTATGAGAAAATTAGTAAATAATTCTAGTTCTGCTTCTAATGTTCATTAACAAAGATAATTTTTGGAAAAATTGGAGGGAAATGATTTACCATGGAAACCAATTGGGGAAAAATGTTATCTTTGAAAGGTGTTTGGCATTGTACTGTATATATGTGCAATTTTTGCTAATTTTATTGGATTTTGTAAAGTTTTCATACTTGTATAATACTCAGTAATGACTTAATGTATATCATAACTTATATATGATAAACTATAGTTAGCTAGCCCTAGTTTATATATGAATTTATGTGTTTAGACTGAAGTGAGCAAGATTTCAATTCAAGATTCCCCTTTGAATGGCACATCATGTCAAATTAACTCCTATTGGTTTTGCCTGTACCTACATGTAATTTTTTTTTTATGTATTTTGGAAAATTGTGAAATCAAAAGTCTTGTTGGTGGATATCTTGCATAGATCAGCTGGGTTTTCAACCCTTGAGTTACTAATCCATGCATCTCAACATTCCTGCTTGGTCTTGAACCCACAACCCTTTAGTTAGTCCTCTGTCAACAAAGCCATGATCTGATCTTACAACAATAAAGTTGCACCAAAATGCGTTTTTAAATATAAGCTTTATTTTGAATCTAGAACCCTTTAGTTAGTCTGATATACATTTTCAAACCTCAACTTTGTTTTCAATCCTGGTGACAGTCCTGCATACATTTTCAAACCTCAGATTTGTTTGAACCGACAATTCATCAGTCACTTCTTCATGGACTTGACAATTTTGTTTGGTCTTGAAAACACAGCTTAATCAAGCCACACCTTTTTCCATTTTCATAGCTACATTATTTTATAAACAACCTTGAAAAACATCACCTCACATCTCCTGAATTATTGTAAAATATGACAACAATATCCCACCTTTTTATAACACATTGTTATTACTTGTTATTATTACTTAAATCATATTGTTACCATAGTAACAGCATTATAATATTCATTAATCAAATCAATCAAATAGACATGTACATACACTGCCAGATAAATAAGCTTTGTTGAAGGGTTACATAGCTGCTTTTTTTTAAAAATTTCCCGTATTTAATAAAAAAAAGTTTAAAGTTGTTAAAAAACCTTTATTTGTTAAAAAAATAATTTATTATTACCCAATGTATTTTTTTTGGGGGGGGGGGGGGAATAAAAGCAATATTTGTTCCTCGGTGAAGGGTTTCAGAACTGCTATTTCTTCATTTTTAGCTCACCTGACCGAAGGTCATGTGAGCTTATGGCATAGCGCAGCGTGTGTATGTGCGTGTGTGCGTGTGTGCGTGTGTGCGTCGTTAACACCTATTTTCGACTTCTCCTCTGAAACTACCGGACAGTTTTTAATGAAACTTTGTCAGAAGTATATATGGGCCGGTGCAATTCAGATTTGTTCGTGGCGTTGCCATGGCTACCATAACTAGGTCAAGGTGACCTAGGGGTGCAAAAATCTTAAAAAATCTTCTTCTCCGAAAGTACTGATTGGAGAAAAAATCTGATGTGATATTTGACTTCTCTAGGGTCTTAAGCCTATAGTTTGTTCATTTTGTAAAATTCGGATAAAAAATAGGTTACGCGTTTTTGCGTCAAATTTTGAAAAAATCGTAAAATAGCTTCAAATTGTTATAACTTGACTATTTGACCAGATAATGACATGGGGTTTTCAGTTTTGACATCTTCTTGTTAGTATCTTCAAATGAGGTCAAGGTCAATTGTGAAGGTCGTGACCTAATTTTTTTTACCTCTGATTATAATTATTATCTCGAAAACTATAAACTTTTTGTATAGGCATGTATATTAGAATGTTGTAGGTATTGATACAACGATCATTTTGATGTATAGAAAAAGGTCATGGGTTCAAAGGTCAAGGTCACAGATGCGAAACAATACGGAAATGGTTAATTATCTCGAAAACTATAAACATTTTGTATAGGCATGTATATTAGAATGTTGTAGGTATTGATACAACGATCATTTTGATGTATAGAAAAAGGTCATGGGTTCAAAGGTCAAGGTCACAGATGTGAAACAATACCGAAATGGTTAATTATCTCGAAAACTATAAACTTTTTGTATAGGCATGTATATTAGAATGTTGTAGGTATTGATACAACGATCATTTTGATGTATAGAAAAAGGTCATAGGTTCAAAGGTCAAGGTCACAGATGCGAAACAATACCGAAATGGTTAATTATCTCGAAAACTATAAACTTTTTGTATAGGCATGTATATTAGAATGTTGTAGGTATTGATACAAAGATCATTTTGATGTATAGAAAAAGGTCATGGGTTCAAAGGTCAAGGTCACAGATGTGAAACAATACCGAAATGGTTAATTATCTCGAAAACTATAAACTTTTTGTATAGGCATGTATAATAGAATGTTGTAGGTATTGATACAACAATCATTTTGATGTATAGAAAAAGGTCATGGGTTCAAAGGTCAAGGTCACAGATGCGAAACAATACCGAAATGGTTAAATATCTCGAAAACTATAAACATTTTGTATAGGCATGTATATTAGAATGTTGTAGGTATTGATACAACAATCATTTTGATGTATAGAAAAAGGTCATGGGTTCAAAGGTCAAGGTCACAGATGTGAAACAATACTGAAATGGTTAATTATCTCGAAAACTATAAACTTTTTGTATAGGCATGTATATTAGAATGTTGTAGATATTGATACAACGATCATTTTGATGTACAGAAAAAGGTCATGGGTTCAAAGGTCAAGGTCACAGATGTGAAACAATACCGAAATGGTTAATTATCTCGAAAACTATAAACTTTTTGTATAGGCATGTATATTAGAATGTTGTAGGTATTGATACAACAATCATTTTGATGTATAGAAAAAGGTCATGGGTTCAAAGGTCAAGGTCACAGATGTGAAACAATACTGAAATGGTAATTATCTCGAAAACTATAAACTTTTTGTATAGGCATGTATATTAGAATTGTAGGTATCGATTCAATGATCATTTTGATGTATAGAAAAAGGTCATGGGTTCCAAGGTCAAGGTCACAGATGTGAAACAATACTGAAATGGTTAATTACCTTGAAAACTATTAACTTTTTGTATAGGCATGTATACTAGAATGTTGTAGGTATTGATACAACAGTTATCATGATGAAAAAAAAAGTCATTGGGGTTTAGTATTTATGTTTTTTTTAAATCTATCAGCTAGCCATTAGTTATCAGGTGAGCGTATCAGGCCCATGGGCCTCTTGTTAATAAATAAAAAAGATTAAAGTTACTTGTTAAAAATCTTTATTTGTTAAACCATATTTCTTTTTAAATTTATAACTGCCTAATGTATTTGTTCAGATAAATTGTGAAGGTTTACAGCACTGCCCTTTTTTAAAATTTACTTTTTTAATGAAAAGGTTTAAAGTTGTTTGTTAAAAAATCTTTATTCGTTAAACATATTTTTGCTTCCCAAATTTAATATATCGCATATGTTTAATATTTTTGTTTCAAATTTGTTAAATGGTTACAGATTTGCTTTTGAAAATATATAAGTTTTGTTTAAAAAAAGTTTATTTGTTAAAACTTTTTTTTTCTAAATTTTATACTGCCTAATGTATATGTTCAGATAAGAGAGATATTGCCTATCTCTGCAGTTATAGTATGAATGTTTTTGAAAAAAGATTTAGTTGATTAGATTGCAAAAATGCTTGAAGTAATGTTTAAAATTCCCAGATAAATGGTTTATAGTAGGTAGTGCTAACTGTTTTAAAGAAGAGCATAAACAAAATTTATTCTTGACATGTTTTTATTATATATTGACAATGAGTTGATAAGGAGATATTTAAAGATTATCTTGGCAAAGTAATTAAGAAAAAAAAAGGCAGGGATGACAATGGAAGCCGGTAGCTGGCAAATATAACCTGCTATTTTTAAAAATGGTAGCTACTTTGTATTCACAGAGGTTAAAGTTTTTGTACGACTTTCAAGATGTTGCTCATAATTTTTTGCATTAATAAATTGCCTACTATTTCCATAAATTAGTCTACTACTTTCAAAATTACCAGGTTATTGACATTTCTGGAAGGTCAGCACTCGCCTCAATAAAGATGAAATGAATCCTTGTGACCACTTATCTTCATAGTTTTTGCTTTGTTTATTGAGCAATTTCAGGTTTTCACCCTTGTCTATCATGATTTGAGATTTTTAAAACTACAACAAACTAAAGGTGCTATGATTCATGTGTCAGCATGTGTGTGTATTTCTTCCATGTTCCCTTATCTATTTACAGGGTTGACTGGTTTTGTTTTCTGTTTGACTTCTCTTTTATGTGTCACCGTGTGTGTGTGTTAAAATTTCCACTGCATACAAAAATTCTTCCGATGCAACTGCTGTTGTGTAAAATTCCAATGCATACAGAAATTCTTCCATTGCAACTGCTTTAAATAATAAAACTCTTGACTATGCAGATTTACTTTGGACCTTATTTTTCAGGTGAACTTATGACCTTAAAAGAGTCAGTCCAACTTTCATTAATTTTTCGTGCTAAGGTGACCTAGTGCTATAAAGCAATGGCTTATGGACTACTGCCTAGGTTTGAAGCCTAGTGCAAGAAATTATGTCATTTCCCTTGTAAAAGGTGAGCGACTTCAATTATAGTTTCAATTATAATTTGATACAAGTAAAAGAATCTTTAACTAGGGTGTTAATTAGCAGAAATATCTTATTTCACATATTTTTGTCTGTCAGAAGAATTCACACTTGGTTGAGACACATTTGTGGTTGATATATAAAAATATATAAAATTTTAAGAAAATACAAAATCCCTTTGTTAAAATCTACCAATGTAAAGGGAGCTAACTCTTGTCAGCTTATGCTATCACACATAAGAGAGTTCTTTCTCTTAGTGATCTCTCCATTTTGGTTAAACAAGCATGAGAAAGAAGTAAATTTGAACTTTTAAATCAATGTTAACAATAAATTCTTCCATAATTCATGGGTTTCATATTACAATATTATAAAACCCTTGGATAAAACATTAAAAGATTAAATTGAAGCTTATTGGTGTAAAGGGAGATAACTCTTGTTGGCTAAACTATCAAACAGTATGTTTGTATTTTGGTTGACTATCCATAATGTAACTTATCCACTTCTTTTATATTACAAATGATTCACTATCTATAAATATAAAGTGCCTTGTTTTATATTTTGGAAAATTCTTATTTTGAGAAATCTATTTAAATCATGAATTTTGTACAATATTTTGAAACATGTAATGTACCTTTAAGAATCTATTGTAATCATGATCACACATTGAAAACGTGGACTGAGTAACTCAAATTTGTCTCAAACAGTTGAGTTAAGTAATGGTGTTTAACGCCCCAGTCAAGAATATTTCACTTATATCAAGTCATTGCTAGCTATAGGCAAAGGTACAGAAATTTTTCCTGTGCATTGTGCTTAATCCTGCCAGCCATACAGGGACACAGGACCTAGTTTAAGTTCCCATCCGAAAGAACTGTGACTTTCCTTTCATAATGTTGAGTGCTTGGTGTAAGAACGACCCACTTTCAAGTTTTGGGTCAGACCCGGCCGGGGTTTGAACCCATGACCTCCCAATTTATGCGAGCACTCTACCAACTGAGCTACTGGAGTGGTAAATTTGTCTTAGAGGTAATGAATGCTAAACATCTGTATATGTTATAGATATTAAGTTTCTGTAACTTTTAAGGAAGCTTCAAGTTAAAGCCCAACTCCGTATAGAGAACTGTCAGATATTTCTCAATAAAATAAATGTACAACTTACAGAGGTTTAATTTTAAGATCACATCTGACGAGAGGGCCTAATTTCTTCAGCATATTGTTTGTGATAAAGTCATTCTGTGAAAATATCGAAGTGTTAATTTTATTTTCACCATATTTTACCTGTTTTGATAAGGAGAACATCCTGTGAAAATGAAGGAACTGTTAAAATTTGACATTCTTGTATTTATAAAAACAACTACACATGTCAACATTTACTATTGAACAAAATAGTATTTTTAAAAGTTTTAATTTTTTACACAAATTCAGAAGATTTTCTGTCCTTAAAGATTTTTTTCACAACAAATACAGAATACTTCTGTTCTTGAATGTTTAATTGTTTTTTGTAATAAAAGTTATGATCAGATGTTTAAATATTTGCATATTCATGCATAATTTTGACATAAATTTGTGAGAGTATTCAGTAATAAGACACAGAAATAAAACTTTTGCAAAGAAAAAATATTTAATTAATACTCATTGCGCTCATTGTCATCCGACAACGCAAAAATGAAAGTTTGCAAATAACTTGAAATGTTGCCAGGTACGGAAATTAACTAACAAGAAAATTTCCCAATTATTTACAGTGACACTTATTGGAATGTGGACATTAGTACCAGAAAATGACCACGTTTTCAGAAAATCAGGACTTCCTGATTAATGAGTTGACCTGGTTTTTCCATACATATTTACTGGAAACATATCAGATATTATATCTCGTTTTTAACATCACATATGTTGTTTATCAACTAATCTAGCTGATTTTCGATACAAAGTTCATTAGTTTGACTGTCACTTCCTAGCACCAGATGAAGTGTGTGTGTGTGTGTGTGTATGTGTGTGTGTGTGTGAAGTTAAATTTTTCTTACAGTGAAATGCTTAATAAATTAATTTGTCAAGATACATGAACCTTTTAACATTTAGGCCATTCCTCGGGTCTAATAACTTAGAAATGTAAACTTTTGAAAAATACAAATAAAAATTGATAGACTGGCTAAAATTTCAGTCAAATTTCAGAAAATGATTTATTTATAAGACACATATTGTTTTCTTCTGTTCTATGTAATGGTCTGGGTTGCTAAATAGTCTAAAGAGACCAGCTAACAGATCACAGTGAGTCTCACTGCCTAGGTTAGGGCAGATCATACAATGAAAGTTTGTGAAATCACATATCAAAGGTTGGTCTTTTTCTCATGGCATCAGAATTTCCTGCAACATCACAGAAATGATCAACTTGATGAAATTTAAGGAATTTTGACTTGGGGGGTAAAGCACCATTTCTACAATATTTTACCTATTTATAGTCGACTGATAGAATACCTCATGAGAATAGAGGATTCTTGTATTTAATGTATTGTTTTTTTTAAGTTTCAGTTACTATTTTAACTATTTAGTTTCCAATTTTCTTGCCAAAAAGGACATATATCTCCTGTTTAATCTAAATCAGTCTTGCTCAAAAAGATTATATTCAGCAAAAAAACTTATTTATATATATTACCTGTATTTATAGCTTATATAAGATAATTGTGACATGAATCTGTTATTTTTAATTATATATCAAATTTTTATCCGTAAGCTACGTATTCTGAAATTAAAATAGGTTATTTTAATTGGGTTTGTCAGTTTACCACATGTAGATTATCAATGCCTTATTTGTTTTTAATGTTTTGCAAAATGTTTACAACAAAAATTTCCAGAATAATGATTTTTAAGGGTTTCCCAATTGTATCACATGATCAGTGATCAGTTCCACGCCTGTTTGGAACATTTTTCAAAATGGTTTTAATCAATTTTTCAGGATAAATGATTTTAAAGGGAATTGTTGATTACATATCCAATAGAAATACATGTTCTGCATAAATATAATCAGGCTATCACATGGTTCACTGGCAGACCTGAGTATATAATTTTAAATTTTTAAATTGGAACAATTTTTTTTTCTAAAATATTTTGAAACACAATATTGTCATATATAAGCTGAATGTTGAATTTTGTAAACTGTACCTCTTCGCCCCTACATTATGAATGGAATGGTTCATTCATTTTTCATTTTGGACCATTACACATATTTGTAGGGATTAACAGGTAATTAATTGGTTGTAATGGTGAAGTTGTGATATTAGTGCACATGAAAAATCCATAAAGTCAAATGATATGTTTCAGGCACCATATGGAAAAAGTGAAAATTACATATTTAAGTAAAACCCCTTTTATTTATCATTTTGTACTTTGCAAGGACTTGGATTATGAGATTTAATTGTCTTGATAGCAGTCTTGTACATGCATTTTATTCTTAAATTTATATTTTCTAATACAGCAAAATTGATGCCAAATAATCTGCTGGGGCATTCACGAATTCCTGATAACTTTCATTGCATGGGTTCCATTCCCACTCTGACAGCTCCTGGTATGATATAGTTTGCCAGTTCAATTGTAAAAAGCTCTTGGCTTTCCCTATGTACTACAGTTTTCCACTATCCAAGAAGTGTCCATACCAATCCCCATGATAGAGGTTTAAAGAATCTTGACTAGGATGTAAGCTCCTGGTATGATATAGTTTGCCAGTTCAATTGTAAAAAGCTATTGGCTTTCCCTGGGTACTCCAGTTTCCCACTATCCAAGAAGTGTCCATACCAATCCCCATGATAGAAGTTTAAAGAATCTTGACTAGGGTGTAAAACACTATTAACCTACTCCACTCCACTGATGTTTTCCATTTAGTTCCATAAGTATATTTCAAGTCTCTTACTTGTGGGTTTACATATGTTTTTCATATTGCTTCCTGAAATCATCATGATTCCCATATGAAAAACTGGCATTGGACATTTTCATGTGTACTATGTAATGTTTTTAATGGCAGAGTTATGTTGTGTGAAATGTTTTTTATATTATCAGTTATGTGCAGTGATCTTCATCTAGGTTGTACATTCATCAATGTTTTATATACTATATATTATAATTATAATCATCATTTATAATAAATAAAAGGTTTAGGTAGAAATGTATACATTTTGTTACTTGTTAATTATTTATTTATTATTTATTTTGGCGGAGTTGAGAAATGGTGTTTAATGTCTCAGTCAAGAATATTTTACTTATATCAAAAAGTTTCCAGCTAATGGCAAGGGTGCAGAAATTTTGCCTGCGTACGACAAAGAAACATGCTGAATAAGCAGAAAGTTTGCATGTGTGTTGTGCTGATGGCATTATACCGCAGGGTTCTTTATCTTGATACAGGACCTAGTTTATTTTAAATTCCCCTCCAAAAGAACAGTGACTTTCATTTTGTAATGCCAAGTGCTTGGTGAAAGAACAGTCACTACCCATTTCCAAGTCTTTGGTCATACCCAGTCATGGTTCGAACCCATGGCCTCCCACTTGCAGAGCAAGCACTCTACCTACTAAGCTACCACAGTGGTCTATTTTATATCTACTGTGTCGCTGCTCTGTCAATGCTCTGCATGCATCACCTACAGTACATCTGTGTTGGGCCTCGTTTGCCATGTAGTCTACAGAACATCCTCAAAAATCACAGCAACTCTTACTTCCTGGGGAAGTTCCCGTGTTGAACTTAAATAGCCAGTTTTAATTTTGCGTTGGAATTGTGATTTGGACATGGATTGGTATGTTTGTTTTTGATCGGATTACATACCTTGGTACTCCAGGTGTTCTGGAAGGATTGGTATCTCCCGTTTAGCTTGCTTAACTCGCAATGTGTTTGATAAAAATTGACATTGAAAAGGACATGGAACCTTGGACACCAAATACAATTATATGAGGATAAGTTTGGATACAGAGACATTTTATTTTTCAAAAATATTGTAACAATGGCTATAGTTGCTTCATTGTATGAAGTTTTTTCTTATGGAAGCAAGCTCTATCATAGCGTATTAACAACAAAATTGAATATACCATGAGCAGAAGAAGCAGGTATATTGCTGCATAGAAAAGGAAAGTTTGTAATTGAAAATTTGAAGTCATATTTGTCATAGTTATATTTTCAAATACTTATATTGCCTTTCATGGGTGTCATAATTGAGGTTTAAACCCACAAATGAAGCAGAACTTGAAGAGTCAGTCTTATATATTGAAAGCCTAGGCTTATCAAGGCCCTCAAAAAGTTTTATGGCCGTCATCACAGTATTGTTCATAAGTTTGATGTCTCTGTGTCCAGGATTGCCTTGGATATATTTGACGTCTCATAGTTCCATGTTCCTTTCACATAATTTTGATTACACACGTGGCGGGTGTAGCTAGCTAAACAGGAGGTGCTTACCCTTCCGGAGCACCCGGCCTCACTTCCCTGGTGGAAGTTCACGTGTCTAACCTAACTTGTCAGTCCAAAGTTTTTACTTTGCTTCTGGATTGTGATTCGGAAATGGATTAGTATGTTTGTTTTTGATATATGTATACATTACAGCACTAGCTTTCGGAATACAATTACTTATCGGTAATGCTTAGACCAAAATCGGGAAACCAAAATTTATTCAATGAGTTGAAAAAATATTCAAAGAACCAGAATATGTTTGTGAGGATTTAGTGATTTTATGTAGCAGGGAATTTTTAAATAGCAAAATATAGTTATATAATCCTAAAAAAAAATCACACTTAGCTCCTATCTGGATAAAAGTGGTTTCAGTACTTAGATTATGTGATACTAAGTTTTTAATCTATAAGGTTTATAAATAAATATTAGGCTATCACTAGATATAGGCAAATAGTATTGACTTGTCATTTTGACCTTTAATTTAAATACTTATTATGGACCACTATTTGTATCTATCATAAAGAAACAAACATACTAATCCATGTCCGAATCACAATCCAGAAGTAAAATTAAAACCAACGTAATTGACAAGTAAGGTTAGACACGTGGACTTCCACCAGGGAAGTGAGGCCGGGTGCTCCGGAAGGGTGAGCATCTCCTTTTTAGCTAGCTACACCCGCCACGTGTGTAATCAAAATTGTGTGAAAGGAACATGCAACTATGGGACGTCAAATATATCCAGGTCAGTCCTGGACACAGACATCAACAATACAATCAACAATATATTGGATACGTGTATTTATTTCGTCTAATAATTGGAAATAAGTTTTGTTTATGCGTTAACTGCGACACCTAACACTACGCATGTTTTAGGTGGACCATCGTATCAAAACAATCTATGTCCAAACCACAATTCTAAAGCAGTGTAATAAAACTGACAAATGAGGTTAAACACGCAAACTTCCACCAGGGAAGTGAGACTGGGCGCTCCGTATGTGATCATTCCAATAAGGAAAATCAAGCGGACAGGACACTTTTGTTTGCCTATAAACGTATTCAGTAATATTTATCATCTTCACCAAGGGGTTCACCAAGTGTAATGCTGATTACGGGTAACACAAACAAACAATTTTTAAGTCATATATACTGTTAAAGGTAAACTTTTCGCTTTTTTGGCGCTTAAGGAATTACCGCGAAATTTTTACCCACGCGAAAAATAGATAAATATATCTAAATATATAGAATATACACATACTTATATTGGTTACGTCACGCGAAATGCCAGATTTCAGAAATTGCAAAATTTTCACTCCGCGAAAATAATAACGTTTACAGTACCAAACACAAAATGCAAATAATCGAAATTAGTAATACCCACATTTACAGATATCAACGCCTACTTGTTCAAGTGGTAAGTTAAGTCAATAGTCAACACTATGTGACACATGAGGATGGACATATCACCGCCCGCCCTACCTAGTCTACGACCCACCCTACCTAGTCTGTCGAATTTCCTCACATTGTACAAACACGTTCTTGTCGTAAGTTATGGTTTCACAATTTTGGTCCAAGCACTACTGAAAAGGAATAGTATTCCAAAACAGCCGTCTAGTTCTGTATAATTAAAACTGGTTTAATATGTAGTCATAAAATTTAGTTTGTCTAGTTACCTCAAATGGTACAAATATGTTCTTGTTGCCATAAGTTATAGTTTCATAATTGTGGTCTAAGAACTACTGATAAGGAAAAGTATTGCAAAACGACCGTCTAGTACTGTAAAATCAAATCTGGTACAATATGTAGACATAAACCTAGTCTGTCTAATTTCCTCAAATGGTAAATACGTACTTTTTGCAATAAGTTATATTTTCACAATTTTGGTCCAAGCACTACTGATAAGGAATAGTATTGCAAAACGACTACTGTATTTCCATAAATTGATGGCATATGGTTTTTATTCTTTATTTCTTTTAATTGAAAATGTTTCCATTAAACTATCAATAAAATGCATTTAAAATGCACTGACCAAACCAAATTACATTTTTAATTTAAAACATTATTGTTCAGTTCTTCTGTACATACAGAAATTTTGCGAAAATTGTGGAAATTTGATCAAGTTTATACACCAATTAGGACTTATTCAAAGTTAGATCAGAGTATTTAGGGTCATGTAGGTAATTGTTGCTCGGTTTCTTTCCAGGTGTGATCATCATGGATATTCAAATTATGACATAACGTTTATAGTTGTTCCAAGTAAGAAGGTACAGAAGGGATAATTTTGACATAGTAATATTTGTTGTTTTGTTAAAAAGTTAAAACATTGCTCTATGTACAGAATTAAGTTCACTTTTTCATGAATGAAAAATATTTTTCCCTATTAAGTCAGTATATTTTGTATTAAGTTTTGACAATTTTTTTGTGAGTTTGTTGGAAAATACGACTTTATTCTTGCCTTTTTCATGTGCACTGAATCTATGGAAATACAGTAGTGCTATAAAATTAAAACTGCTATACCATATAGTCATAAACCTAATCTATCTATTTTCCTCAAATAGTAAAAACACGCACTTGTTGCCATGGTCTTAAAAAGTTCGTCCAAGCATTACTGATGAGAAATTGTATTCCAAAACAGTCGTCTAGTGCTATAAAATTAAAACTGGTATTATATGTAATTCTGAACCACGATATTTCCACTCATAAGTGAGACCCAAGAGCAAAAAGGACCCTTTAAGTAGAAAATGTTGTGCTTTATAAAACAAAAAGGTTCTTTATTGAGAAATGATGATGATAAATTATCAAGTACGATAATTGTGATTCATGACATTGACACCTATATGAATTTACCCAAGTTAATGTGTGGCACTAAAATCCGTGTATGCTAAAATTAATAAAATTTATAGCAATTCATGACGGTCTCATTTCCTTGGTAGATGTATACGTGTTTAACTGGATATGGCAGTTTTCAGAGTTTTGACTTTGAATAAGGGGTAGTGATTTGGACATTTTTCGATATGCTTGTATTGGGTAATATATATAAATTTTTTAATGGGGTTGGGTTAAAACTTACGTCATCCGAAATGCGGCGATTTAAATCAGTACATATTGCATAAGGCTGATACATTTACGACAAAACATTTTAGTTTAGATGTCTTTCTTCTGACCATGAAATGGTTCAATGTAGACAACTAAATCAAACGCAAACATGTCGCTCCAGGTTCAAATCACAATCCAAAAAGCTAAATTATAAATTAGAAACTGGCAACTTTAGTTACACACGTGAACGCCCACAGAAAGGTGTGCCGTGTATGCACCTACTGTTTAGCTAGCTATACCAACCACGTGCTAAAATAATAGGCGAAAGAAACTATATTCTAAAAACTAAAACAAAAATGAAACCACCAATTTTTCTTCAAAAAGTTACCAGAATGTCCAATTATTGAGTAATGAAGTAATATGTGATTGAATGTAGAATAAAGGTTATTTCCAACCTGCTAGTCCATTGAAATTATACTGTTCTGGATTGCATGTTTTTAAAATGTCATTTATGCCATTTAGAATAATTGTTTAAATATTATTTGCCGTGTTTTAAATCTTTTTACTTTGCACTTGAAATTGTGATTTGACCACAGACCGGTATGTGTTTGTATGATTTCATTTTAGAAAGCATAATATATGGTTTGGAACAGGTATTCTACAATGTACTTTAATAAAAAACAAACACACTATTCTATATTCAAATCACAATACCGAACCAAAGTAAAAAAAAAAAACTTTGAAACTGACAAATTACATATTATACCAGTTTTAATGTCACGCCGCTAGACAGCCGTTTAGGAATACAATTCATCAACTTGGACCAAAATTGTGCACCCAAAATATTCCTTTCCTCCTCAGCTTGGACCAAAACGTTGAAACCAAATTTTTTACATAATGTTGAAAATATACACAAAAAGGTCCAAAATATATGTTAACAATTTAGCCAAGGAAATACTTCGCATGAGGGAGTATAATTTATTTTTGAGGATTTTATAATTAAACATGTGAATATCTACCTAGAAATTTAGGCAACTGATACATTTTCTCATTTATGAAATAACTTTATGAAAACAATAGACAATTATGTAACTGATTTTAAATGTAATTATATACAGGTATGACACTATATGTAACTGTTATCTTACATTATGTACCTCAAAACCGTGTGGTATCTCAACGAGAAAGTACTAGTGAAGGCTATGTCAAGATGTATCAGATGTTCAGTGCACCAAAGTGCATAAGGAGTGAGAGGGCAGCCTACTATGAGCGTTAGCAAGTGTATTAAATTACTTTCATTGTCTTGAATATGTTTATTATACATCTACACATCAGTTTAGACAGAAGTACAACACTACCAAAATATTTGAATTTCCAAAATTTTGGTCCTAGTAATACCATTGAAAAATTGTATTCTTAAACGGTTGCCCAGTGCTGCAAAATTAAAACATGTTTAGTAACAATTGACAAATGAACTGATTGAAAAGTAAACGGAATATAACAGAAATGTTTGTAAGTTCAGATAGTTTAGTAAGACGTTACTACTGTCTAAATTTGCTTCCACATACAATCTGAAAATCCTCAGAAACTAAGGTATACTTCCTCATTCAAAGTATTTACTTAGCTTATATTTTAGTCCTTTGGGAATGTTTTAGATTCTTTGAGATAATTTGATTTCACAGCTTTAGAAGCACTATCGGTGAGAAATTGTATACAGAAACGATCTAGTGCTGTAAAGTTAACACTTGTAATATGGGCCTTTACTGATTCACCTGGTATCAGTATAATGGCCGGGGGAGTGGTACGCTTGTCTGCGACGTACTGACTCTGTGAGCTGGCACGGTAAAGTCGCCCTGAGTGTGCGCTAGTACAAGGCAGACCATACAACACACTCGCATTTCACATGCATACACAAAATTGTTCATAGATTAATCCATAGAGATTAATTAAATAGTTCTCGTCGCGAATAGCTGAAAAATTGCTGATGCGACGTTAAGCAACATTCAACCAACCAACCAACTTGTAATATGTATTTTGTAAGCCTATAGAAACAGGATTGACAGGCTTTGTATAAAAAAGGTTTAAACTTTTTAATAAAAAATATTTCCTAATTTGACTTTATATATATAGTGTTAACAATCATAAAATAAGTTGCTTTTTTCTGTTTATAATAATTGGCAACTATACTGAATGAAAAGTTGATTGAAAAGTAATACGAATATACAAAAATATTGTGTAGGTTTAAGCCTAGGGACACAGGATTAACAAAAAGTTTCCAGTAAGTTCACAATAAAATGTCCTAATTTTAAATAAAAATTATCTACCCATCTCACTTAATGTATTGAAATTGAGTTAACATGACATAAGTTGCTATTTTTTGTGTAACACGTTGTACCTTGAAACTGTGAAAGTACTTACATTCTTCGTCTATATCAAAGTAGACCAGGTTATCTAATGTTATCTCAGATATTAACTAATGGTGTAAAATGTTTACCTTGTTTCTTTTATCACATCGATGTCAATCATAAACCACGTATACTGAATAGTTGTTTAATTTTGCGGGTATGAAATTTCACGGTTCAGACACTGGAACGTTTTCAGAATTATGACATTTCGCAGTGCAGAGGCCATTGTTAATAATTTTACTGTTCAGATTTTTTTAGTCTTAATTCAATAAATGCTACATAAGAATATCCACTTGGCATTTTAATTTCGCGCTAAACCGCGAATATTGCCAAATAAAATCTCCAGTGAATAAAAGCACCTCTACAGTAGCTCGATGAAATAAAATATAACCAGAATTTGACTGAATATCTGCAAAGATCCTTAAAATTATGTAAATTGAGAAACAAAAGGTAAGGTTATGTCAAAAAGTTTTATGGCCGTCATCACAGTATTGTTGATAAGTTTGATGTCTCTGTGTCCGGAATTGCCTTGGATATATTTGACGTCACATAGTTCCATGTTCCTTTCACACAATTTTGATTACACACGTGGCGGGTGTAGCTAGCTAAACAGGAGGTGCTTACCCTTCCGGAGCACCCGGCCTCACTTCCCTGGTGGAAGTTCACGTGTCTAACCTAACTTGTCAGTTCCAAAGTTTTTACTTTGCTTCTGGATTGTGATTCGGAAATGGATTAGTATGTTTGTTTTTGATTAGACTGACATAAAAACCAGAAAGTTTTGCATACAATGTGATTGGTTATGATGGTAGTTTATAAAATGATTCTAATTATTTCACAAATGTCGAATCGGTATGCTCTTGAATGCTAGTCGAACTTTCAGAATCAGAGGAACTGTGTATTGTATTGACCTTTAAAATCTCAATTAATTTGTTAATGGTGTTACATGTTTATCTCGTTACTTTTACTAATACATTTTGAAACAAAAATTTTATTAAACACGTTTACATTTTGCAGCACTAGAAGCGGAATAAAATACCTAGAGTCATTTTTTTTTTATTATTTTTTTCATTTAACATTCATTTTTAACATGATAAATAAAAAAAATCAAGTACTAGTAAATCAACATAAACATTTTTATGTTTGGTTCCAAGTTCGCGTGGTCCTGTCTTACAAGAATATATTTTTACGTTGACCGGCGTGAATGCTATATTGAATGATAATTTATATTGTTCATCCCATGTAATAGCGATATAGTATATACAACTTTCTGTAGTGTATCCTGTTCGAGTTACATGTAAGGCGTGTTCGGGCAAATTTGAGGAAATACAAATATTTTTAAGATGCTGAAATGAGAAAAAATTTACAAATACAACTTTTAAAATTGTTTACTCTGCATTAGGTTTTATGATTTGAAATGAGAAAAAATTTACAAATACAACTTTTAAAATTGTTTACTCTGCAGTAGGTTTTATAATTTGGACATGGGTTGGTATGTTTGTTTTTAACAAGTTTTAAGTAGTACGAAAGATAAACTATTACATATTAATGTTGTATTTAGATGACCTACTTTTTGTTTTTATGTGGGCCACTAGTTTCCGAATAAGTAGCACGGTCGGTTTTTCTAATAAAAATGTAACCTCACCAAAGGACATTCAATCCAGTTAAGAGTTTTGTGTTTTATATAAAAGTGTACCGATCAAAAACAAACATACTAATCCATGTCCAAATAACAATCCAGAAGCAAAGTAAAAACATTGAAACAGACAAGTTTCTGACCAATATAATGATACTCTTGTCTTGTTTGGCTGTTTATATAATTGTAGAGGTACTGTGACCTGTTTGCCTTTACAAGTCTTATTTTGTAACGTTGTTTATTTCAATCAATTTACATTAATGTAACGTGTGATAGACGTTGACTGCTGTTCAGCAACTGTTTGCGTTCTACTTATCATTTTAATATCTCTTTTTCTTTGTAACCAGATCAAACTAACCAATCTTAGAACCTATATTAAACGTCAAAGTTCAAAGTGTTACACAGCAAGAGATATATTGTGTTTGAAAAGAACTAGGAGGTGACATTTGACGTCAAAATGATATACTTCACACGTCGTACTTTGCAATATTGTTAATTATTACAAATATTTTGAAGGTTTATAAATATTTTCAGAAACTGTGTGATGCTTTTGTTTTTCATAAGATAAATAACATGAAATATATAAATAGATTGTAACATTCAAAATAAAAAGATGGTGAAGAGTACTCATGGCATCTAAGATCATACACGGAATGAAAACAAATATTGTATAAGGAGTAATGTAAGCGGTTGGAAATTTTCGTGGTTATGATCTTCTAAACTATTTCACACCAACACAACCCTACCTGTCCATGCCCAATTTCACAATCACAAAAACGAGAACTTACAAAATTCGAATTAATTAAAATGCATAAACCTTCACCTGGAAAGCCGGGTGGTCATGAAGGACAAGTTTCTCCTATTGACACCATCGCCAACAAGATAATAAAACTCTGAATTGTCCTTACACCGACTTTGACATATCTAGGTACTTCGGGTAATAATGTTGGTAGCTAAGTTGGTAGAGTACTCGGTCCGTATGTGGAAGGTAGTGCGTTCCAACGTCGCAATCTCGGGTCTGACCAATACTTAAAAATAGGTAGTGACTGTTCTTTCGCCGAGCACTCGGCATTTAGAAATGAGAGTCATTGGATTTTGAAAAGAACTTAAAAACTAGCACGTAGCACGTTAAAGAACCTTCACTGCAAATGACCGTGGATGCACTGAAAGGTAAAATATACGCCGCTTTACCTATATTTGATCTTAATGTCAGTGAAATTTAGTTGACTGGAACATGAATCAAAAGTCAATCAATGGGTAATGGTGTTTGAAAAGACAAAGAGAAAAGAATGTATGACTTCTTTGTACCCAATATAGTCGAAAAATTGAGGCTCAATTTAATTATTTATAAATAAACTGTATATATCTATATTTTTCAAATTGATGACATAAAATTTAATCTTTGATATTTGGCACGTCATTATCAATAATATTATCTAAATTACAACGCATAAATATGTGTATTGCACCAGCTACAAATATAACCTGAACTTTGTTTATCGTTGATTATAAAATATGCATGAAATTATTAAGGGGTAAACAAGGAAAATGTTAAAAATCAAAATCAACAACAATTTCTATATGATATTTGTCAGTTGTCAGTTAATTATCACATTATTTGTTTTATTTAGAGAAGGATTATTTCTTTAAAAACTGAAGAGCGGTGGAAGGTAATTTCCATATTTTTGGCAGTTTCAGAACACCCTTCTGGGACATTTGGTGTTTATGTCATGTGAGCCGTTTTACTCAGAAGTGTGAAAATCAGACTTCCTGATTGATTAAAAAAAATATTGTATTGTTTTTGTTTTATCAACAATTACGTGTGAAAGCGTTTTTTAAAAATAGATTTTGTGATAAACCTCTAAAAACCTTATAAATAGATTACAAAACGGTGGGTATTCATTAGGGACAAAAACTTAGCAGGTCTTTCATCTTTCACCAGGATGATGTTAGCTCGGAAACAATTTTGATAGATAATATGAATACTACCAAGCATATATGTTGAGCAAAAGTGTACAAAGGTAAGATTATATTTAACACCTGTTTAAAAATGTTAAAACCATCCGTATCAATATATGTCAATTCTGTTTATTTCTATTTTTCATTTATTTGATTTTATTTCATTTTATTTTATTATATCTTATTTGTTGTAGTGTTGTGTTCTTCATGTTTTTGGTCATTGTTGTATTACAATTACTTAACTACAATTTGTTCTGTTCATTTCCTTTCTATATGCGTCATCACAATATTGTTACAAACCATGATGTTAATGTATCTAAATTATCCTTGGATATATTTGACGCCCATTGTTCCGTGTTCCTTTCATTACCAATTTGTATTGGGTTTTTTTACATTGACAGGAGGTGCTTACCCTATCGGAGCACCCGGTCTTACTTTCCTGTTAGTTCATTAAATTTGCACAGTGTTCAAACTTGTTACTCTGTTATTTATCGTAATTTGAAAATGGAATAATATCATTGTCTTCGATGATCTCATTGGATGTTTTACTTCTAAGTAAATAGGTGAATAAATTAGCTAAAAAGCTTGGTCACGATTGTTACAGTTTATTAATATTATTTTAGCGTTGTCGGATGGATGAAAAATTGCAAAATAGTTATATTGAGAAAAAAAAATAATCAAGAAAGTTTAATTGTCGTGTTTTGTTTCCGCGAAGATTAACAAAATTAAAACGAACGCGAACATTTCTTGACTAACAATATACAAAAGATGATGTTCAGAAACGCTTTAAGACGTCTTTAATTATTTTTTTAAAAATTCTGTCACAAACTTGTCTTGCAAGATGATTGGACACTTCAAATCATTACGCATATCGTGCACATTCTATATTCCATGATATGATTAATGCCTTAACAAATTTGTTTTGTTAGCAATGATGTTTGTATTTAACGCTGAAATATAATCGTAAATGCATACATCATCGTTGATAAAGCTGATAATTTAACATCAAATTGTATTTATTTCTTTATTTTATTTATTTATTTATTTATTACAAATTTTATTTATTTAACTTACTGAGGATTTATCTATATCATTTATTAAGGATTAATTTTTTCTATTATTTATTTATACTTTCTATATACATACTTGATTTATATATATTTTCTATGTGCGTTATGTCATAGTTTTTGGGTAGTGTAAAAGGGAATATACATGCACAGATTTTTTGTTGACTTTGAGTTCAAATACAGGTGTTATAGATTGATTAATATATATTAGTTGATACAGCTAGGGTAAAGAATCAGTAGACAGTAGGATACAGGATATTGGATCAGTAAATAAGAAACTAAAGAACTTAAAATGTTCATTGATCAAATTAATAGCTAAGTCATGTGATTTAAATTTTCAATGCATCTGTTTTAATTTTGTCGTTTAGGTATAAAAGTCTTCGCCAGTAGTGCTCGGACAAAAATTGTTGACACAATACTTTAAAATATAGAAATAAGTAGACACATAGAAGGCTTGAAATGCATATTACCAAACTATCTAAGGTCATACTTTTAACATTTACTTGAAATTCGCAATTTCAAATTATTTACTTGAACGTTAAGTCTTGTGATATTGTTCAACTTCTTACGCGGAAGGATTTGAATTTCACTTTTATTATTTAGAACACGACTGAAAGAACAAACGTTTTGTGTTTTAGTCTAAGTGGTGAAAATTGAAATTATAAGGGATTGTGTTTTGACAAGTTAATTGAGTCATAGCAGGAAAACACAAGTTATTCTTTACATAATTTCGAACCTTTATTAAAGGTAATCTTTATATAAGGGCAACCTGCTTCTACAGTCTAGTAAAATTTTACCCCATTTGTATTTGAACGTGTATATAAGAAATCATCTGCCCATAGAGGCAACTTTTATTAGTTTCTTTTGGTGGTCTTAATAGACAGGTCTGACTGTATGACTGTATATATGTTCCGTGATTCTTGTGGTAATACGGTTGCTATCTTTATGAAGCTACAATATGATTACCGGGGATAAGATATAATCACCGTTGTAATTTTTATCGTGAACCTTTAATGATGGTGGTATAAGAATATTCCTTCTTTTGATAAAATGTAAACTAATAAAGAATATTTTTATTTATACAGTTTTGGTCAGATTTTATATTCGCTGATTTAATGTAAAATTTTATCATTCTTAATGTTTTCCAATTCGTTCGTTCCGCTGGAAAATACAACAAATGTTACTCAATCTAGAAAAGGAACTTTAACTTTAACAAAATACAGTCCAACCTGTGTTAAAGGCCACCTCCATATGAGGGTCACCTGTCTATAAAGGGCAGTTTCAATGCCTCCCAAACCATTTTACTCTTTATTTAATTTATTTAACCTCTATATAAAGGCCACTGTTTAACTGAGCCAGAGACCACCCTATTTTTGTACAAATGGCTCATAAACCTGTCTATAAAGGCCACTTTTTATTTGTATTTTGGGGTTAAGTTTTGTTATAGTTTCTAAAACATTGTGCAAAAATGTTAAGCCATGTAGTTTTTAAAAAATCTTGAAGCTAAAATTATATCTTAACATAATTATTTAACTAAGTACATGTAACCAAATCTGTATGTTGATAAGAAAGAATTTTTAAAAAATATATTTTTGAAACTTTTTTAAAAACTTAAAAAAATTCTTAAGTCATTTATCCTCATGTCAACAAACGAAGCCATAAAGCACTAAGGATAGATTATTACTCATTTTTAATTATGATACATATACTATTTTCTTTTGTTTTCATTAATGGCTTCTACCTATTAAAGAAAAAATGTCTTTATTTAAGATATGTGTATATACTTGGTGATTTTTAAGGTTTTTTTCAAAGATTGATAAATAGTGTGGTCAGAAGATTTTTTTTAATTGTTTTAAAAGAAATTATTCTGTTTAAATTAGCTAATGCCTTTTTTGTAACAGAAATTTTAACAAATTAAATAAATGAATGAGAACTGCTCACTATTTTTCCAACTAATATTTATATTGATGTCATAACTGAATTTACAAACCTCTGTATAAAGGCCACCTGTCCATAAGGGCCACTTTTGCAACTTCCCCCGAGTGGCCCTTATAGACAGGTTAGACTGTAGTTATATTAGCTAGATAAACAGAAGACGATACCGTTTTAGAGCACCCGGTCTCACTCCCCTGGTGGAAAATTATATGTTTTACTTAATATGCCAATACCAAAATGTTTACTTTGCTTTTAGATTGTGATTAGGATATGGATTAAAATCCTCGTTTTGGATAAGTCTTACAAAATTCTGTCTGTTATCTGAACCTTGATCTATCTCTTTTATTTCTCATTTAACACAGACACATCTATACAGACAAAATACATCTTAGTTATTTATATTAGTAACCCTATTAAAACACGAGCTTTTGTTATTTAAAATGACACCGGTTGATCTCAACAAATATATTTCTAGATTATTGAACACTACCATTAATGACTCAAATTTAGGGTATTTAACACTCATTCCAGGTTAACTACAGCAGTAGCTTAGTCAGTAGAGTGCTCGCTCCGTAAGTGGGCGGTTGTGTGTTTGAACCCCGATCAGTCTGACCCAAGACTTGAAAGTGGGTAGTTACTGTTCTTTCGCCAAACACTAGATATTACGGAATGAAAGTCACGGCTCTTTCGAATGGGAACTTATACTAAACGAGGCCCCGTTTCACGGTAGGTTTGGCACGATATAGAACCCTACTGTATAATGCCATCAGTGCAATACACAGGAACAATTTCTGCACCTTCGCCTATAGCTGCCATCGTCTCGATATAAGTGGAATATAAAACCATTACACAACTCAACTCATACCCAGTTTCCATACAAACGGAATAGCTGAAAAAGTATATTTTATAATAGCTGAAGAAATTAATGATACGAAACAACATACCAACAATATAACTAAATAAGACCAGGTTACTGCATAATGTCAACATCGGTATAAATAATTACAAAAACGTTACGAAAACAAAATGTTTGATGAACAGAACAATAGTGTTGTAAAAATAACACTTGTATACTATGTAATTTAAACCTCTGAGCTGGTATCACTGGCGGTGGATGTTTCCCGGAGGATATCACAAACTCAGTTGGAGAAATATACCACCTAATCTCAAAAACGTAGGAATACTCCCTCATGCAAAGTATTTACCTAAATAAAATTTGGTTAAATATATTTTGGTCCTCTGGATATTGTCAGAAATACAAGTATGATATTCATCTGCAAAATTAACATTAAAATACAATTAAAAAACTGTCCATATTTGTACATAAATACGTTTTGGATATTTTTATAGAGTATTTCTACTAGGTTTTTAATGTACTAAGTTTTGGATTTGTAGCTATTGTCCAGATTAACATTGGGTTTGGAATAAAAATTGTTCAATTACGTACCTCAATATTTGAATAAAAATGATCGGACCAATTTTTGTAGAATATGTTTCACAAATTGGTTAACATATTACTCAAAATGCTTGAAATGTTTATACTTCTTTTTGTTGCCAATTTATATTACATGAATTAGTGTACAGTCAAAACTGTCTATAAAGGCCATCCAAAGAGACCTGTAAAAGTGCCCTTTATGGACAGGTGGTCTTTATATACAGATTCAAATAATATAAATAAAGAACAATTGTGATATAATTCTACTGGTCTTTATAAGCAGGTGGCCCTTATATAGAGGTTGTCTTTAAGGTAGGTTGGACTGTATTTGTTTTTATTAGGTTTGACAGTGTCAAAGAGCTGGCTTCACAAGAAAACAACTAACCCACGTTAAATATGAATAAGAATGACAAGATTTATCACAAGTATATTTACTTTACAAAGTTCTAAGTGTAAAGGTGTAAATTGTTCCACGACATTTACATTTGTAGTCATGTTTTCAAATAAGGCACCTCATAATTACACCTACCATTGGAGTTTAATGACCCACAATATTCAATGATATTAAGACTCTTGATCAAATAAGGCAACACATTTATGCATTTGGAACCAGAGTTCTGGCGTGAATTCTTCGAATTTGTTTTAAATTTGTGGTTAGTTTTGTGTCCAAAAAAGAAAACACATTATTGCATTTTTCAGCCAAAGTTCAATGGCTCTAATTGGATAATATCGACACTGACCATTGAGGATTGGTCAGGAATCATAATCGATCTAAGGCAAGAAACAAGTTGATATCACCTTTAGTTTACCGAGAAAACAGCTCTTATAAAAGAATTAGTTAATAATGAGGTTAGTAGTTTGCTCTTTTTTCTTATTTATTTATTTATTTTTCATAGTTCCGTGTTTTTATTCTTAATTTATATTATACACTTGGTGGGTGAAGATAGTTTAACAGGAGGTGTCTACCCTTACGCTGCAACCAAACTCATTTCTATGTTGGAAGTATATGTGCTTTACTAAATTTGCCAGATTTCAACGTTTAACTTTGCTTTTATTGTAATTGAACATGGGACGGTTTTTATTTATTTATTCATATATATATATATATATATATATATATATATATAACAAATCAAATAATCATCAAGTCTAATGTGCTTTATGTATTTATTTTGTGGAATAGTTTGTTTCGATCTACCTGTAAACTTTCCTTGCACTGATGGCGAAATGTCATCTAAGTGCTTATTCTAATGTTTGCAATTTTCATCCCGTTTATATATTCTATAACATTGTAATTTTGATAACAGGAATGTCGTTATCAGAGATTTGGAGAATTTTGTAAAATTATTAGCTTCTGTTATAATTCGGTGCCGTTTCTAGTTATCGGTATACCGGTCTTTAACGGGATCGTCAAATCCTTTATTTTATGGTGATATTGTTATCAAACATAGTGAAAATTACCATAGAAGTTTATCAAAAGTGAAATTGTTGGGATCAAACTGACCCAGGTCTTGAAAAAAAATCCAGGGACCGTGTTTTTAAAATGGGACCAACATACTAAAACACCTTGATGTATTTTATTTGTTAAAAAATCAGTATGAAGTCAAAAATATAAAAGAAAAACAGAAAACATGTATTCAAAATTCAACTAAGACTAAAACGATGGGTCTGTGTTGGTATTGTGGGACAGAATAAATAACAACAGCCCCTTCTAGATTCAACACTACAGATCTACTAATGTTCAAAGGAATCCATGTCACAATCATTCTAGGACATCTCTTTCCTTTTGTTCTGACTGAGAACGCTAACAGAGATCAATGACTAGCAGATTTCTCAGGTCTTTTGCGGAGTCTGTGTCATAATTACTGTACACTCGATCTGTTTCTTAACTAGCTTGTCATATACATGTTGTTCTGTATATATATATATTAAATTTCTATAAATATGATATACCGTAAGTAGTTCTTCCACCATTTGTTATTCGGTAAAATATTCGATTAAGTTTCGGAATATTCGTATAGAACCCCTGTTCGTAAAGTAAGCAGTTGATGCCCCTCTAATAGGACCTAAAACACAAATCCAGTACCCGTCCAAGTTTGATGTTTAATTGTCTATTATGTTATATTTTGAAAACTTAAATCCACCGGTCACAAACTTTATCTATTTTGTTTTTTGTATTCCCATGGGTAGAGTTGTCAATGTAGATTTGTCTGACGATTTTACACACCATACATTCGCCTGTAAAACGTTTAAAACTTACCTGAATGAACCTGGTAATACTCAGTAATTTCCGACACCACTTGTAACTTACCGGCGACCTAATTGATGACGTACATGGTGTTAAGCTGTTGAGGAAAGACACATTTCCTATATATTTATCCATATGTAAAAAGTAAGTTTGTGTGACATTTTGAAGGTTTTTCTTAAATATTAGTTCCTTTATTCGTATAAAATTCACATACCAATGTCTTTCTTAAGTAGTTTTTTTCAAATATTATATTCTATTGGGATTCTGAACAGATATAACACAAAATGTTATAACACATTTTGGAAAATACCAAAATGACTTTATTAATTTGTCCAAGATTGCCTTGGATATATTTGACGTCCCAAAGTTCCATGTACCTTTCATTTAATTAAGATTACACACGTGGCGGGTGTAGCTAGCTACACAGGAGTTGCTTTCCCTTCCGGAGCACCCGGCCTCACTTTTCTGGTGAAAGTTCACGTGTTTAACCTTACCTGCAATGGGAACAAGTAAAAAGTGGCCTTTCTGGGCAGGTAACCCTTGTAATATACAGGTTAAAATAACATGATTTAAGAGAAATTGGGATAAAGTTACTGACCACTTGTCAGTTTAAAATGTTTCCTTGCTTCTGGATTGTGATTTGGACATTTATTTAGTACAATGATAACCTTCTTTCGGAAAAGTTTAGAAGTTATATGTAAATTATTGGGGTGAATATAACGAATATTGGAAAAAGAAGAACAGACATACCGTAGCAATTGAGAAACCTAGATATCAAATCATAGAACTCTGGAAAATCTCTATCGAAGCAGAGTAGGCAATATCTTTCATCTTATATTATTACTTGCAATTGTAAGATCCTAATCAAAAAAAGAAACACGTAGTTTTATCTCAAAGTCGAGGATTGTAGATGGGATAGGAATTATGGCAAAGTATCTAGGAGCACCTGTCCTCACTTCCTAATGACAGTCTACCTGTAAAACTTAATTTTCCTTCATATTCAAAACTTAATTATTTATTTATTTATTTATTTATTTATTTTCCTTGCTTGCCGATTATAAAAATTCCTGTAATTGATTCAAAGCAAATATGTTTACTTACAATGTAAGTATATATGTGTGTATATTACAACGTATAAAAAAGAGGAAAAACACTTGTTTGTTTTGCTTTTGTTTGAAATATTGTTTAATTTACCAGATGGAAAGCATTTAATTTTGTCGACGTTGAAGATGACCACGTTAATGAATATCCCTTATCATACAGGAGATGGTGCGCATTTTAAAACAAACTTCATTTTTAAAAACATTAATTTTTATATGAATACCTTTAGTTGGTTTTGTAAACAATAGTGTTTGCATTTAACGCCGAGTCTAAATCGTAAATGCATCCATTATTGTTTATAAAGCCTACATGTTGACGTCGATTTCGATAGACTAAATTGATTTCTCCATTTTGAGTCTGTTTTTTTTTTAATTTCACACGTGACAGGTGAAGTTAGCTTAACAGATTGGTTGTCACTCATCAGGAGCACCCAGCCTCACTTTTCCTGTGACTTCACTTAATTTGCAAGTTTTCTAGGTTTTTACATTGTTTTTTCGATTGTGATTTGGACATGGAAATTACACTTAGTATGTAGGGGTATATGTTCAAATTAAATGCAAATATCGGATTGTTGTTTCATTTGAAAATGTATTTATTACCGGTTGTAAATAATAAGTATATTCAGGGTTTTAAAAGTACTTGAAACAGACAGTCGGATACCTTTTTGTCATTCTATCGAGTGATCAACCTATTTTAAATATCTCACGATTCCATTATGCTGTTTAGGTATGATTATGTTTGTTTTGTATGATTACATAAATTTTGTTTGTTTATTTGGGATATGTTTCCTCTTGATCAACCATTATCTATTACTTTTTTGTAACTGATTCTTTTTCATTTTGAACGTATTTAAGGACTTAAATTTATATTGATAATTCCACACAGTTATTCTTACCCTTCCAAATCACAAAAACGCTCGTCCTTTTTCCAATTCCAATATCATCATAATTGTAAAATGTTCGCATCTTAAACATTATTGGATAAATTGCTTCGACCAGTAATTCCCAAAAAAGAGTAATCATGGTTTTGTTCAAAGGTTTTGGTTTCCGGTTGCTGTAAACGTATTTAATTTCGCGTGTATTAATTTTCGTGGTAAAGAAATTTAGACATTACCGCGTAGTTAAATGTTCACGTTTTGAAAAATATGCACTATAACACAATATTTTATCTATTTACAGTCACTCATTTTATGTTTTGTGTTTTGGTTAACGGTGTCCTGGTTGATTTACAGACTAAAAATCGTGTAAATGCAACCGTGACATCGTCGCTAATTCACGAACAATCGTCACGAGTTGATAATTTTGAATTTCAGTGATAAAAACATATGGTAGGCGTGAAATCGGAGACATAGGCAAACGACATTAACCTGTCCGTTTGACCTTTCATTTTGGAATATTAATATACAATTATCCACTCAATACACAGGTAATATCGCGATTCGCAAGACATGTTTTCCATAAAGTAGATGGAATAAAGTCCTGTATTGACTATACATAATTGAATTAGCCAATAATTAATTAAAGGTCATACGAGTAATACCCTCTCACACTACGGGAACTTTATACAAAGAAGAAAGCTGCTTACAAATAAATTGTTGACGCAAAGATATTGCAAGCCTAGGTTTATCAAGTCCCTCACAAAGTTTTATGGCCGTCATCAAAATATTGTTGATAAGTATGATATCTCTGTATTCAAAGTTACCCTGGATATATTTTACATCTTTTAGTTCTAAGTTCCTATTATTCTCAATTTATTTCACCTTGCGAGTTTAACGAGCTGAACAGGAGGTACATACCCTTCCGGAGCACCCTGTCTCACTTTCCTGCTGTAAGTTTGCTTTCTAACTTAATTTGTCAGTTTAAAAGTTGTTTTTTGTTTACTTTACTTATGAATTTAAATTTGGAATTTGGTTGATATGTTTGTTTCTGATTTTTGAATATCACCCAAATGACTACTAGTATTTCATGATTTTTAGAGACAGTCTTTCTTCAGGAGCCAAGACTAGTGAACTACAGGTATTAAGAGTTAAGGATGTCGGTATTTTTATTGCTTTGCAGTGTAATTGATGTTGTAAATGCAGTAAAAATTTCGATTTTCCTATCGCATACATCAACTTTTGAAGAAAGAAGAAATCTGTTCAAGATCTTGTATTTGATATTTTAATTTTAATTATCTTTGCTTTCATATTTCCTTAATCGCATCGAGTTATGAAAGACCTATTTAGAATATCAATTTATTTATTAAAACGTACCATTAACCAATATGGGTGACAAATATTTTGGTAAGATTAATCAATATAATGAACTCCTATTTGATATACATTTTAGCTAATATTATGCAATTATAACCCATTGAGTGAAGAAATATGATGCCAAATTGGCCTCATTAAGTCAAGTATTGACCTAAAAAGCCGAATACGCATGTTCCTATTTATAAACGTGCAAATATCTTTATTCGTTGGAGCTTTATATGAAGTTTCAAAGTATTTTGGCATATTATCTTACTTGACTTATTCCTCTTGATTCCCTAGGAAACAAAGAACCGCAACAGCACCTCTCTATCTGACACGGTTCTGGGCTATCATCTTCAGTTCAGCCCAGATCTTCCCAGCTGTTTGTGCCTCAGTGTCGATACTCCTTCGCCAAGTCTGTTTAGGCCGGCATATTAGTTTTGGCATATTAGTTCGTGTTTAAATATACATGCCATAGTGACATTGAATGGGAGTCAAATCGTGGCACTTTTGAGCATTATGTCTTGATGCCTTATGTGAAGTTTTATGTTCCTAGGCCTTTAGGTAAAGATAAAAAAGATAATATATTTTGGTCCTTTGGATAGCTTTTCAACATCTTCAAAATAATTTTGGTTTCATAATTTTGGTCCAAGCACTACTGATGAGGAATTGTATTCCGAAACGACCGTCTAGTGCTGTAAAATTAAAACTGGTATAATATGTAATCTTTATAACTTTGGCATTAACATTGTGATCTGATCATGCACTGGTATGTTTGTGTTTGATTTAATGCATGTATAAATATTGAGTTGATTAATGGTGTTTAACGTCAAAGTCAAGTATATTTCACTTATATCGAGATGTCGCCAGTTATAGGCGAAGGTGCAGAAATTTTCACTGATGGCATTACACAGCAGGTTTCTTTAGTGTGACAGGGGACCACGTTTACTTTAAGTTCCCATCCGAAAGAACCGTGACTTTCATTTCGTTGTGCGGAATGCTTGGCGAAAGATCAGTCACTAACCACTTTCAAGTCTTGGGTCAGACCTTCCACTTACGGAGCGGTGACTTTACAAACTGAGCTACCGTAGTGGTTATTTAAATATTGAAAATTCAAGTGTATATACTATCCGACAGCGTCTATCGTCTGTCCGAGAGCCTGTCATTAATTTCTTCTAAGATATGGAATAAGTAGGTTTTGGTCTCTCCATACCTGTATTAGGTGGTAGAGAAAGTAAAGTAATGTTGCTTAACGTCCAGGACAAGAATATTTAACTTATATCGAGACCTCGCCAGCTATAGGCGAAGGTGCAGAAATTTTGCCTGTGTGTTGCGCTGATTGCTGTATACAGCTGGATTCTTTACAGCAGGGAGCCCATTGTGACACGGACCTCGTTTATTTTAAGTTCCCATCCGAAAGAACCGTGACTTTTATTTCGTAATGCCGAGTGTTTCGCGAAAGAACAGTCACTACCCACTTTCAGGTCTTTGTTCAGACCCCGCTGGCGATCGAACCAAAGACCTCCCAGTTATGGAGCCTGCATTCTGCCAACTGAGCTACCGCAGTGGTTTGTATTAAATGGTGAAGAGAGGGTACCAACTAAGTTGGTAAATTCGTACAATATATGAAACACACATATGTCGTGTCCTGTAAACATGGAGATTGCTGAAGATTATTGCTACACATCACTGTCTCTGGCGAATGGTTGATAAAATCCAAAACCAGTCAGGCTTAACAATTTGCATGATGCAGCAATCGTATGCCTTATAAATTGTACTAGTTTGAACCCATCCCCCTTAATGTTTAGACTATCCTTAAGTACATTATGACGTCATATATTATTTTTAGCCAGTGTTCAATCAATATTGCTCGCAAATGATAATCAAGTAAATCAAAAACAAGAGTCGTGAAAGTGGAGTCTGGCCTAAATTTTCAAATTCCAATACACTGGCCAATCCCTGTCCGGTACACGTTCCAATCCCTGATGGAAAAGTGCGATTCACGATAATCATTCAATTATTACATGTATTTTCAAAGTTGTGAGCTACTTGTTTTAACATATCATAAATACAGTAGGTAATACTTTTCTATTGTCAAAAATATGTACTACTAGTATGGTCTACGTTTGTTGCTAGTTAAAATCCAAAAACCCTAAAAAACTAAGGCATACTCCGTCATGCAAAGTATTTTCTTTAAATTTAGTTCAATAAGTTTTGGTACTATGGATATTTTTTCAATCCCACAAATTTTTGGTTTCAGAATTTAGGTCCAAGCACTACTTATGAGGAATTGTATTCCAAGTACAGGGCGTCACTTCCTTAGTTGAAGTTCACATGTTTAACAGATTTGTCAGATTTGAAAGTTTTATTTTGCTTTTTTGGATTGTGACTTGCACATGGGCCGGACAGGTTTGTTTGAGTGTCTTTGTCATAGTTCCATGTTCCTTTCACACAATTTTGATTACACACTTGGCGCGTGTAGTTAGATAAACAGGGGGTGTTTACCCTTCCGGAACACATGGCCTCACTTTCCTAGTGGAAGTTCACGTATGTATTCTACCTTGTCAGTTCCAAATTTTAAAGTTTTATACTTTGCTTTTGGACTATGATTCGAACATGGATTAGTATGTTTGGTTTTTTTTTATCAAAAACGAATATAGTTTACTATCAAAAATTTAACAAGAGCACCGCTGGGGGGTGGGGGGTGCAATACACGCCCACCAATGTCTATAATGCAAGGAGGAATAATAGGAGGAGGTAAAATGCTATTGGAAACATTAATCATTGGTGATTGTCATGGTCATATTTTGAGTAATTAAATGCAAAATCATAACAAGGGCTTTCAGATGACCAGCAAAAAGTCTGCCTGCACATGTAGTTAGTAAACTTACAAAAAGATTAACGAATGGGTGGTGACAAATACAACTGGATCACGACACATAATGTTTTATATGCGACACATTATTGCTTCTTGTGAAACCATATCAAATTTGAAACAATGTAATTGAAAAATAAATCAGTTCTTGCATTTTCGGCAATACGTCCTTATTTGGCAATTAAAGGGCCATAACTCCTGAAAAATGTCATGCAGCATTTTTTTTCTTCTTTTTTCTTTTTTTTTTTTTTTTTTTTTTTTTTTTTTTACAAATGTATATCTTCATATCATACTGATAACACATGCCAAACAATCAGTATAGAACTGTGGGAGGAGTTGCACCAACAAGAAAATTAAACACAGTAAGTAGATACAACTCCAATTCTGCGAAAAATTGAAATGCAACACAAAGAAATTATTTATACTGAAAAATTTATACTAAATTGGAAAAAAGGGAATTAAACAAAAAAACAGAAAAAAGTTCTTGCATTTTCTACATTATGTCTAACTGAAGTTGTGACCTTGACCTTCAATACTCGGACCTAAACTTTATACGCAAAACACCCCTTTCCCGTAATATATGTTTGGTAGACATTTCATCTCGATATCCTCGAGTCAAAAGATATAGAGTTGAGTTGAGTAATCATGTTTTACGTCCCAGTCAAGAGTATTTCACTTACATCGAGACGTCGCCAGCTAAAGGCGAAGGAATTAATATGGTGTTGTCACAGTTCTAGTGAAATGGAGTAATGGAGATTTACAACAGTCAAGATTTTTTCACATATATCAAGAGAGTCTGCTGTTTATGAAACTAGAATGCCTGGAGAAAACCACCAACCTTTGGTCAAACAAATTGATAAAACATTCTCACGCTAGAATCAGTACGGAATGGAGTTAAGTGGAGTCAAGAATATTTCACTTATATCGAGACGTTGCCAGCTATAGGCGAAGGTGCAGAAATTTTTCCTGTGTGTTGCGCTGATTGCATTACAAATCATGGTTCTTTAGCGTGCCAAGCCCACCATGACACAGGACCTCGTTTATTATACGTTCCCATCTCTTAAGAACTGTGAATTTCATTTCGTAATGCCAAGTGCTTGGAGAAATGATAGCCACTACCCACTTTCAAGTCTTGGGTCAGACCTGGTCGTGGTTCGAAGCTACGGCATCCCACTTACGGAGGTTAATCAAAGAAACAGACAAATAAGACAAATTTAAACAGTCAAAGGTTTAATGTGTTGTGGTCACAGTCGAGATTTTTTCAAATATATCAAGAGAGAGTTTGTTTATGAAACTAAAATGCCTGAAGAAAACAACCAACCTTTGGCCAAATAAACTGATAAACTTTCTCACAATAAGATCAGTAATGGTGTTTAACGTCCCAGTCAAGAATATTTCTGAAAGAACCATGAATTTCATTTCGTAATGCCACGTGCTTGGTGAAAGAACAGTCACTTCCCACTGTCAAGTCTTCGGTCAGACCTGGCTGTGGATTGAACCCATAAACTCCTAGTTTTGGAGCAAGCAATCTACCAAACTGAACTACCGCAGTGGTTCAGTACCTAATTGGATTCAAACCTAGGTGCTGAAAAGCACTGAAGCCATTCCTTTTATGTTCCAACAGTGGCCACCATCACGGTACCAAAGCAGCGTCACATCAGCTTATGACGTACTAGTGTCAGTGACTTCATTAAATGGCACAATTCAGGCCGAGTTTTCATTCTTTTTGTGTGTAATTCAAGCATGCCAGGCCTTTGTTGGCACATTGTGGATGTTGCCAGGCATACATCAATTAGTTCATATGAACAAACAAAACTCCCATGCCTGTGTGGCCTGTTACCAATAACAAATAGATACAATTGACTTTTTTATATTCCGATTCTTTTCAAAAAAGACAACAAAAAACAAAATTATGGCCAGATAACAAATTATACATCATATTTTAATGATCTAGTTTATTTATAATTATTTTAAAGGATGATATATGGAAAAATTCAAATTGTTTTTTCCTTAAGAAATGTTTCGGTAATCTATAAAATAAATAAATTCAGATGACATACTGTACGGAAAATTAAATTTTATTTTTATTAAGAAATATTTCAGTAATCTACGTAATAAATAAAGTTACAAACATTATTTCATCAAACAAATAATTGAAACCATGATGATCATATTCCACAGAAAGATGAAGAATAAAGCAAAATATGCTAGTAAAATGTATAAATATAAATAACAATCTTTTTATAATGTGAACTATTAAAAAAATATGCAGTCTTCTGCAATAATATAAATTGACAGATTTTTGCTAAGGTTAGTATGATCATATATGTTTCATAAAAATATACAATGCATCTGGCTCAAGTTTCACAATCATTCTTTCACCAAGATTCTCCTTAGCTTAAATCTTGCAAATTGGATATCTAAATAAACGAAGTAGTTTTCAAGACATTTCCGAGTTTAATGTTGTCTTATCGAAGACCACTCCGAGCTTACTTCATCTATATTCCAATATTTTTTTTTTTAAATTACTAAAATTTTCCAGATTTAAGCTAATCGTAGTTATAAAATGATTGTGAAAGTGACCTAAACTTAAAGAACTCTATATGTTGATCCATCATTTAAAATCTTTATCCGGTCAGGCCCCAGTTTCACAATCATTCCTTAGCTAAGATTTTCCTTAACTTAAATCTTGAAAAGTTCAATTCTTTACAATTTTGTTATTTACTCAAGATAATAAGGAATTAAGGGTGTTAATTTTAAGATTCATTCTAGATTGAAACATAAATATTTAGTTTAGACAAAAGTATTCATCAGTAGTTCCAAAAATAGATTACCAAAATTTGTTAAATTTAAGTTAAGGAAAATCTTAGCTAAGGAATGATTGTGAAACCGGGGTCAGGAAAAGTACAAACAAGCTACATGTATACCATATATAGCTATAATGACTACTTGTAAATATATACATGATTCAATTTTGACAACTTAAATTTTTCACAACTAGCTGTTTGTGCAAGCTGGTATTTCTATTACAATATGAAGGTCTTTTAACTGAAATGGGATGCCATTTCAGTTGTGTCCTACAAATAAATCCAAACTAAGAAATCTCCAACCATGTGCCTGATGAAAGTTGAATAGCAAATGCCATTCAGAGGATTGTTCCAGGAAAATGTCATAAATATCTGTTACAGAGTTATTCAGAAAAGTGGCAAGCTTCATTTGGGGGCATTATGAATCAATTTAAACAAATAAAAAACAAATAAATTAAAGTTTAATTGAAAAGTTTTTAATTTTAAATCACCATCAAAACTTTCAAGTGCCATCAAAAGACTGTAACCAAAATAATGATATGATCAAACTAAAATGTTAGCATTTGTCATGAAACATAAATAAAAAAATGTGAAGAAAAAAAATTTAAGACAAACATCTAAAAAAAAGAATTAAAGAATTGAAATTTAAGGTATACTTGAAACACAAAACAGAAGTAAAAAGAATTTCAAATTTGAAATTTACGGCAAACTTTAAACATATATGTATATCAAAAGGATTTACAACATGAAATTTTTTAGATATAATAACAATTAGATATGTGTATAGCTATGTTTGTCTTCAGTTGTCCTGCTCCTGACCCATTTATATTTTTATGACTCTGTGAGTTGCTGTATGTATATTGCGAATAAATAATAAAAGGAAAACAAATGTACTAAGTACTAGAACAAAACATTATACATGTTTAATAATAATAATAATTAGTTAATCCTTAATAATACTAACAAATAAACACCCATATATAAAAATATTAGTCAATAACAACATGATAAATACAGTTTAACTGTATGAATTAGAGATTATATAATGAATTTCTTCAATACCCGCTTACATAAATACCGATACATACACACATACATACATACATTGTACAAGGCAAGTTCAAGACGTATTTATGTCAAAGCTCATTATTAAATGTGATTTTTAAATTTTTGGGAATTTTGAAGAAAAAAAACACAAAAATCACAAAAAACTATCAATTTTGTCTTATTTTGTAATTTTGATTTTTTTTTTTTAATTTAAAAAAATCTGATCAATTTTGCCTTATTCTGTGATTTTGATTTTTTTAATGTGTGTGTTGTTTTACTTTAAATATTTTTGTGACAAAGTATTGTGCACTAAAAATATTGGCCACTAAATTTTTTGATACCAACTATATCTTTTGATTGGTTATGCTTCTGTTTGATGTCTTAGTCTGACCAAAGTTGTCAAAACTATAGACTATCTCTGTCCAAAAAATAATTTACACTGGACAGTACATGCACATTACATTGGAAAATTTTAATGGCAGTTAATTTCCACTAACTTGTGAACATTATATTTGTGTCATAAGATGACAGCACGTGCAACTGGAAATGAAAATTTAAAACATATATATTTGCAAAAGTTTTATTTTTGTGTCTTGTTACTTTCATGAATTTATGACAAATTAAATGAATGTGAATTTTTTTGATTTACAGTGCATTACAGGTAGAAGTACTTAACCCTTGAACTGTCTAGAAATGGGGTTTTTAGCGCTACAAATGCCATTGCCGTGCTAAGCAAACTGAATAATGCGCATTAGGGCATAACAATTAGTTTGCTTTACACAGCAATGGCAGTTATAGCACTATAAACACCATTCCTAGACAGTTCAGTGGTTATATTTATATTTCCAATTTTTTGAAAATCTTATTTTGGTATTTTAGTCCAAAAAAAACTTTAAAACACTGTCGTGTACGACATGTATTTCCAATCGCTGGAACAGCCAATCAATGACGTCACGAATATAGCCGCAAAAAAGAGATGAGCGACGTCACATTAGCAATGGCATTTATACTCCTATAACTGCCATCTGGTCTTAAACAAAGTTTTATACATTAAAACATCACAAATGTAAATATACTACAATGCACTTTCTGTAGTCTTGCTTGTTAATAAAATAGTTTTATATAACTACATATAACTTCTTTAATTGTTTGTTTTGTTACTTTCATGAAATTCTGTAAAATTAAAATGAGCCCGAAAACTTCTCTCCTTATATGTTTTTCCTCTTGAAAGGCAAATTATAAACATTTTGTAATGATTTTCAAAAACAATATCATAATACACTTGCACATAAATTAAAAGCACAATATTTACAATCACATTGTTTTTGCTTCAATGCAGTGTTTGACCTCAATTCTACTTCATGACTCGATGCAGTTGAATGGAGCAAGCGAGCAGGGAATTGTACCATTTAATGACGTCACTGATACTAGTACGTCATTAGTTGCCGTGACGCTGCTTTGGTACCGTGATGTAAGCCTTTGTCGGAACATTGTGGGCGTGGCCGGCGATACGTCAATGATGCCGACAGTTGGAACAGTCAATTTTTAACGAGGTAGTTATAGTTGTTTTTCTTTTATGAAAAGTGTTAAAATGTCAGTTTATATTTTGTGTTTATTTGAAAAAGTTACAAATGATTGTAAATATAAGGAATGACATTTACTTTGACTGTACTGCATGGAGTTATGCAGTAGAATGGACTGTCTCAAATAACCATGAAAGCCTTCGGCTTTCATTTAATTTGAGACAGTCCATTCTACTGCATAACTCCATGCAGTACAGTCAAAGTAAATGTCATTCCTTAATTGCAAATGAAGTAGCTACTGTAAGACTGGACCTGCCTGTAAGGGTTAAAATTATTTGTCAAAATAAATTCATTAAACTAGTAAAAACAAGGTCATTTTAATTAGTTATAACAAGGTTCTTTTAATTGACGGACATTTAAAGAATATAACAGCATCAAATCAGATCATTATTAAGTAACAAAGCACAATAATATATAAATATATCAGACTCGGTATCTCATATGACATACATGTACACTAAATTACTAACAATCGGGTCAACCAGCATACTTTAAGACATGTGCCAAATTGCTGAAAATCTAACCCACCAGCATACATCATACACTATATGACTTGATCAGAACTATAATTTCCATTGGATATGGAATCACATCAATTGATTTTTTTCCCTTAAAAACAATGTTATACAGTGAATTTGCAACATCAATAATGCTAGTCCACACAAACATTATCAATTCAGGCTGGCCAATTTGACGGATTTGTACCATAAAAACAGATAAGCAGACAGGTAAAATGAAAAGTTCAAATTAGATTTTTTTTTCTTTTTTCAATTTTGATGTTTTCTTTAACTAAAAGTACCAAAAAGTTGGGCTTTTTGTTTGGAAATTGTACCAAAATCAAACACTTGAGGATAAAAAGTACCTAAATGGCAACCTTGCACACTAAAATTGTACCGATTTGGACACATAAATAAATTTGATTGGTCAACCTGTCAATATTGCTGATCATGTGGTACACTAGAAAATCCAATTTTACTATGTGATTTATTTAAAACTTTACTGCCATGACCTACATGAGAGATCTTTAATAATCCTAGATAATGTAGGCATGTGTCGTAATGTGTATCCACCTGTTAAATGTCTTAATTTCACTAAATCATTTTTATGTGTTTCAGAGGTAAAACGGCTATGTTGTCAAATAGAAACAAATATTGGAATACCAATTTTGCATTTGTAGACTGTGAAAAATCTATTCATATTCAAATATTCACACATTCGTTTCAGCTCTAATGTGTTTCTTTTCTTAATCTCTTCAATCTATATGATAAATGACAAATTGTTGATGCTTTTATCACGATTAATAAAATATTCCATCTAGCTCTATACTTAGGTCATGCCAAAAAATGTGTTGGCGAAACACCGTTTTTTTGCATGACCTAAAAATGGTGTTTCGCCAACACATTTTTTGATAGCCTTCTTCTTATCATTTTAACATGTTATTGTTAAAACACTAGTGTACAAAGTAACAATGTAGATTCTGTTATAATTAGAATTGATAAATGAATATCAAACAATACATATATTGAAAAAATAAACTACACTTCCACTAAAAGAATAAATCTAGGTTTACCAACACAAAAATATATGATAAGTTCCCATTACCTCATGAGATCACATTAGTTCTTATTTCATGTCTATAAAAAGATTAACGATGTGATGTTTCATAATTCCAAAAAACCAAATAATTATTCCACAAAAATATATGATTTGTTGTTATCACCTTAAAACATCAAACAAAGTTCCTATTTCCTAACTAAATGATTATCCCACAAAATATACATGGCAATGGACATAATCCTTGTGGAGATGGGGATGTGGTTATACCTGGTAATGTAATACCAGTTTCAACCAGTGAATAATTCTACTTTTACTGTATACAGACAGCTGTTTTGGATGTCTCCCACAAAGAGAAACTGACATAAAAATACAGGGAAAATGGTGTTTGCTGATGTACCACATAATATCAGTGCAGAACAATTATTTTCAAAAGATATGTAGTCATATCAGATTACGTTTTCCCATTTACCATTTAACAAAGACATATTACGGGAATTTGTGATGTAAACATTTTCCAAAACATCGGACACAAAACCTAAGGGTCATAGAACACATGGTACGGCAGCAAACCCCAATTTCATAATTGACCGTTTTTGCACCAGTGAATACTTCTACTTTCATTATATACAGGCAGCTGTTGAATGGAGTAATACTTAAACAAAATTCACATGGAAAATATAGAATCCCAAACTCTCCTGAGAATTCATTTCCTAACGAGAACACAATATGCGTGTATTTGTAATATTGGCAGTAAAACCCAAATTCAATGAAACCATTAGTTTAGTCAAATTTTGGCCTTATCAAAGGGTTTGGCAATAAAATGCAGAAAAAAATGCATATAATAAAGATAACTAAGGAAAAATGGATTTCGTGACTTTTGGAAAATTTGGCAAAAAGTTCAGTGGCTAAGTTACCAAGGGACATTATAACAAAGTTTTACCGAGTGTGGATACTATCGAGGGGCTTTATAACAGGGTTTTACTGTATATATTTTCCTATTGCACATTTTTCCATTTTCACAAGATCTGTTTCCTCACTAAACATTCAGACTTCTTCCATCTCGAGTAGTTCCACTTCATCAGCTTCTATAGCAGGTACATACATTGTGGCATGTAACATAATGACAAAGAATGAAGCACCTGAAAAAGAAACATTAAACTTATTACTGAGATACATACATACTGATGTGCAACATAATTACAAAGAATGGAGTATCTAAAAAAGAACAATCGGGGTTGAAATTTTTTTCAGATGAGCTAAAGCCCCGGACTTTTTCATAAAGAAAATCAATAGCCCGCAATTATTTTAATCAAGTCCAGTGTTGGGTTAACGAAAAAATCAAGAGAGAAAACCAGAAATCGATATGTATTATTTCTATCGGCAGTTAAATGGTATTTTTTGCAGTATTTACAACCCACGTGACGGCTGTTGAAACAATCTGACACACTTCTCCGATCATATTTGGTGTCTTTATTTTCATGCAAGTTTCTTTTCTCGCCACTGTAGTCTGCTTGTTGGTGTGAAATTTAAATTAAATGGCTACATCATTGGACAAGACTGAACATTGGTAGCGATTTCAAGCTCAATAACTATCTAGAATTTTCTTTATCAGCAGGACGCTTAAGTTTCCTACCTAATGGCTAACATTTCTTACAAGCGCTGTAATGATCAAGAATGAATGTAAACAACAACAGGGCAACGTGACTATGGATGGTTTTGAATGATTTTTTCAAGACACCAGGTGACAGTCGAAAATAAAATTCATTGGTCTTCTGAGTGTTTAAGCCCAATGGGGCTTTTCAGTAAAATTTTTGCAAAGTCCTGCTTGCCAAATTTCTAGTCCCGGGCTTTAAACTTGAAGAATTTTCAACTCCTGACAATTAAATTCATTACGCAGATACATATATACTGGTGTGTAACATAATAACAAAGAAAGAAATACCTATAAAAAGAAATATTTCAATTGTTAACTCAAATGTAACAAGAAATTTTTGGTGCAATATGTCTGATTCAAGACTTAAAAGTGGGTAGTGACTGTTCTTTTGCCAAGCACTTGGCATTACAAAATGAAAGTCAAAGTTCTTTTAGATGGGAACCTAAAGTAAATGAGGTCCCTTGTCTTGGTAGGCTTTGCATGATAAAGAACCCTGCTGTATAATGCTATCAGCACAACGCACAGGCAAAATTTCTACACCTTCGCCTTTACCTGGCGACCTCTCGATATAAGTGAAATATTTTTGACTGGGATGTGAAACACCATTTTTCAACTCGACTTGAATGTAACAAAAAATTTTTTGTTGCAATTTGTCTTCTGAATCTTCAGGAACCTCAGTCAGCAAGTAGTGATCCATGACTTTGATCTATGCACCATAATTTAGTATGCCACTATATATTTGTGGAACGTTTGATCAAAATCAATCCAAATATGTGGAAAATATGGAGCAGATATGACATTTAGACACTAAAACCAAAATCTGACCTCAAACCTGAATTTGGTAGAGGACACATAAATTAACATATCCCCAGCCATGCCTTTTATGTTCAGACACTGGCCACCATCACGGTACCAAAGCAGCGTCACAGCAACTAATGACGTACTAGTGTCAGTGACATCATTAAATGGCACAATTCAGACCAAGTTTTCATTCTTTTGTTGTGTGTAATTCAACCGTGCCGGCCTTTGTCGGTACATTATGGACGTGACTGGTGATCTGCCAATTCAGATTCATACTGGTATACATTTGTGCCAAGTTGGTTCCAAATTCATTCATAAATGTCAAAATTGAATAAGATTTGACCTTGTGACTTTGACCTTTGCCCTAAACACCTTAATGTGGTGAGTGATAAATAATATTATGTCTGTTTACCTTTGTGCCATGTTGGAGCAAAATACAGTCAAACCTGTCTATAAAGGCCACTCAAGGCAACCAGTAAAAGTGGCCTTTATGGACAGGTGGCCTGTATATTATACAGGTTCAAATAATATGAATAAAGAACAACTGGGATACAATTCTACTGGCCTTTATAAGCAGGCAACCGTTACATAGAGGTGGCCTTTAAGGCAGGTTAGACTGTACATCATTAGACTTGGAAGAGCGGATACAGCATTTGGATATCAATACAAAGAATTGAACTTATGACCTTTACCTGTGACCTACATGTGGCACATGCTAAATGCACTAGTCTTTATACAAATTTTGCAATATTCAAGGGAATAGATGATCTGACCATCTGCCAATTTATAACTATTTTCCTCAAATTAATGATTTGCATTCATCAAAGTTATAACTTACCAATCACCCAGAATACTGCAGAACCAGCCCCTGCTAACCAGAACAAGGGAAATGCACACACACCAACTACAGCATACTGCTGGGCAAGACTTATCTCTCTACCTGTAAATTAAATTATTTTTTTATTTTTCTAAAATATCATAAACTTAATCTAAAGTAATACCTCAATGTTGTCACTGTTTTTTTGGTCAGATTTTGACATAGAGTGGAGTGAAGGAGACTTACGTTCCATTCAAAAATCTTTTACTTGTATTTAGGCAATCAGTTCATGGGTGGTGGAGGAAACAAGAGTGCCTGGAGAAAACAATTGACTTTCTGCAAGCAAACTGACTAAATTTCTCGCACTAGGATCTGTCCCGAGTGAGAATCAAACCAAGGCCATGAGAGGGGTTACGATTCATAAACCTGCACTTTGAACCACTTGTCCACCCAGGCCCATAGCTTTATAAATGTGTTTGGTAATAAACTGAGGGAGACTTATACAAAAGAGCATAACAGAAATAGACTTTAAGACTTCAAAATACTGTGGAAGGTGGAAAATTACCCCCAGGAAAATGAACAAACCCACTCGGGTTAATGATATGTGTATCTCCTATCAATATTGATGCTTTGCACCAAGTTTCGTGAAATAGTACTTCATAGTTATGGAGAATTTGCACAGACAAGAATTTTTTAATGGACAGACAGAAGGACGAAAACTCGAATTTAAGATCCCCCCTCTTTCTTCAAAAGCCAGGGGATAGTATTAATATTCCATGATATAAACTGGGAAGATAAATATTGACCGAGGCATTATAGCAGTAATATAGCTTATGTTTTATAATCTCCAATGTTCATTTCCATACTAACACACTATCTGTTAATATATACAGTCTTGCTTCATATGTTTTGGTAACACAATTTTAAGCAAGAACACAAAAATGAGCAAAAATCGTCAGTGGATTGGTAAGAGAATATCACAATACACCCATAAATAGTGATAAGATAATCGAAAGTCGATCGATAAATCAGTCACGATTTCGATTATCGATTGACATTTTCAATAATCGATTGTCGCCAGTAAAAGATCATTCTGTATGGTATGTGTAACCGCTGGAAGAAACTACAAGAGAACAAGAAGACAACAATCGCAGCGCCCCGTAGAAGCTGTCCATCATAACCATGAGGCGGCGGGCGATCTATTGCAACAAGTAGAACGTGAGATCTTTCCCTACCCAGGAAAAACGAAAAGCAAAGTTTGGAACTATTTCGGATTTTATATGCTAAAATACTGAAACTACTGTAATGGTTTATAAACTTGTAAGTTCCGATTATTGCGATGATTGATCGGTTTAGTCCGTCCGATTGGTTCCCGATAATCGATTATGAAAATGTTCCGATTGTTCATCACTACCCATAAATCAACTAATTGCTATTATGGATAAAGGGGGATAACTCTTTACCAAGTCTAGTCAAATTTTTCATTATTGACCTATGTTAAGTCATAAGTTAATATAGCCATATTTTTACTGATAATAATTGGGACAAACACCAACGTCTTCTGATATTTTAAGACTTTTGTTGTAGGTAGTACGGCGCTTGTCGAGCTTTCGGCCATTGTTGGCCTTTATCATTATAAGTATCTAATACAATATACACATGCATCCTTGCAGATCCATCTGAAGATATTTTCAACACCACCGTATCCACCCTTAAGCCTTGGGACTTTCAACATCACCGAATTAGTATAGCAAGTTTTAGTAGGTAATGATAAACCTTGCCTTCTATCAAACTATTACTCTTACCAAGTAACTGTATTTTCTTGTCATGATTTTTCAAATTTATGATGTAGCAAGCACCTAGACATGCTGCTATGGCAACGATAAGCAATGGTGAGGTCAATCTGAAAGTAGAAATGAAATGTAACAATATATGCAGTGAAGGTATAATTTGTTGTATCCAATTAATTTTGTAGGAAAAACACTGTACAGTCAAACCTGTCTATAACGGCCACCCAAAGGAATCAGTAAAAATGGCCATTAATAGATAGTCTTTTTCTTTCCATGTGATACAAAGGTCCGTATCGCACATATGCAATACAATATTCCGTATCACCACAGTAGCTGAAACTACTTTTAGGGGGATTCCCTTTTCCGACAACAATAATATGACGTCATTCATTGGTTATAATTAAAAACCGATCATTGGCAGATTAAACCAAAGGAAGCTTTTCATTTAGTTTGGTAGGGTATGTGATAAATACAAAACCACAAATATGTGGTTTTCTGACGTAGCTGATCGCACAAGTTTATTGCGCGGACGGATACATTACACTAGGGCACTCTATATGTGTGGTTTTGAATATACAGTCCAACCTGCCTTAAAGACCACCTCTATATAAGGACCACCTGCTTATAAAGGCCAGAAGAAGTGTATCCCAATTGTTCTTTATCAATATTATTTGTACCTGTATATAAAGGTCACCTGTCCATTAAGGCCACTTTTACTGGTTCCCTTGGGTGGCTGTTATAGACAGGTTTTACTGTATACAGTAGTCGGTACAAATCCAAACAAGGACCACACAACGTTTGTCACCTTTATTGAAACAACTCGGTTCTTGTCCTTTAAAATCAGATGCTCTCTATATAAAGTTGGTCTAAAAAGCAGTTTTGACTGTATAATATAAACTTACATGCAAAATATAAACAGTCCAATAAACACAAATAAATAGTTGCTCTGAAAATGTTCGATGTTCTTCACAATCCTCTTGGGTAAAGGAGCCAGAGATTTGGGGACTTTAAATTTGCCGGTGTTTATAAACTCTCCCCATGGTTTTATTCCTTCTCTGGTCTTGGTGAACCACTCCCTGGCAGAAACATTAGACAACGTCAAGGACATGATTCTGAAAAACAAAAAGAAATCAAATCTATTTATATAAGCCTGTTAGAGTTTGAATTCAGATTCTGTACCCGCATAATGAATCTTTTTCTCACAATTTTACTTTTGGATGATAACAGATGTTGTCATTGAAAAAAAAAAAAATAGAGTTATTGTTAGGTGTACACTCTGTTAGTTGTTAAAACCTGCACAGGCCTTTAAATCTTAGGTGCTAAATCAACTGGAATCTTTTCTATTTTTACCATAACTATTATAGCAATGAAATATTTTGCATTTGACAGAGGACATGTTTGCAATGATGATCCTCATTTTAATTCTGTTTCAAATAATTCTGTTACTCATAATATGTGGGGATTACGTAGACCAAGTCAACATCGACTCCAATATGGAATCAAAATTTTTATTTTCACACTAATGAATCATTTTTGTCACTAAATTTATTACCTGGGGTTGAATTCTACATGCAGGTTGCAATTTCTGCGATTCAGGTTGAATTTAGCAAAATTGCACACTTAAATTTGAACCCCGTTTTTACATCACTAAACTCACCAAGCCCCCAACCCCCACCTCTGGCACTTACACATACATCAGTTATTTTGTTACATGTTACTTGATTTAAAGTTTTGAAAACTACCTACTGCCTTTAAAATTTGGAAAATTGGAATGCTTTAAAATACAGCTACGTAACTTAATTATGACCTGCTGGCAATATAACTATGATCCTCATTGCAATAATGTCATACTGTGACAGTATCTGAAATGTTATGGAAAAGGGGTTAATTTGCTAGTTTATCATTATTGATTTTGGGACTTTAGTGGTTTAATTTGGAAATTTAAGTCATTTTTTTCCTAGCAGAAACTATCACTGCGGTAGCTCAGTTGGTAAAGTGCTTGCTCCATAAGTGGGAGGTCGTGGGTTTAAACCCCGAACCAGGTCTGACCCAAGACTAAAAGTGGGTAGTAGCTGTTCTTTTGCCAAGCACTCGGCATTACGTAATAAAAGTCACAGTTCTTTCAGATGAGAACTTAAAATAAACAAAGTCTCAAGTTCAGGTAGGCTTAGCATGCTAAGGAATCCTGCTGTATAATGCCATCAGCGCAACCCACAGGCAAATTTCTGCACCTTCCTCTAGAGCTGGCAATATCTCGATATAAGTGAAATATTCTTGATTGGGATGTTAAACACCATTACTCAACTCAACTCCTAGCAGAAAATACCTTTATTCGGTAGTAATTTAAGACAAAGAAAATCACTGTACACTTTACCTTTTTATATAAAGCATCCTGTACTTTTCAAATTACACTACTATTTCAAGAATAACAAACTTTCCATACACTAGCCTAACATTTCATAATAAGAAAAAGTGCTTAAACATAGTCTCACATGTGTCATAAACTTCTACCGGGTGAATCAATATATAATGAACTTTCAGAAACAGCCATAAAAATGCTGTGTAGTTATCTCCTAATTTTGAATCTAATATCCTGCTTTAAACTTGTACAAATTCTTAAAAATATAAACTGAAATTGATATCACCAACTTGTATAGATATTGTTATATATCACTGTGCATATCCATGTTGCATGCACTCATGCACTTATTCAAAAATCTTAATATCCAACAAAAGTTTTCTGGGCATGCCTAACGGTGTTTATAATGTGCACTATACTAGAACAAAAGCCTAATTTTACAGTGACGTTACTAACCTTGGGACTAATGATGGAGGTATAGAAAAGGGGCAGTAACGACAATAAAAGGTAAAGACAGTCACTCGGCATTAAAAGTAAGAACAGTCATTTTCTTAACTTTGTAAGTCTATATAACTTGACAAAGTAAAATCCAATTACCCAGTTAATTAAGCATATTTTCCAGTCAATTTAACAAAATTGTAATATAAAGGTAAAGACAGTCACTCGGCATTATAAAGTAAGAACAGTCATTTTCTTAACTTTGTTAGTACATAACTTCATAGAGTAGCTCCAAATAATCTGGTATTTTCATACATCAGTTAATTAAGCATATTTTTTCAGTTAATTCAACTTAATTGTATTTTTTTTCTGCACTGATCCATTTCCTATTACAACATGTACAATGTTTAATTTTTTTTTTTTTTTTTTTTTTTTTTTTGTTAAAACTGGTTATTTACATATAAGCAAACTCCACAGAATTTGATTAATTGCATTAAAAAATCCTAAAATTAACTTAGTGAGCTTCTTTGAAATTACAAAATAACAATTAAAAGAAATCTGCTGAAAATGCAAAGTTATTTCAAACATTTTTCCGTAGTATCACAAAAAGGTCAGTTAACTTGTGTTTCATATGTAATAAATCTACCTTCTAATTTTATTAATGAAGTATTCAAACATTTAATAACTTATAAGCTCAAATTTCAAGAATATTGGTACAATTTGATTTGTCATTTGAATCCAATTGCAACTTAGAAGTGGAATAACAGTGTTTTAAGCCTTGGCCAAAACTTGTTCGCTTATACAGTAAAACCTCGTTATAATGCCCCTCAATAACTTTGCCACCTCGCTTATCGCCACACTATTTTGAAGTTGTTTATGTTTTTCTTTATTGGCCTTCCCCAATTTATCACCAAACCCCTTTATAACCCCAAAATTTGACTGAACAAATGATGACGATGAATCGAGGTTTTACTGTATGCACACTCAGTTCTGGAACTATACTCAATTTCAAGGATACTTGATAAACCCAGAACCACAAAAAATGTTAAAATTTTTAAACATAAAAAGGTCAACCTACCTATCTAGCAAATACCCAGAATTGGAGCAGGAGGTGAAATTGAATTAGCACTTAGGTGTGTGTTAACAGCAAAGCTTGCAATAAAATCGCTTAAAATGTAATTCATTAAACATATGCAAAGCTAAATTATTAGGACATACACCAAATCATGAGAAAATTTTTGGACACATGTACAACTTTTACAAGTTGTATAAAAAGATTAAAGTTTCTGTTCCCTATTTAGACCCCCAGAAGGCCTAAATATCCTAAGTACAGGTAGATGTAATGACAGGCATCCATCAATCATAGAATTATTACACCTGTCCTGCCAGCACCCACCAGGTAAATATTTACCTGTTAACAACACCTGATAAAATTTAACTGTCAGTTTCATTTCTATTTTTCCAAAACAATAAATAAATAAATAAATAAATAAATAAATAAATAAAATCTTTTTGATAAATTTTGAAGTCAAACCTGTCTTAAAGGCCACCTCTATATTATAAGGACAAGTTTAATGCCAGTAAAATTGTATCCCAATTGCTCTTTCTTCTGGTTATTTGAAAATGTATACAAGAGACTTTTGTGGCCTTTAAAGACAAGTTTGACTGTTTGTGTATTTTTGTTCAAAATTGTATGTCAATAACATCACGAGTCGGGCTGATTGATAGTGTTTTAAGCCACAACCAAGACTCTTTCACTTATATCAAGGTGGTCAGTTAAGAGATGGTGGGGGGAACTTGAATGCCCAGGGGAAACCACAAGTTTGCCTATGCCAGACACAAACTTAGATATAGCACAGGAGACATTATTACGGATTTTTATATGCATAATGAATTGTATTATAGTGGATTGATTGATCAGTGGATGGATTGATCGATTTGGTTTTTTAGCATTCAAAAATATTTCACTTATATTGAGATGTCACCAGCTATAAGTAAAGTGGCAGAAATGTTTACCTATGCAGTGATCTTAGGGAAATGTACAGAGAGGGTACTCTAACATGCCATGCTTGTCATGATGATAGGTTAGTGACTTTTTGAGAAAAAAAAATGAGAAATGAGTAGGCAATGGTTAACATGGTTAAAGTGGATTTTTTTTACAAATTTGCTAAAACAGGTTCATTTTTTGAAAGAATTTCTGAGAAAATAAGTAGACAATGGTTTAAAAGTGTTTTTTTTTTTTTCTTTTACAAATTTGCTAAAACAGTTAATTTTTGAAAGAATTTCTGAAAAATGATGAGGCAATGGCGAGTTTAGCTACCAGGAATTTTAACAGGTATGCTCATTGCTGTGATTTTCAGACCAATGGTATTGAACATCAAAATTGCTAATTTAATAAACTGGAAAACCCCATTTAAAACAACAATAACAAAATGACCACCTTGAGTTTTGTGATATACAAATCTTAACTCTGTAATTGATGACTAATTTACATTATCTAGAATGACCTTTAATGAGTTCTGGACAATGGTTAGTTGATTGAATGTTGCTTAACGTCACATCAGCAATTTTTCAGCTATTTGCCTCAAGAACTATTTTATCAATATTTATGGATTAATCAATGAACAATTTTGTGTATGCATGTGAAGTGCAAGTGTGTTTTATGGTCTGTCTTGTACTGGCATGCACTCAGGGCGACTTTAAGGTGCTAGCTCACTGAGTCAGTATGCCGCAGACAAACATACAACTCCCCCAGTCAATTATACTGATACCAGGTTAATCAGTAAAGGCAAACGGCAAGGAAAATTCACTTTCCCACATGTGGTCTGAGCGGGACTTGAACTAACAGCAGTGAGCGACCCTGGATTTGTAGACTGGCGTCTTATCCATTAGGCCACCATGGCCTCCTTCTAGACAATGGGTTAAGATCTCTCCATCTCACAATAAACATGGCAAAGGTGGCAACTAATTCTTTTTTACTTTGATGGTCATTTCAAGAAAATGTCAACACAAAGTTCCATGCATAATCTGCTCACACAGTCAAGTTATAAAAATTTGAAATTAAAACTATCTCTTGAAAGCCAAATACCCCCACCCCCAACATTTAATGTTTTCCTGCGACATTAATTTTTATGATATGACCTTGGTTCAAGGACCTGACACACTTTGGACCATGAAGATTATTCATGTAAAGTCTTACGACAGTCGTCAGAAGCATCTATGAGATATGGCCCCGACAAGATTTCAGACAGACAGACAGACAGACGGATGGATGTGGTGATTCCTATATACCTCCTCTCAAACTAGTTTGCGGAGGTCATTGGGGTATAAATATTTTAACAAAATGAATGTTATGACAATAGAGCAGTCAAACATAACATCAGATGTTAGCTCAAGTCATGCTTTGCAGAAAACTAAATGGTTTTAGATAAGGAAAATAAGCAAACCAACTCTAGTTAATAATATGCAATTCTCTATCACTGTTGAAGCTTTGCACCAAGTTTAGTGAAATAGTGAATCATACACCAAGTTTAGTAAAATAGTGAATCATAGTTTTGGAGAATTGCTGAAAACAAAAAGTGGGTGGGAGGCCTCAGGGATAGACGAACAGATAGAGCTTGGGAATGTAATATCCCCAAATGGGGATAATAATAATATGCAATTCTCTATCACTGTTGAAGCTTTGCACCAAGTTTAGTGAAATAGTGAATCATACACCAAGTTTAGTAAAATAGTGAATCATAGTTTTGGAGAATTGCTGAAAACAAAAAGTGGGTGGGAGGCCTCAGGGATAGACGAACAGATAGAGCTTGGGAATGTAATATCCCCAAATGGGGATAATAATAATATGCAATTCTCTATCACTGTTGAAGCTTTGCACCAAGTTTAGTGAAATAGTGAATCATACACCAAGTTTAGTAAAATAGTGAATCATAGTTTTGGAGAATTGCTGAAAACAAAAAGTGGGTGGGAGGCCTCAGGGATAGACGAACAGATAGAGCTTGGGAATGTAATATCCCCAAATGGCTGGGATAATAAAATGTGAATCATTTCATGTATTGCAGCAATCTATGCATTTTGTTACTACACATAAGTGCATACCATCTCAGCAGGAACATAAAATGCAGTTTTTCATGCTTAAATTCTTACAGGGATTTTGATTAGCTGGGGCCAAGTAGTCCAAGCTCCCAAAAATAAGTTTGGGTCCCTAAACAATACACATTTTAGCTAACTATTACTATTACATGTACACCAACATTTTTATTTTATTTGTCTTGGGCAGTCAAAGCTACTATTTATGTTGAGAACGAAATCTACAAGCATGTTATTGAAAAAAATTCATTCAATGTTTTCTGATACATGTATTATATACCAAAAATAAAACATTTTCTGTTTGTTTTTTAAACAAAATTGACATGAAATATAAGATTAGATTGAAATGTTGATCGTTTACTTACAATGGACCATTAACTTTACAATAATTTGATACTGCATGTACTAGCTAACAATGGGTCATTAAACTTTGCAAAAATTTGTTATTACTAGCTAACTATCGCAAACTTTGGCAACACAAGGACAACTTGCTTCCAAATTTAGGGTAGCACATGTTAAATTTTTATACCCGTATGAATTTTTTAAATTTCTGCCACCATAATCATGTAAATGCATTTGCTAATGTACTTTGGTATTCTTTAGTTATGGCAAAATGCACAAGTCAATATCATACAATCATTGTCTTTTGATGAGGTGGATATGGGATTATACAGACCTGATCAAAGTAATATTCACCGAGGCTGTAAGGTCAGGTCCGTATAATGCCATATCCACAGATATCAAAAGACAGTAATTGTTTTATTATATGCCACTTCAAAATGACCTTTAAAAATTTAATCTTTTGATGCCAAAATCTTCTGAGGTTTCCACAGACGAAAACGCTTATGCTGCTTGTTGTCCAACATTTTATTTTTTGTGTATTGCCAAATCATGTAAAAGCGTCAGTGCATGCTACCTGTTGACGTTTTTTAATTGTGAAGTCATGATTTACGGAAAGTCCCTTTTCTATTTTTGATCAAAAGTGGTCCACCAACTTTTTGTTACTATTCATAGCGTTAAAGTGGTTCGCCAACTATTTATTGACTTTTTAAGGCAATTCTTATTGAATATCGCTATATATGTACCACTTAAATCAACCAATCAGAGAAAAGGAAAACACTCAGTCATATAATAATATTGTTTATGACATGATGTACTATTAAGAAAAATTCTGAAGTAGCCAAAAGGACTAATCTCGTAGTCCTTCCCCATTTGTAATGGTTCTTGATGGACTATGGATGAGCACCAAGAAGTGATGATCGCATGGGTATGGACTCGCTAGGGATAGTACAGAAGGTCGTAAAAACCCTTCTGTCGGTGGGGGATTGGAAGGCCTCCCCGGAGAAATTTGCATGTAGAATGCCTATGAAGCTTTTTCGTAAGCACAATTTACAACATTAAGAGAGTGCATTTTGCCTCTTGTCTTACATTTACTATTCAGTATACATGTTGATGCCTGAACATCTAAAACTGTTCAGATTGGCACTGATTTCTTTTGGTCCATCAGACCAGCCAGTGATGATGTTTAACTGGTCCTTCCAAATTATGACTGGCCATGGTCTAACAGACCAAGACTATTGTGGAACCCTGCTGCCGCATGATGCTTTTAGTGTTTTGACAACAACTAACCAAACACCTTAAAAAACCTAACAAGATACACAGGCTCAACTATTTTGACTTTTGAGTTAGAGCTAGACTGAACTCTTTCCGTCACCAACAGCACGCTTTTCATAGATGATATGGGGCTGTAGGACAACAAACCTGCCCCTATACAAAAATGTGCATATTTGCCACCTCCATTTGGAGACAAAAGTAATTTGGTCTTGGTCCCAGCTCACCTTAGAAAATAAACCTAATAGTAATAAATAGTTCAAATGTAAAATGTAGGTTCTAGGCTCGGTTTATGAGCTATGGGCTTTTGGTTCTCTATCTTAATCCCCGATACACTCTGGTAACTTCTCGGGTAGGCTAGCGTGATGTCATGTAACTGCATTTGTCAGTTTGTGATAGGGTTAGCATTGGAGATTTTAAGAAGTTTTTGAACCACTTTTTTTGCTAGACCTATAAAGCCAAATGTGTTTGCATACTTCTTTTTAAATGACGTATCTTCTTGGACTGGAGCGTCAATGTTTCCTTTTAAATCACCAAAATCTTCTTTAGACATACGTTCACTGTCCATAACTACAAGATGCCATTTGCAACGTGGAGTGTAAAACGTTTACCTCATATTTCGATGACGTCATTCACACTTCCGGTTCAAAAACTGGCACCTTGCGCCCAAATAATCAGATAGCAATGATAATCGCATGACTCAGAAAATAAGAGCAGTAACAACATTAATCATAGTAAGAAAATAGATAGAAATTATTTAAATTTGCTCATAATTTTATTTTTAGATGTGATGCTTATACTGCCAACTTATGATGATGTCATTTTCTACTTTCAGTTTGTGCATCTAGTGTCAAAACTGCATCAAGCAGTATCACAAGCATTCATAAGTCGGCGAGCTGAGATCCTGTGCTGCTTGTCTATGACACATAAAAATAAGGTATATTGGTTTATTTCAATTTAACTTTTTGTGTTTAAAATTTATGCAATATATTGTAAAGTCAAACATTCCTGCAAATTATGACACCTACATGTATCCTCTATTGCCCTAAGTTCATGCAGCTAAGGAAAAAAATTGATAAATTGTATAAATAATAATATTGATATTAAAACCATTGTTCCTACCTTTAAAACCATTTATTTTCTCACAAAAATTGGCTTATTTTGTTTAAATATACATAAAATTCATCTGTTGTGGTTCTTAGATTGTCTGCTAATGCAAGATGGCTGCACTAAAAAGTGTGACCTAAAATTTTGCACTTTATAGAAATTCTTCCAAATTAAGAGTACTTCAAAATATCACCATCATACCTTAGAAACAACTTTAGAGCATGCACGATTTTAGAGCGCTGGACAATACAGTTTTTTCAGAGACTTGAATGCACTGCCACCATATATAACCTGCCAGCCATTGCTGTAGATGCCGTAAGTGGGAGGTCGTGGGTTCAAACCCTGACCGGGTCTGATCCAAGACTTGAAAGTGGGTAGTAACTTCTTTCGCCAAGCACCCAGCATTACAAAATGAAAGTCACAGTTTTTTTGGATGAGAACTAAAAACAACGAGGTCCCGTGCCACTATAGGCATGGCACGATAAAGAACCCTAGTGTATAATGCCATCAGTGCAACACACAGGAAAAATTTCTGCACCTTCACCTAAAGCTGGCTATGTCTGGATATAATTGCAATATTCTTGACTGGGATGTTGAACACCATTACTCAACTCAACTTCATTTCTGTAGATGAGTTCAACACTTATCTGCACTCTAACTTTCTAACTTACAAAATCAAAAACAAACATACTGATCCATTACAAATGAATTTAATTGGATTTGCAGTGTACCACATGTAACATTGCTGTGGAACATTTATTTCCATTGGAGATGGAATTGCTTCAGTTCAAATTTACTATGATGTTTGTCTGAGAAATTTGGATGTTAACATTTTCTGTTATATTTTCATTCCAGGGATGAAGATTACCAGGGGCCCAGTAGCCAATGGCTCCTAAAAATAAGTCTGGGTCCCTAAACTTTAACACATTTTACCTATTCATTACTATTATAACTTCTTTTCTGAAGTGTACTGGACCCCTAACTAAAAATAGTTAAGCTTATACCCTGCATTCAATTAACCAATAAACTATTCTGTATGGTATTTATTTTAGCATTATGGCTGAAGATACAGCTGAAAGCAAGAAAGAAGTGACAATAGTTTCAGCTATAAAAGAGAAGTATAATCAGGAATCCAACAACTTCTGTCACATTTATGTACCAGTTAAAAATCCCGGGAAAAAAGGCAAGTAATATTTAGATTTTGATCAAGCGGCAGACTGTTTACTACTAGCTCACCTGGCTGAAAGTCATGTGTTCAGAGGTCTAGTTTATAGATGCAAAAGAATTCTGAAATGGTTAGTTACCTAGAAAGGCTTTAAATTTTGACTATCTGTTAAGATTTTGACATTAGGTTTTCAGTTTTTGTGTTTTTTAAAATAATTAATCTAGTCATTATTTATCAGGTAGGCAATCGACCTCTTGTGTTTTAATGCATAGTGGCCAGTTCTAGATTAGTGGAAAAAACTGGAGTGCCTGGAGAAAATCACAGACCTTTGGCAAGCAAACTGACAAACTTTCTCAACTAGTGCCTAGTCGGTGATAGGTGCTTTGATATGTAAGTGTTTACTTTAGACCACTCTGCCACAAGGCCACAAGTGGCAGACCAGTTAGAGATGTTGCCTTTTACTACTGCAACTTTGTTATTATATTTGAGATTACCAGTCATGAGTTTTACATCAGATTCTTCAATTTTTACCCACTTATACATGGAATGATACAAGTTATAGAACTTATTTCTAAATTAAAGATTTTGTTTTAATTAAGTTTGTATATTTTCTCCTATGTTTTTTTCTTGTGGTTTTCTGTTACCATTCCTCAATGTAAGTGAAAGTCTCATTAACTCAATCAATCTTGTTAATGTTTAGGCCATTGTAAAAGTTTGTAGCAAGCATGTATAAAATTTTGCCAGTCTGTCCATCTGTCTGTCAGTCTATGTTTCGTTAATGCATTGGTTTTGGTAAAATAACTAAGTTTGTTTTGATGGAATTTCATCAAACTTTACAAACTTATAGAAATTCTTATTAGGATGATGCCTATGGATTTCATAGTGGCACAGAATTGAGTTCAGGCATGGGGCGAATTACATTGCAATGTAATGCATTACATTACAATTACTTTGACAAAAGTAGCATTATATTACAATTACAATTACATGTATTTTGGAAAGTAATGCATTACATTACAATTACTTTACCAAAGTAATGCATTATATTACACATTACATTTCAAAAAGAATCCAAACATATAAATACGACATGTTTCGGATTCAGAATTTGAAATTAAAATTTTTGGTTCTTTTTCTATTAAAGTTCTTATGTTTTGATTTTCAACTGTTGAAAACAGGAGTATATAGTCAATAAGTGTATGTATAGATTCTTTTTGCTTTGGGTCATTCAACTGGTATTTCTGCTGTTTACCAGTAGGTTTTACAAAATTTGTCAAAGTTGATTGTTCATCTATGTCAGGTTTTTTATTATCCAAATATACATTTCTGTTTTACTCTAAAAATTAAGAAGAAAAAAACAGAGATGCTGTAAAGAATTTTTTCATATTATATGTTTTTATTTTTTATTTATTTTATTCACTGAATGTTTCTTAATTACCATTAAATCAAAACAGTAAAAGGCGTTGATAGGTATACAAACTAATTAGTGGTATTGTCGGGTGTAATTTATAAACCATACCTTTAACATATAACTTCTTTAATTATTAAAAAAAACCAATTTCTGTTAAAAATAAAATTGTTTTCATCACAGGTTATCAGTTAAAGCAAAATTACAAATTATTGTAGTTACTGAAACTTATATTTAGATATGTTGCAAATTTTGATGTGATCTTTAGACTTCCCGATAGTACTAAAAACAGCATTTGCATTTTGCTTTAAAATGTACTTTTATCCTTTACATTTGTTGGAAATTCAAAATGATCTGAAGTATACTAAGTTTTTAGCATTTTATATAGTTTTAGTATTAAGGTTGAATGAAATAAATCATTAGTTTGACAACAGTTCACAGTTACAATTTTCTAGACATCGATTTTCATATTTTATATTAGGGAAAAAAGTAGCCTGTAGGTACTTACTAGCCCTGAATTGTAATGGTAACGAGTATTAATGTAATGATGGATGCATCATTACAAATAAGGCGCCCAAACAAATAAAAGTCTAACCCTGTATTCAGAACTCATATTAGAAATTAACAGGTTTTTTTACTTCAAGGTTTAAATGAAATAAAGATTCAAGAGATGTAACCTTTTTGGTCATTTAGAATATATACTTGGAGCAAGCGTGTCTATGTATGGTCTCTCTCTCTGAAATTTTATTCTAAAAAATTATTGTCTTGGTGTCAAATGAAAGTAGAAGTAGTACATGAATCCAATTGGTTAAAATTCAAACAATAGACAAAGTTGACTGACATCACCTATACCCAATATCACAACCCGTTGTTTTGATGAGCTAATGATGTGTTGATTTTAAATTAATCCAAGCATTTACCAATGTAATGTCATATTGATAACTAAATACAGCTACTCTATCAAATTGAATAATAAATCATGCCCCAGGGATAAATGACCATTATGCTTATAAAAAAGATTTAGCTTGAGAGCTTTTGGACATGGATCAGTGATTACTTAAGTATCCTTCACAATGAAAATTCAAGCTTATGGTTTTAATTCTTAAACAAAATAATAGCAGCCATCCCATGAAGAAAACTATAGTTTGAGGGTGGGGATCTCAAAGTTAGTACCTAGACCTACCTGTCCCCACCCTCCTAATGAATGACCATATGGGTTTACTTAAGTATCAATCTATTCAACTTTTCATAAAGAATAAGAAAATATGTATGTAAAGGGTGGGGATCTCAACTGATCAAAACTTAGTACCCAGTCCCGCCTGTCCCCACCCTCCTCTGGAATAACGTCATTTGTATTTCTACAGTATTGTTCTATTCAACTTTAAAAGCCGAATCGGAAAATATATAGTTTCAGGATGGGGATATCAACCATTTAAAAGTTAGAACCAAGCCCCGCCCGTCCCCACCCTCCATCAGGAATGACCCCATGGGATTTTCTTTAGCATCACTCTATTCAACTTTTTATGTAGAACCAGAAAATATATAGTTTATGGGTGGGGATCTCAACCATTTAAAAGTTAGCACACTGCCCCGCCCATCCCCACCCCTCCCTGATACCGCAGGGAAAATCTACTGATAAAGACTTGTGCATCTTGAGATACTGATCATGAATATATATGGTTTTATAGTACAAAATAAAGTATAGATGGCAAAATTGATCATTATTGTTTTTAAGACCCCGCCCTCCTGCCCCTCCCCTAATGACCCCATGGGCATTTTACCTCGGCCTCCAGGGAAGGAGATGGGGATCAACCTGCATGTGAAGTTTGGTTAAGATTGGACCAACGGTCTTTGAGAAATTGGTTGGACAAGTTCATGGCCGAAGAAGAAGAAGAAGAGGAAGAATAATAACAATAATAATAATAATAATAATAATAAGAAACGGTGCAAAAACAATAAGTCGCCAAACTTTGTTTGGGCGCCTTAATAATAACTTACATTTAATACAGAGAAGTAATGCTATGTAATGCCATGTAATGCTTAAATTACATGCATTTTTGTCTATGTAATGCATTACATTACAATTACATGTAATGCAAAAATTAGGGCATTACACATTACATGCATTACTTTGAGAAAATGTAATGCATTACAGGGCATTACAATTACAAATTAGCATTACCCCATGCCTGGTTGAGTTATAGATTTACTTCACAATAAAGTTTTTATTATACATCCATCAAAAAATAATGATATTGTCCTTGCATCCGGCTTGTGGGTTGAACTAATCCCACAGTTTTCCATCGATTGCTTTCAAATTTGGCATGCATAATTGGGATCATATGAAGATGTGCAAAAAGATTCTGCATGAAATTGTACAGGAGTTATTGCCCTTTGAGTGCCAAAAAAGGACATAATGTAAAAAAATTAAAGAACTTTTTTTAGTTTTCATTGGTTCCTTTTAAATTGATTAAGACATTTAGCTCAGGGATGGTGAGAGATACAATAGTACCTGGAGAAAACCACTGATTTTTTGCAATGAAACTGACAACCTAGGTGACAAGAGTCACTGTGATACGATTGATATACAGTTAAACCTGTCTATAAAGGCCAACCAAGGGAACAAGTAAAATTGGCCATTATGGACTGGTGGCCTTTATATACATGTTCAAAAAATATGAATAAAGAACAATTGGGATACAACTCTGCTGGCTTTTATAAGCAGGTGGCTCTTATATAGAGATGGCCTTTAAGGCAGGTTTGACTATATGCTTATTGGGGTGCAATGACACATGTTTTATCAAACTTCTCTAATTTCTGCTTCTTTTTTGTTCTTTACAGTATCAGATGACATAGTTGTACCAGCCCTGGTAACATTAGATAACTATAGCATTGGATCAGCTGGAGATGTAGAGGAGCTAGCAGCCCTGTGTGATCATGTGACTGAACTGGACTTAACTGGAAATAACATCACTGATTGGAAAGAGGTACAAGTACATGTTTGAGACTGTTGTATACCCTATACCTACATACATATCTACCTACCCATCCTCTTCGCTTCCAGCTGAGTATAAGGTCAACACACGACATCACCACTCAGCTCTATTCTGGGCTTTTGTCTCTGCCTCTCCCCATGCCAAGTTCATTTCTTTTACTTTTGCTTCAACCCTTTTGTACCAGGTTGTTTTTGGCCTGCCCCATGGTCTTTTTCCCAGTGGTGTCCATCTAAGATCAGCTTTGGTGATGTTACATCCTTCCATTCTAAAGACATGTCCTAGCCATTTAAAACTTCTCTGTTTTATTTCACTGATGATCATTTTGAATTTGTCATTTGTATACCCCAAAGGGCTTCTAAATCTCACTATGTCACCACTATGGCTCAGTTTGTAGAGTGTTCACTCTGTATGTGGGAGGTCTGAGTTTGATTCTTGTTGTCTGGGTCTGCATTTTGAAGGTCTGAGTTCCATCCCTGTTGTCTAGATCTGACCAAGGCTTGAAAAAGGGTAGGGACTGTTCAGACTGGCCAAACACTTCGACATTTAGAAATGAAAGCCACAGAGCAAGTAATTTTTTAAGAGGTGAACTGAAAAACTTTTCCATACTAGGATCTCTGCCCTGAGTGTGATTCCAATCTACTATAGGAACCACTGTGACTGTGACAGTGAAATTCTCTTTATATCCATAGAAAATCAAATAAATTTGAATAAAGATCGATATTTTTCACTTACTTGTACCTAGTCGTAACAGGAAATCTGTATGCGCATCCGCGATTAGCCCAAAATATATCTGCATAGGGAAAAACGTTGGTGCTATGGGGATTTAACATGTTGAAAAACCATACAAATGGTGGCTTCTGTTGCGCATATGATGTAAAACGTCACCAAGGACATCACTTCCGGTGTAAACATCGTCATTTTCGCATGTGTAAAATCCCCATACCGCCAACACTTTTCTTTTTACAGACATACTTTATGACAATCGCGGATGCGCATACACTTTTCCTGTTACGAGGTACAAGTAAGTGAAAAATATCGATCTTTATTCAAATTTATTTGATTTTCTATGGATATAAAGAGAATTTCACTGTCACAGTCACAGTGGTTCCTACAGTAGGCATTGAGTGTGTGGTGCTTTGATTTATAAACATCATCTTTAGGTCATTCTCTCTAGTGTGTCCCGGCCGGGTCTGACCCAAGACTTGAAAGTGGGTAGTGACTGTTCTTTCACCAAGCACTCGGCATTACAAAATGAAAGTCACGGTTCTTTCGGATGGGAACTTAAAATAAACGAGGTCCCGTGTCACGGTGGGCTTGGCACATTAAAGAACCCTGCTGTATAATGCCATAAGCGCAACGCACAGGCATAAAATTTCTGCACCTTCGCCTATAGCTGGCGACGTCTCGATATAAGTGAAATATTCTTGACTGGGACGTTAAACGCCATTACTCACTCACTCTCTAGTGTGCATTCCAAGTTTTTTTTTTTAGAAAGGTTCATTTTTCAAATTAAAATAAAATCCTCTAAAACACCATAACATCAATATTTTTGCATTCATATAATGTAAAAAGTGGCTCACTAAAGCATCAATATTGGGGCCATTTGGCAAAATAAGGGATCATTGACCCCAGAGCCCCATTCTAAAATGCACATTGTGACTCCAGAGCCCCAAATCTCATATAGGGATAATACTGATGTTCAAATTGTCTTAAGTTCTCCTCTTTTGTTGTAAAATTAATTTTTTATTTCAATCTTTAAATGTAGGTTTTCAAGACAGTACAATCAATACCTAATTTGAAGTTTTTAAATCTAACCTCCAACAAACTGGATAACGATTCTCTACTGAGCAGTAAAGATGTTCCACCAGTTCCAAATGTGAAGCACCTTATACTTAACAAGACAGATGCATCATGGGAAACCATTAGTGAACTATTGGAAATCTTTCCTAGGTAAAGCAATAACAGAGTAAATAAAAAACCAACATACCAATCTATGTCCAATCCAAAAAGTAAAATCTTTGAAATTGGCAAATTAAGTTAAAGGCATGAACTTCCACCAGGAAAGTGAGGCTGGGTGCTCTGAAAGGGTAATCACCTCTTGTTTAGCTAGTTGTACCCGCCACATGTAAAATCTAAATTGAGAATAAAAGAAAAATGGAACTATGGGATGTCAAATATATCAAAGGTAATTTTAGATACAGAGACATCATACTTATCAACAATACTGTGATGACAGCCTCACAACTTTTTGAGCATCTTGGTAAGCCTTGCAATATCCCTATGTCAACAATTTATTTGCAAGTAGCCTGCTTCTTTGTAAAAAGATTTGTTGTGGGAACAAGCTCTAAAGTTTAAATTTTGGTATTTTTATATATTTTTTTTTCTAAATTAAGCTGCTTGTAAATTTTAAGTTAAAATAGCGCATGTAACAAAACAGAATCGAAGCAATAAGTGCAGTTGGTAGAGTGGCGGACTCTAGATAAGAAGGTCATGGGTTTGAATCATTTTACCATGACTCTCTCTCACCCTTTTGTGAATGGGGACGGAATGTTTGCAATTGTAAAATTAAGCACCATGATGGTTAAAATGTGAAAAAGAAAACTCCAAATATGCTGGTTTTAAAGCTGAAATTTCCAAAATTTTGAAAATTTGCAAAGTGTTTGAGATTGAACCATAAAATTTTGAATCGTGAATGGTGCAAAACATCGGCCCCAAAAACTACCAAGTGAGAGCCCTCTATGGTTGCATGTTGTGACCATAAAAAGTTACTGCATTTCACAATGTAACTTATTTACTGTGGGGATAATGGACTGATGGAACTGCAACCTGAGCAATTGCTGTTTTTGTGAGCTTGCATCTAAAAGTGTCTTAGCCGTGCACTAGTACAAAGCTGACATACATATAATGCTAACTGCAAGTGATAATAACAACTGGATATCCCAATGTTATCTGGCTGGCTCTAGAACGATGGTGCTAAGAGTAAAATGCGGCCATACAAGCCCAAATTTCCATCCTATTATCCCGACATTTCCTAGGTTTCCATAAATTTAAAATAATTAGTAGCCAAATTTCCAAAATTTGTGAAAATATAGTCCTTTTTAAAGTATTTTTCCACAAACTTGCAAAAATAGGTTACTTTTTTAAAGAATTCCTCAGAAATCAGTAGCCACTGGCGATTTTGGCTATCAGGAATGGAAACATAGCATTTCTTTTCTGATGTAATTCTCCAGAACTATGAGGCACTTTTTATTTTATAAAACTTGATTGCAAGCATCAGCATTAATAGGAGATATGCATATCACTAAGCCTTGATGGTTTGCCCATGTTCTTGGGAGTTATGACCCTTTGAACTTTACAGAAAAGAAAGAACCTGATGATGGGGGGATCCAAATTAACTGTATTTGTTTGTTCTTTTTATTTTCAGTTTGACAGATCTACACATAAGTTTAAACAATCATGGATCTATAAATTTCTCAGAGCATTTAAAATATCCTTCCCTGAAAATTTTGCATTTTAATGGACATTGTATTGAAAATTTTGAAGACTTGTGTTGCTTTGGAAATGTTTTTACAAACCTAGAACAGTTTGTGCTAGTAAATTCAGAACTTACTACCTTAGAAACTGCTGAAGACAATTTTAAACTTTTTCGGAATCTGCGGTGCTTGAATGTTAGCGGATCAAAATTAAAGTCTTGGGACGAAATTGATAGACTAAGAAAGTTTGAATCGTTAACGCAAGTGAGAATGAAATCCATACCATTTTTAGAGGTAAATTGTTATATGCTATAAATCAGGAAATTTTCATGTTCATTTTATTTTCAATTAAATCCACAAGAATAACAATATGTGAAAGTAGTTTGAGGGTTTATGTTTGTCTGTCTGTCTGTCTGTACATGTAAAATCATATCCAAGCGATATGTCATAGCTGCTTTGGATGAATGGTCATAAAACTTGACATGAAAAATCTTCATGGTACAAAATTGTGTCATGAACTTGAACCAAGGTCATTGTCATGACTTTGAACCAAGGTCATATCAGAAAGGTCAAGGTCATGGGGAAAACATTAAATGTGTGTGTGTGTGGGGGGGGGTGTATTTGGCTTTCAAGACACAGTTCTAGTTTTATTTTGATATCATTCACATGCACTTGAACTGACCATTATCTAATTAGACAAAATAAAGGAACACACATATCTTGAAATGATAATTTATGTAAAAATTAAGTGAAGAGAAAATTTTCTGAATTACAAACAATGTTAATTATCCTAGTCAATCTTACTTCACTTACATTGAGACATAGCCAGTTGTGGGTGTATGAATGAATCTCAAGGCATCTATTCATAGATATGTTATTTGAAAATGAAAAAGTACAAATAAGACATCGGTCATCAGTTTATTGTTGCTAGGCTACCATACGCTATACACATTGACACTTCTACAGTTTCAAAGAATCAGTCCTTATACAATTGTTTTTTTCTCCTTTCATTTTACTCGGGGTTTGTTTTCAGGAATACAAAGAAGATATCAGACGTCAGTTAATTGTTGCTAGGTTACCAAACATTAAACAGTTAAATGGTAGTAGTGTACGAGATGGCGAGCGGGGAGACGCAGAACGAGCATTTATCAGACATTATATGGATAAAGAAGAAAAACCACAAAGGTATAAAGATTTTAATGGGTCCTTACCCACCCCAGAGCAATGAGGTTCTCTGCTAGCCATGTGATAGAATCCCACTGATTGTATAGCAATATAAATTTCAATTGGCTGTGGAATCGGAACTATGGAAGAAGTCTTACAAGTTTAGTAATAATAGAAATAAATCATACACAACATTTCAGGAAATACAGCAGTTTCAGATCTTACATTGTGACACAAGACTCAAGGTGACTTTTGTATGCCCCCAAACTAGTTTGAGGGGGGTATATAGAAATCACCATGTCTGTCTGTGTCCGTCTGTCTGGACCATATCTCATAATTGCTTTGGACCACTGTTATAAAACTTCAAATTAATCATCTTCAAATTAATAATCTTCATGGTCCAAAGGTGTATCAGGACCTTGGTTCACGACGTTGAACAAAGGTCATGTCAGAAAGGTCAAGATAACTGGAGAACATTTAACCCCTGTAGATGTTGGGGCTATGGTTTTTGGCTCTGTATCAAAACTTTTCAGGTGTGAATAACAAATTTTAGTTGACAAAAATGAAATTTTAAAGAGAATTTAAAAAAATTAATAGTTGTTTGTATTGATTTCTAGTAAGTAAAACTAGTGTTTGTTTTTTATACTTAGAGACAAACCTTAATTGAAATTGCTGTACTATCATTTGGTGCCTCATAAAATAGCCACAATACATGTGTTAAAAAACAAAAATAGTAACAAGGAAAAATACACAAAAAATTGAAATCATTACATTTATTTCTGTATATAGAGAAAAAATCAGCAAATTTACAAATTTTGCGATTAGCCTAAGAACTAAAACACCCGTTATGGACCCCATGTTCTCAACCATTGATAATCACGCCTGAATCACGCCTGTGTCATAGACTTAATCAGTTTGTCCACTTTCAAATAATGTTATCCTAATGCTTTTTTACAAATAAAAAACACTTCAAAACTACATACTTCACTCATCTGAAATATTTCTTCTCCATGATTTTGTCAAAACTGATGCCAATAATTGTGATATATAAGTGATTTACATTGTAATTGTTGACCTTAGTTGAACCTTTTAATATATGCATATAGGGTAACTTAAGGAGCATACTACAACTTAATTTTAGTGAAAAATGTAAAATTGTCTCTATGTAGAAGAATAATGGAAAAAGTAAAGATAAAACTAAAAATATTTCTAGATGCGCTTTTTGTTTCCGAAACAGAATATGATTGTTAGGTTTCGAAAATTTAAAAGGTATAAAAATTATTTATGAAAACAACTGTCTCTAAACATTAAAGATGAACAATAGTGTTTGTTTTCATTAGTAGTTTGTGTCTAAATATTCTCTTGGTCATCCTTTATAGTTTAATTAATCTTTTATAGTACAACCATTTTTAACTAGAAAAGGTCAAAGTTGGATTTTAATGACTAAAAAGTTTGTAAGCTAAATTGACGACTTATAGCAACGAAATGGTCGTAAAAAAAATTTTTAGTTGGCATGATCCCTACTTTACGTGAAACTTTTACCCCTGTGACATGATTGATATTTTATTATAAAGTAACTTAAATGTGTGCAAAAATCTTGACCAAATAAAACAACTACTGCCGGGGCCAGTCTGTTTATGACAGTGAATAACGCTTTATCTCTTTAGAAAACCAAAAAAAACTGAATTAAAATTGATAATATTCAGTTACTTGTACCCAGTCATAACAGGTAATCTGTATGTGCATCCGTGAGTAGCTTAGAATATTTTTGCACAGAGCAAAACTTTGGTGCTATGGGTATTTAACATGTTGAAAAACAAATGCTGAACCCTGTGGCACATATTACGTAAAATGTCACCAAGGACATCACTTCCTATGTAAACATCATCATTTTCACCATGTATAATCCCAATAGTGCCAACATTTTCCTTTCTGCAGAAATACTTTATGACAATTGCAGATGGGCATACAGATTTTCAGTTATAACTAGGCACAAGTAAGTCAATAATATCAATTTTATTTAGATTTATTTGATTTTCTATGGGAAAATGCGTAATTCACTGTCACAAACAGACCAGCTGTGACAGTAATCAATCACGTTTTATATTGTATTTCTAGGTACTATGAACTTGAATCAGTGTATGGACGTCTGGAACCACTTGCCGAGGTCAAAATGCGGAATATATCTGTCCTTAATTTGAAGGTTACTTATGAAGATAAAGAAGAATTTATGGATGTGAATATAAAACAGACTGTTAGACAATTCAAGAAATTGTTACAAAACTTTGTAGGTTTACCAGCGTCAAAATTTGGGCTGATTCATCAGGAGATGCTAGATGGTGAAGTCATCCATCAATGGAGTCTGAGTGATACTCGAACTTTGAGTACCTGTAATATAAGAGAAGGTGATCAATTTGAGGTTAGAGAGCATTTCTCAAAGGAGGTTGTGCACTATGGGCCCCTCCGGGCACCACAAATTAAATAAATTTCTGAAGGGGGAAATATCTGATATGTTACCGAACACATTGCCAATTATACAAATGAAATAAATCCATAAAAGTTTTACACAAAAAATATTTTAAACTTTAGTCATGTATCACTAAAGTACTGGGTGTTTGTGCTATTTTTCGAAATATTGACGTTTTTCCGGTACTGGTCGTGCTCCAAAAAGATATTTAAACTATAAACTAATGTTGAATAAAAGAACCACTTGTTAAAATATTTTTGTGGAGCACGACTGTGCTCATAGTTTAATTTGAAAAAAATTGTCAATAAAATTGTCCACTAAAGTCGGGAAGTATGGGGTAAGGTAAATTGTGTAGCACAATGTGGCTAAAGTCAACATTTACTTATATTTTCTTTCTGTTATAATAAGCAAAAAAATTAAAATATATTTGTGATTTTTGTTGATTACATATATTTTAACAAAACGGAATCGGTAAAACTTTATGCATTTATGAATTACTGTTTAAAAACAAAGCCGGTAACCGTTTATGCTATCGAGCGTAATGCTACACAACGACGTCATCAAGAACAACAATAACTGGTCACACTGGCTACGTAGATCGTTTAACAACATTGATACACAATTCAAGCTACACTTTCGCGATTTCAGTGATGTGCATATAATTATGTAACTTTTCTTTTTCATTTTTTTTCATGGATACTGTTAATTTGTGTCTGATAATATTTTATTTCATGGATACTGTTAATTTGTGTCTGATAATATGGTGATACGAAAATTGGCACACATATCCTGACTCCCGACTCCAGACAGTCGGGACAGAGTTCAGCGACACAGAGGTGAACGTCACTTGTACCGGTTTGTGTGTATGGTTTACAATATAGCGATCATAATTCCTTTAATTTTGAGAAGCGGTTTTTGAAAAAAACACAGCAAATCAAGCAATGAAAAAAAAAAATTCAGTAATGTCAGTTGGGAGCGTAGATCGGATTACACACAATCTTGTACTATAAAAACCTTTGTCTACATCTAATAAGGTGGTAGGGCAATAGGTAGCGGTGTGGACATAGAAACTGACGACCCGGGTTCAAATCACGATGAAGACTGAGGTTTTATTTATTAATTTTAATTTCTTTTCTCTCTCTCATCTTTTCAGGGAATTTTGGAATTATTGTAATACATGTTTTTTTTAATAATTCACCCAGTTTATTTACGTACAGAAGTTTTCATCATAAGGTATTGTTAGATCTTGATCAAAATACAAATACATGTTACACATAAGTTATAAATTCCTAATATTGGAATGGTGAACTTTTAAGATAATTTGACCCTCCAAAAACTGAACTTCGTCACTGATTACTAGTATTAGTCCCCTCTCAATGAAACTTATGTAGTTTGTCATGTTGTTTGCCAAAAGTTTTATCCTCATCGTCTCCTTCAGCACTTAAAAATATTTATGTCTGTCCATCCTTTCACTGTGTTCCCAAAATGATGTTGTCTTATGAAAGAAGATTCATCCTGCATAGTTTACATTTGGTGGTTCAATACAATGATCAAGGGACTAGCACCACTAACATTTACACACATGGTATTCTAACTTGGAGAAGGAGATCTTGATGGTGCTACTTTTCAGTAAAAGTGGAAGTGAGACCCACCTTTCCTAAATTAGTAAGACTACTCTATGTACTAGTTCATAGCCATGTACAGGGGTTCAAAATTATGTTTTGTAATGGAAGGTCCAGGACCTTTTGCCTTTATTTTTGGCAGGTCCCCCATAAAGTTTTGAAAGTCCAATATCAACATTGAAAGATCCATGTGCAATTATGTAATTATATTGAAAAAGTAGAATTATTCTGGTAAAAATGGCAGGTTCAGCGGACTGTTACAATTTAAATATTAATGGTCCCAAGGTAAAATCAATAGGTCCCGGACCTCGGACCCAGGGAATTTTGAACCCCTGCATGTAATTATTTACATTTACATGTACATGCATATGGGATGTTTAACACTGATGAACTACATGTATTAAACTCACATTGATTGGTTGGTGATTAAGACATCTGTTAAGATTATTTCTATTATACAGAACCACCCAGCTTGCCTGGTTTTCTGTACCATCAAGTAACTGATCAGAGAAAAACAGTGAATTTCAGGAAGGAAGCCTATAAACATTCTTGCATTAAATACCATCCCAAGTTCCATTTGCATGAGCTGCAATGATCCCTATTCGGATGATATTTAGGCATTTGCAACCGATCCCCGACGGGGCATTGCAGTTGTGTCTTTTGGTGGTCACATCTCATTGGTTGAAATAGAAAGGGAGATAATAACAACATTCCATTGTACTGATTTTGCACTCTAGAAAAGAAACTAATTGACCAATTTTGATGAAAATTAGTTCTATGTACCATCTTAGATGCTGTACATGTTGCGCTAAAAGTCGGTCATTGTGACCTTGTTTTTATGGTCTGGTGATTTTCTTCGATTTTGAATAAACTTGGTTCATATCTACGACTTTATATGCTCTACATATTGCAACACTGAAAAGATCATTGTGACCTAGTTTTTAGTCGGTGATTTTTTTGATAATATAAAGTTTAATATGACAATTTTGATGAAACGTGGTCGTAAGTACAATTTAAATGCTGTATGTGTTTCAACACAAAGAAGGTCATTGTGACCTACTTTTTCATGGCCTAGTGAAATTTTATTGAAAGTTGCAGTACCTTAGATAGTAAAACATTAACAATTCTTGTTATGAATGTGCATATGAAAACACCATAATTATATAAAAATAACAATTTCCAGAAGTTATTACACCTTTATCTTCATTCAAATACACCTATCATTGCTACTAAGAACAATATCAGTTCTTTTCTAATGTTTATTGGGGGGACTTACCCCGTGATTGATCCCTGCTCAAAAGCAATTTCTAGTTTCAATCATCCGTTCCCATGCGAGCAATTACATCCAATCCATATGTACATGTGTATATTTAGCAATTCGTTGCTATGGACATTTAGTTGCCATGGTAACAAATAATGTTTTATTTTATGACTTAATACATTATGTTAACCATCCATTGCTAAGGGCACACATGTACCCATTTTTATATCTATATATTTAACCATCCGTTGCTATGGACATTTCGTTGCCATGGTGACAAATAATGTTATATTTTATGTTCTTGAACTTAATATTTACTTTTATTGATAAATGAAGTAATGTAGAAAGATTATTCACTTAAAGGGGAGTCCGCGGTAGTTCCTACCGACCTAAAATGATTAATGGCTTTCTGTCTGATGACAAGAGGGTGAAGCTAATAATAGCAACACATTGTGTTTGTAAACATTAAGCACATGGGTACACAGAGCAGTATAAAGGGGTATTCAGATACAGAGCAAGTACTGTGAATGGTCTTATTTTATGGCATGAAAAAAAACCCCAGTGAAATTAAAACTTTTGAAGCAAAATAAAAATAAGTTTTCAAATTCAATTTATTTTAATTGCACTAATTGAAGTGATTTATATCCATAAAATAAATAAAACATGTTACCTATTTAATGAGAAGTTTTGCCATCTAGCTGTGGATTGTATACATTGGAGTTTTTTAATATAAATAAATAAATAAATAAGTAAATAAATAAATAAATAAATAAATAATTTGCATGAAAGTCCAAACTGTTTCATTTTTATCATTTCAAATGTTAAGTTTATTATCAGAAGATGTCACATTTTAAAGTTCAACTTGATATAATGCATATTTCCTAGCATCATTTTGATAAAAAATGTTTACCAGAATATATTTCCTTCATACCAGGGTATTAATAATTATATTCTGATTTTCTCAATTGCTTTTACCCTACATTTTTGCTGAATTCACTATTCAGAAACAGATGGATCACTTTACAATCTTTAATTTGTTGGTAATAACAATTAAGAGGATAAAGAATGTCATTTCTGTTTTCATCCCAACTGTTTATTTCAATATCAATTGTAATCTTTTAGAAATTTGTTTCCCTGGGTAAAATCACTTCCTAAACTTTGTAAATAACAGTAAGAATGATTTATGTCTTCATGGTATGGGTAACACCAGCTGACAAGGTCAACATCCATTTTAGGCGGGAAAGCTATTGAATTGTCCAGTGTGTATTTTTAAAGTTTATTTGTCATTTATTTAAAAAATAGTGGATTATATAGACTTTAGAAACGGAAGATAAGAAAGGAAACTAACTTATTCAATAAGTTATGTAATTTTTTAATCTACCATTTGTTGTTTACCGGTATTCAGTGTCAGGATTGGATTTTAATCATTTAGAAATTAAAATTGTGCAAATGAACAGAATTTGATTTGTTCTACACTTGTAACAAGATATAGATTTGTTAAATTTAATGCCTTACCATAATCTAGTGATAATATAGGAATGTTTAGGGATGATGTAGATGACAAAAACAAAATTAAAGAGGTCAAGTTATTGTATACTCAGACAGTGGAACTTTGTCACAAATAGTCATTGAATATACAATTAGAAAAGCACGTTTTTATGCTTCTAAGGCACTGGACAGTTTAAAACAGGTAATTTGAATGTGTGATGTCCAGGAATTTGTATTGAAAAATCACATCTCAATCAACTTCTAACTTAATTGTGCAAAACACAAACCATTGTTGATATCACTGCAAGGATGAAAACGTTTTACTATTATAAATTATATAAACAATAACCATAAATGGATCTATACATAAAATTTGGATTTTTCATTGGTGAGTTGTTATTTATATACATATATTTGCATTATAAATTTAGTGTATTGATTCTGTTTTTAGTCAAACATAATTTAATCAGTTATTGTCTAGAAAGCACATGGTGTTGTTTTGGTCACATGGCCTAGTTGAAAGTTCACATATTCCATATATGGAACGGGTTTATTTGAATCATCTCCTGCTTCCAATATTTACAGTGTGATTACATTTTAATTACAGAATTTTCAAAAGTAATTTTTTGTTATGATGTGCAACACATTCAGATGAGTTTGCATGCCAAAAATTGAAACTATGAAAAATTTTTGACAATAGTTACTGAAAAAAATCTTGCCCTGTCATGAAAGGTGCAAGAAACTGAGACATTTTCAAATTAGGCTCCTCCCATTTCCTTTTATACTGCTGGCCCGGCTTTAAAAACATTAGAATTGGATGAAATCTGCCACAATATGTTAAAATCATAATGCGAAATGTCCATATTTAAGATTTGCTAAGGGCCAGTTGCCATGCACCATTGCTAAGCAACAGTACATCAGAACACTTAAATTTTTATATTTTTACAAAGACCAAATCTTGGACTAAATTTTACAGAAAAATCATTATATTCTGGTATGGGGCCAAAAATGGCCTATAGTGCACAACCTCCTTTCCATGTTAAGTTCTGTTGATAACGAATGCAAATATAGCGCTTGACAAGATTTACATAAATTATTTGTATTGGTTACCAAGAAAAAGTGCATTTTCTTGGAAATGCATCTTTCATGAATGGGGCTGCATTTCCAAAATTTTCATGGGTAACCTCTGTTGATGATAACGAATACAGATTTATTGCTTGGCAAAATTATCATGAATTATTTGTCTTTTTTTTTACACTTAAGAGCCAAGAAAATTGCATTTTGTAGAAAATGTAAGGCGAGCTTTCATTCTTATATGAATGGGGCCAGCATTTCCTAAATTTTCATGATAGCAAATACATATTTATTGACAAGATTTATATAATTTATAATTTATAATGACAAATAAGCCAAGAAAAAGTGCATATATTAAGAAATGCGACTTTTTACTTTTATTTGATTTTGTAATAAATTCATAAAAACGATAACGAAGTGAACTAATACCCTGGTTGTGCTAATTCATTGTATGTTGGATTGGGTTGGAGTCTTTTTAAATAATCTATTATTTATAAAAGGAATGAAAAAATAATTTAATTTGGTCCAAGCACTTATGATACGGATCAGGAATTGTAATCGGAAACGGGCATCTAGTGCTGTAAAATTAACACTGTAAATGATAAGTAATTAATTTAATGATCCAAGAAATAATTTATCAGTATTTGTGACAAATGACCCAAGAAAAAGTGCATTTCGATATTTATTTGTTTTAGTTATTAAAAAGAAATGAAAAATATGATTTAATTTGGTCCAAGGCTCCAAACACCACTAATAAGGTGGAAGTGTACTGAATTATCAGTATTTGTGACAAATGACCCAAGAAAAAGTGCATTTCGATATTTATTTGTTTTAGTTTTTAAAAAGAAATGAAAAATATTATTTAATTTGGTCCAAGGCTCCAAACACCACTAATAAGGTGGAAGTGTAATCCGAAACGGCCATCTAGTGCTGTAAAATTCACACTGGTATAATATGTAATTTACGAACATTGACCAGAGATATAATTTATTAGTATTTGTTACAAATGACCCAAAAAAAGTGCACTAGGAAATGTTACTTTTGATATTGATTTCTTTTTTGTTATTAAAAAAGAAATGAAAAAATACAATTTATTTTGGTCCAAGCACTACTGATAATGATAATTGTAATCTGAAATGACCATCTAGTGCTGTAAAATTAACACTGGTATAATATGTAATTAATTAGTTACCAATAATGACCCTAAGAAAAAATTTACATATATCAGTATAAGTGACACATGTGAAAAATGACCCTAGAACAGTGCACTAGGAAATGTAACTTGAAAATCAATTGTTTTGTTTTTTTTTTATTAAATTTTAACATGGCATGCAAATATCATGAATATGGAATTTAGATATAATTTATATTTTTATTTTTATTGACAATCAAACTTAAAGATAATTGAAGACTCGTATCTCAATTTTTAAATACATTTTCTATGTTAAATTTTTACAATTTTTACTATGCATGTTTTATAATTTTTTGTTATGTCAATTTTGTTTCAATCCTGAAAAATGTCAAAATTTTATGTTTAGTGTTGTAAACAAACTAGTGATGATGCAGTATTTGTTGATTTTAGAGGTCAAATGCGCAGGCTATTGTTTCAATTTTGAGGCTGACCATTCAAATTTATTAACAGTGCAACCTCCTTAGAGGCCACATCTATATAAGGGCCACCTGCCTATAAAGGCCAGTAGAGTTGTATTCTCATTAATCTTTATTCATATTATTTGAACCTGTATATAAAGGCCACCTGCCAATAAAGGCCAATTTTACTGGTTCCATTTGGTGGCCTTTATAGACAGGTTCAACTGTATTTGTCCAGATCAGTACATCTTTAGTGAACAAGGTTGCCATTTAGGCACTTTTTTATCAATAAGTGTTTGATTTTGGTACAATTTCCATACAAAAAGTCTGAATTTTTAGTACGTTTAATTAAAAAAAACTGTCAAAATGGAGAATATTGGTCTATTTTAACGTTTTCATTTTATCTATCCACTTATCTGTTTTTATGGTACAAATCTGTCAAAAACGTATAAATATGTCAAATTGGTCAGAATGAAGTAGTGATGTTTGATCGAACTAAGAATTAACTATTAAATTAATGATTGGAGAGGCATGATTAATTAATTAATATGATGAATATTCAGAATTTATTATGCCTTTTTGCAATATAATGTATCATTGCACATCAGTTATGAATAAACTGATAATATTTTATCATTTGTAGTGGTTTAATTTTTGTCTTAGAGACATGTCTCTTTCCAATTTTGTTTTTGTATTATGACTATAGTAGCTCACTTGGTATGTGCTTACTATGTCTGTTGGAGGTTGTGGGTTCAAACCCCCTGCTATGTCCAACCAAGACTTTGAAATAGGCAGTAACTGTTTCTCTGGTCAAGAACTCAGCATTTTAGAAATAAAAGTCATGGGTCCTTTTGAAGAAACCTCAAAAGTTCAATGCCCCATGTCTCCACAGGCATGGAGTGTAAATGAACTCTGCACATTGTCCTTAATGTACCACAAAGGTCAAAATTTCTGCCAATTCACCTATAATGAGTGACTTTTGGAAATTAATGAAATATTTGTCACGTTGTATGTCTGTGCCATTCCTAAATTCTCTTTCACTTATTAGCAAGTGTACATTTTGTATACGTATCACAGGTGTTTGTTTTGTCTACTTACTTATAACACTAATCATGTGCATTGCGCATACATTGTATATTGTAATCAACTACTAATCCCAATTCTATCCATGTATTTGGTGTGTCCTCATATGACTATTCCTAATGCAAGGTGAAATGGACAGGTCGATGTTGTTGCCTATATCTGCATCAAGTACACCTAAAAAGGACAATTCAATTTTATTTTTTAAAGTTTAACTGTCAAGCACTATACTTAGACAGGGCAAAGGACCATGGATTGTATTGTTAAAAACAAACTGTTTCTTGGGGGGAAATGAATACTTGATTTGCAAAAAAGCTTAACACAGGCCATGCACTACTTCATGGAAAACAAACAAATTTATGTGCAAATCAAGAACAAATATACTGATCCATGTTTGAATCACAATCCAGAGCATTTAGTAAAATCTTTGAAACTGACAAGTAAGGTTAAACACGTGAACATCCATGAGGGAATTGAGGCCGGCTAACCAGATAGGTAAGCACCTCCTGTTAAGCTAGCTACACCTGCCACGTGTGTAATGGAAGTTGGGTGAAAGGAACATGGAACTATGTGACATCAAAACTAACTGCAAAACGTGGTGAAAATTGGAAACTTGATGCGCAAAAAATATGAAACAGTTCATGGATTACTTCATGGAAAAACGAACTGTTCAATGTGAAAATGAATATCTTAATTATTATTTTGTTCTTTTCATCTTGAAGACAACCAACACTAAGTATAAAGAATCGAATTAAAAGAAATGTTAGCAGGAAAATTAAACTTGCCTCAAGAAGTCAAAACTTGTTCCCCAAAGCGATTTCGATAACGAAGTAATGTACTGTTGAGAATTGTGTCTCCGTAACCAATATTATTCTGAATATATTTGACGTCTCATGGTGCCATTTTTCTTTCATATATTATACCTCTACAAACTAGTTTAATGGGGTATATAGGAATCGCCATGACTGTCTGTCCGTCTGTCTGTATGTCACTGTTCGTCTGTCTGTCTGTGTAAAAATCGTGTCCGGGCCATATCTCGAAATGCCTTTGGACGACTGTCATAAAACTTGACATTAATAACCTTCATTGTCCAAAGGTGTGTAATGACTTTGAACTGAGGTCATATTGAAAAGGTGAAGGTCACGGAAATTTATAAAATGTTGGGGCGGGGGTATTAGACTCTCAAGGGACAGTTCTAGTTTATTTAGAAGTCATTCCGCTGCGAACACCTAGCAGTTTAAGTACTAAAACCTTGATTCATTGTCAGCGCATTTGTTAAAATACTGGCGTTATATAGTGGGACTTCTAAAAGCATGACAACAAGATGGCAAAAGATGGTTATATTACTCCTCATGCAAAGTATTTCCTTAGCTAAAATTAGTAAACTATATTTGGTCCTTTTGTGTATCTTTTCGACATCTTGAAAACAATTTTGGTTTCATAGTTTTGGTCCAAGCACTACTGATGAGGAATTGTATTCCGAATCGGCCGTCTAGTGCTGTAAAATTAAAACTGGTATAATATGTAATTTACTACAGTCCAACCTGCCATACTGGCCACCTCTATAAGGGCCACCTGCTTATAAAGGCCAGTAGAATTGTATCATAATTGTTCTTTATTCATATACTTTGAACCTGTATATAAAGGTCACCTTCCAACAAAGGCCACTTTTGATGGTTTCCTTGGGTTGCCTTTATAGACAGATTTGGCTGTACAAACAAAACAGCAAATTCAACTGGTATACTGTAAAACTATTATTGGACTTTGCTATCTGTGCATATTTGACAATGAGGACTCCCAGACGAAAAGGTATTCAACTTAGACTAACGGCCTTGTGAGTATTTTTAATGTGCATATTAATTACCACATATAAACCTTTTTAAAAGATGCTACAGATAAACCTCATTAAAATATCCCTAAATACTTGCTTAAAGTGCCAAATTCCAGTTAAAAGAATTTCCGATCGCCAAACCACATTATAACGCCACAACGCGTTTGAACAAATGGTGACAATGATTCGAGTTTTTTGTAGTTGTATTTCATGCTTACGTTTGTTAATGCGAATAGCGATAAAACAGAAAACATGCTATAGATGTGAAATATTAATGTAATGTTTTTATTACATAATGTTGCCCATCTATCACATATATAAAATATTGATGATAAAAAGGAATAATTCGAGCATAAATTGATAACTGAAATAGAGACTGATCAAAGGATTTATCTTATATTATGCTTATGCTTTTCTGCTTTTAAATAATACAGTCCAACCCGCCTTAAAAGTCAACTCCATATAAGGGCTTCCTGGTTATTAAGGCAGCAGAATTATATCCCAATTGTTCTTTATTTTTGTATTATTTGAACCTGTATATAAAAGCCACCTTCTCATCAAGGCTAAACCCGCCACGTGTGAAATCAAAATTGAGTGAAAAGACGTTACTATACTGTTAGGTGGGACTGTTTGTTTTTGATAATAAAATAATGAATTCATGAGTCTTTTTCGAACAGGCGAATCTATTGTCACGAGGTATTAGAGATGACATGAAGAACTGTTGGCCAAGGCCACTAGACCCAACAATATCTTCCAATGTCACCCCTAATATCAAGAGAAATGGATTTGACTGTCAAAAACACTCATGATTTTATTGTTTTATTATCAATAACAAATACAGTCCTACCTGCGTAAAAGGCCTCCTCTACATAAGGGCCACTTACTTATAAAGGTTAGTAGAATTTTATCCCAATTGTTCTTTATTTATATTATTTGAACCTTTATATAAAGGCCACCTGCCCATTTAGGCCATTTGTACTGGTTCCCTTGGGTGGCCTTTATAGACTGGTTTGACTGTAGGAAGTAAGACTGGGTGCTCCGATAAGGTGAGCACCTCATGTTTAGCTAGCTATACCTGCCACATTTGTTTTCAAATATGAAAGGAATATACTTCACAATTATTTTATGGGTGTTTTGGGACAACATAATCTATTGTCCCGATGTATTAGAGATGACATGAAGAACTGTTGGCCAAGGCCACTAGACCCAAATATAATATCGTCACAGGTCACCCCGATACCAAGGGTCAATGTATTTTACTGTTAAAAATAAAAAACAAATACAGTCCTACCTGCCTAAAAGGCCTCCTCTACATAAGGGTCACCTACTTATAAGGGTCAGCAGAATTTTATCCTGATTTTTCTGTATTCATATTATTTGGACCTTTAAATAAAGGTCACCTGTCCATTAAAGCCACTATTAATAGTTCATAGTTCCCTTGGGTGGCCCTTATAGACAGGGTTGACTGTAGGTAATAAGACTGGGTGCTCCGGAAGGGTAAGCACCTCCTGTTTAGCTAGCTACGCCTGCTACGTGTGTAATCAAAATTAAGTAAAAGGAATACTCTATACAGTAATTTAGTTATTCCATGGGTGTTTTTGGAACAGACGAATCTATTGACCCGTGGTATTAGAGGTAACATGAAGAACTTGCCCAAGGCCACTAGGCCTAAGGATAACCACCTTCATAGGTCACCAAAATGGATTTGACTGTTCAAGAACACTCATGAAATAATTGTTTATTATCAAAAACAAATATATTGATGCATGTCCGATTCACAATCTCGAAGTAAAGTAAAATCTTTGAAACTGACAATTTAGGTTAAGCACGTTTCCACTAGGAAAGTGAGACCGGTGCTCCTGAAGTGTAAGCACCTCCTGTTTAGCTAACTACACCATTTAATGATAAATAAACATATGCATCCACATCCAAATCACTATCCAAAAGCAAAGTAAAAAAAACTTTAAAACTGACAAGTTAGGATAAACACGTGAACTTCCACCAGGAAAGTAAGGTTGGGTTCTCCGGAAGGTTAAGCACCTCCTGGAAACAAAGTACAATCTTTGAAACTGGCAATTAAGAGAAAACACGCGAACTTCTACCAGGGAAGTAAGGCCGGGGTTTCCGAGAGGGGTAAGTGAGCAACTTATGTTTAGCTAGCTACATTCGCTTTCACACTTGCCAACAATATTTTGTTGACGACCCTAACACTTTTTGAGGGTCTTGATAAATCTTTGCTTATATCTTGCGTCAACAATTTACTTATAAACAGTAAAATGATAAACTGTAAAATGATTTGGTGTTCATTTATAGTTAGTAGCCTCGACCATAAATATACCATTCTGTGTTCAATTCAAAGCAAATAATTCAATAACAATATTCCATTAATGATGTATTCTTCTAATATTCCAGTCTTGTTGAAATCTGGCTACAAAGTTATTTCTAAAATACATAAGGCTGGTGAATATCGATAAAGAAATAATTATGAAAACGCAATTTAAAAGTCAAAATCATGTTCATTTGTATGGTGCGTCAAGTTTCACCTATCCCTTTGATCCTTAAATTTTAATATTAAAACAGACATATCCACTGTGTAACTAGGGATTATATAAAGTTGATATATAAGGATAAATGATAGTGGTACTGGGTACCGTGTGTTTATGGTAATGCAACATGCTGTCTCGCCTTAATTATTCTATAAGCCCAATGTAATACTCAAATTAAAGGACAAACGGTCAGGTTAAACTTAATGCACTATACATGTAAAATTATTTGGGTGTTCATCTCAAACTCAGTTACTAAAATGGCTAGTATTATCGGTCATAAGCAGAAAAGTCTTGACTTTCATCCCATATCCATTTGAACTATTCAAAAAATTTTATATGTATTTACAGTGATCTACTTTAAATAAACAAATAAAACATTGAACTATCTTTTATAAGACCAGCCGAATTTTAACATATTCATCAATTTACAAAGAAAAGGGGCAATATTTTTTGAATCCTTTTTTGTATTTAATATTGTTGAACTATATCTTACTTACTTTTATGGTATTTGGTATCAGAAATAATTTAATCTATGTATATAACTGAATAATTAATCAGCCTTAAAACAGTAATATAGAAACTGTATTTTCAGGTTGTTAATTTATTATAAAAAGTGCCATAAAAATCCATGGCCAAAGAGCGTTACAAACAAATACATTCAAAGTAAATAAATTGACTAAATCACAAAAAGGCCGACATTATGTACATTATGTAATTATTTTGAATATCTCGTTCTGATCCTTCTATTGTTCTCATTTCAACATCTTTAGTTTCTAAAAGTTTAGTCCGAGCAATACGTTGTGTATTTTTATTCTGAAACGACCGTCTACTGCTGCAAAATTAATACGGACTGTTAAATAATTGAACCGGAATAGGCCGACATTATCTACATTAATTAATCAAATTGAAAATTTTCGAAAACTAAGGTAAATACGTTTTGCTTGTTCTATTGTTCTCATTTTAACATCTTTGGTTTTCCACAATTTTATTCCAAGCAATACGTTGTGTATTTTTATTCCGAAACGACCATCTTGTGCTGCAAAATTAAAATTCAAACGCTACTGATGAGGAATCATATTCCGAAACGGTTGTCTAGTACTGTAAAATCAAAACTGGTATAATATGTAATTTAAACCACTGAGATGGTATCTCTACTGGTGAATGCTTCCCTGATGTTATTACAAACTCGGTAGGCACAAATTATGTATTGTTGTCCCATACTAGTTTATACTATTGTCTTATTTGAAATTCATAAAACACTAAGGTTTACTCGCTCAATAAGTATTCTATAGCTAAAAATGGTAAAATATATTTTGGTTATTTTGGTATATGTTCAACATTTTGAAATAAATTTTGGTTTCACAATTTGGTCAAAGCGCTACTGATGAGGAATTGTATTCCGAAACGGTCATCAAGTGGTGTAAAATTTAAACTGGTATAATATGCAATTACATGTATATAATTTGGTCCAAGCGCTACTGATGAGGATTTTAATTCCGAAACAATGCTGCAAAATTAAAACGGATTTAGTAATAAATTCCCTGAATATCTAATATGTAGTTAAAGAGAAATGTTCTGGATTTAAAATCAATTGCGAGTATATATTAAATTTTAAATGGACTATAACCCTCTTAAATATAATTAAACAGGAACATTTAGGAGAATATCACTTTATTGTGATTATTTCCATGAAGTTGTTTGTAAATCGTACATTTACAAATAAAAAAAATGAATAAAAGTTCTGACAACAAACACCATTCAACTACAGTCAAATCTGTCTTTAAAAGCCACCCAAGGGCACCAGTAACATCGGATTTATGAACACTTGGCCTTTATATACATGTTCAAATAATAAGAATACAGAACAATTGGGATACAATTCTACTGTCCTTTATCTTTACAAGCAGGTGGCATTTATATAGAGCTGACCTTTAAGGCAGGGTGGACTGCATATACATCATTATTCAATCTTGATTATCAACCGGTTTGACAAGTTACGATATTTTAGATGAATACTAAACACCAAAGGGTCTGTTTAAAAAATTATTGAACCGAATACGAATACAATTTTGCATACTACCACTTCATTTTGAAACAATGGTCAGCAGGCATATAATCATTCCATTTGAATTCGAAAGGAAGTTATAATTTGCATATTACTACTTATGTGGATTATTCCCATCTTGTTATTTAAACAGTCAAGAAATTATACAGCACAAAACTCCACAAACGTCCTTTATCCTTCCCTAAACGTTTTCAGATAAAACAAGTTGCTTGTATTTGACTTGTCTCTTACATTCAGCAATAATAAATAACAAACATTCCAATTTTTATCAAAACCATAATCAAAAAACAAAATATAATACCAGAGACTACTGCCAAATTAAGTGAAACACGCAAACTTCCACCAGATGCGTGAGGCCAAGTGCTCCGGAATGTTTAGCTAACATATACCCGCCAATAACAATGGAGAATTAAAGTATCTATGGGATGTTAAATATATCCAGAGTAATTTTGGAAACAGATACATCATACTAATCATTAATACCTAGATGACAGCACTATAACTTTTCGTGGGCTTTGATAAGCCCAAGTATGCAGTATCCCTGTCTCAACTATTTATTTCAAATGTGTCTTCTTCGTTATAGAAGTTAAAGTTAAGTTAAAGTCTGTCCCGAGCCATTAGGCCCATCAGGCCGGAGCTTATCCCGGTTTCGGTGGCGTTAAGCGACTGAGAGTACAAGACTCTCCCCTGAATGGGACGCCGGTCCATCGCAGGGTTAACCCCCAGCATTTTGCTGGTACGCATTTATTTTTCAGCTGAGTGATCTAGAACAACGTGAAATTAACTGTCTTGCTCAAGGACACAACACATCGCCCGGTCCAGGGATCAAACCCACGACCTTCGAATCATGAGTCCAACGCCTTAACCACTAGGCCACGCGCTTCCACTCGTTATAGAAGTACCTAACTTTAAATATCGTTCTGTTATGTTGTAGTCCTGGTTAAAACAAGTTTTACAATAAAATTACCACATCTAGACACTTTTTGATTTTTCTTTAGATTGTTGACAATTGGGAAAATATCATCAACAAAGCAGTAAAATTGACAAAGAAAGAAGAACATTTAATGGTGGAACCTTTAAGAAATTGGAATTGCTTGCCTTAAATTCATAATATACGAGTAAAGACAGCCAAATTAATGAATGTTTTCGACCTAACAATTTGTAACATTTTCAGCTCAATTTAAAACAAATTTTGAAACTTGTGTCCAATTTGGATGATTATTACTATACAGCTATATATTACAAGGGTTTCAATCAGATATTGGTGCTTTAATATGCAATGCTCCCATAAATAACTTAACAAATTTATATTTGCCATAGGTATACATTATAATCATCATCATGTCATTTTGTTCATAGAATTGAAATACTGAAATTTTTTCCTGTATTTGAAAGTGTTATCTTAACTTTATGATCTAAATGTATATAATAGTTGTTTTTCTTGAAAATCAATTTTCTGCGAATTTTCTGAAATTTTGGGAAAAAGATCAAAATTTACGAAAATTATATTTTTCAAGATAAAATACTAATTTTTTAGCTGAAAACACTAAGCGTCAACATAATGCTGTTTTCAACATGTGATTGGACCAGTTTTAAAGATGTATGGTAATTTATGGAGTGCAGTGTCTATTAATGAAGCCCCCTGTAAATTAATATTAAATGTATCATCGATAAAACATAGCAAAATTGGTTACGTACGGTTGACAAACTCGTGCGTAGCTAAATACTAGTACTGCATTTATGGGGTCTTCAATCTTTCAGGTTGAAACTGTATATTAATAGTAACTGTCAACACAGTCAGTAATTAATATATCCAAATATGTATACAACAACTGATATATTTTGTATGTATAAAGCAATTTGTTGCATTGTAACTTTTACAAACAAAAATACTTCTATTTTTTCTTTTCATGTTCCTTCTATTTTCAATTCTGTTTTCACACGCCGGAGTTAAGCAAACTATATAACACATTTCGGAGCAGCCGACCTCTCTTCCCATGTAGAATTTCACATTTTATCTAACTTTGTTACGCTATATCGATGAAAGTATTGTGTTATGTAGAATAAATCCTGTTCCTTTTTTTTTTCTCATTTCTTAAAAATGTTGGGTTTCTACCGTTTTGGATCGAGTACTATTGGTGGAAAATTCTTATTCCGAAACGTCCGTCTAGCGTTGCAACATTAATACGGGTTTAGTGATAATTTTTTGCATGGGACTACTAGACATCAAATACAGTGAAACCTCCCTAAACCGGACACTCTCTAAACCGGACAACTCTCTATTCCGGACAAAATATTTGGTCCCAAATTTATCCTTCTTTATTTCATCTAACAAGAACCTCTCTAAACCGGACACTCTCTATTCCGGACACCGGACAAACTTTTTAGTCCCAAGTTGCTTATATCCTTAAAATTGAACCTCTCTAAACCGGACAACATTTTTTTTAAATTGATTTTTCCTTTTTTTTAAATATATTAGTTTTAAACAGATTTATAATAATATTCAATTATGGACACTAAACAATCATAAGTTTTTTTTATTATTATTTTCTATTCTTATTTAAAATATTTGGTATTTAATTTAATTACTCGTGTATTTATATATTTTTCATCTATATATTTTTTTTCTTTTTCTTTTTGTGATTTTTCTTTCTAATCTAAATTTGTTCATTAATTTACTTATTAATTGACACAATAACTTAAGATAAGCACTTCTATAAAATCTTATCATATTATCTATAGTTGATACAGTTGTTTTGTTAATTATTATCCATTAACACCTTAAGGATCAAGGAGACTGGAAAGGTGTCAACACTATTGTTGTCCTGTCAGGGATTAATAAAGGTAGTGTCATTTGCCTTTAGTACCCTAATTAGAATCCTATTAGGAAAGTGAATTAAAGGCGATTTAAAACCAATTCAAACAGAGCTTTTACATATAGCATATTTCATAATACATTAGCATGTACAGTGTTGTTGATTGTGGCTTCTCTGACATTTATCACATTTAGTTAAGGGGAGATAAGCTAGGTTAAAATTTCAAAACCTCTTTAAACCGGACACCTCCCTAAACCGGACAAAATGTATGGTCCGGAGCTTGTCCGGTTTAGAGAGGTTTTACTGTATATCCTGTACAGTCCAATCTGCTTTAAAGGCAACCTCGATATAAGGGCCAACTACTAATAAAGGCCAGTAAAATTGTATTCCAATTGTTCTCTAATTTTCATTATTTGAACCTGTATATAAAGGCCACCTGTCCATAAAGGTCACTTTCACTGGATTTCTTAGATGCCCTTTATAGACAGGTTTGACAGTATATTTTTGGTTAGATACGTCATACTTATCAAAACAATTGTGATGACGGCTCTTATATTTTGTTGATTGTACCTTGTACCGAATGGTCTTTGAAAAATAACCAGAATCCATCTTATATATGAATTTATTTTTTGTAAAGTTTATTTTTTAAATATTGTACCAATATTTTATTAAGCAAGAATCAGGGCCGTCATTGATATAAATATCAATACAAATCATGATTATCAATACACATTGTGTCAATACAAACATTGCTGCGACTTTTGGTTTTATTTAAGCTAATACCACATCTGTTTTATTTAAAACATGTTGATATTGATAGTTATATCAATGTCAGCTCTATCATATGTGTATTGTTGGTGTGTCCTTGTGTAGTCGTGACTGTGCATTGTGTGCGTTTGTGTCTGTCTGTCGGTTTAATAATTCAGTTTAAAAATCCAATAAAAGCAGAGAATGTCTAGTTTTCCACTTTTGTATTATACAGAAACAGTGAGTTTCTCAGGTTGAAATCAATTTTGTCTTTGCTAAATTATTATTAATGTATGTAGTGTGTTTCTGGTAGTATGCGTTTTTTCTTGTCTTTGTTTTCTGTTCTACAGGTTTTTTTTCTTCCAAGTTTTCTACGGTAGCTCCTTTGGTAGAGTGATCGTTCCATATGTGGGAGGTCGTAGGGTTAGTAACCTGACCGGGGTCTGACCAAGACTACAAAATAGGTTGTGAATGTTCTTTGTCATGCATTTTACATTAAGAAATGGAAGTTACGTATACTTCGGAAGAGAACCTACAAAACGTTGCCCGGCAGGCGGTGCGCGTTAAAGAACACTCCCTGCTGCACATTGCCCCGAGAGCACTTCCAATATCGAAATTATTGCCACGTCACATATAGCTGATGACGTCTCGATATAAGTAAAATATTTTTGACTTGGACTTAAAACCATATTCAATGAAACAATCTTCTTAGTTATATTTACTCTTTCAATTAAAATCATAGTCACATGTGTTTCAACATTGAAAATTTTGTGATGTTCACTCTTTCATCTTTAGCAATGTACCGTATAGAATGAAAAGGGAACACATTGCGAACATAAACCAACCGTGTACATCTGTTATGCATTGGAATTCTGTGTCCATTAAACTATGTCAAGAGCAGTCAAGTTTATAGTCAATTTCACTACAGCTGGCGTAATATGACAGCAGCCGCTGAAGATGGTAGTGTTCGAGTTTCTAATCAATTTTAAAAACAGCTGACGTAATAAGGAATATTTACAATATCACTGTATCTCTCTTCGAAAAAATAATCAGAAACGATTGTATTGCAATTACCGTTAAAAGACAATTGGGGCCATGACCCTTCATGTGTATCAATTATCCGGCAATACGACGTCATGCCCCTACAAAGGGTCACGTGATCATGTAAGATACACCGATCTCACATGGCAAAAACCTCAATGTCACACGAAGAGGTATGGAATAAATAGTACCAATGGTTGAAACAAATATGGGTACAAAATATTTAATAAAAAAAGAATTGTAAAAATCAAAAACAAACATATTAATCCATGCCCGAATCACAATCCAGAAGCAAAGTAAAAACTTTGGAACTGTGGGTTATGTTAGACACGTGAAGTTCCACTAGTTGTGGAAGTGAGGTCGGGTGCTCAGGAAGGGTAAGCACCTCCTGTTTAGCTAGCTACACCCGCCACGTTTTTAATCAAAATTGTTTGAAAGGAACATGGAACTATGAGATGTCAAATATATCCAGGGCAGTCTTGAACACAGAGACATCAAACTTATCAACAATTCTGTGATGACAGCCATAAAACTTTTTCAGGGCATTGATAAGCCTAGGCTTGCAATATCCCCGAGTCAACAATTTAATTGCAAGCAGCATAAGTAGTCTTCAACATGCATAACTTACAACCTTAGATGTTTTCTAGTCGCTAGCTAAGTACGAATTACGCGATATTATGAGATATATTTATGAATAATCGATAAACAATTTTTTTGTTATATATTGAATCCATTAAGCATTTTATTTAAAAAAAACTACGTTCTAATTGCTATATAGTCTTTTTAATGCAGTATTGAGATACAGTTCAAACTGCCTTAAAGGCCACTTTTTCATAAGTATCACCTGCTTATACAGGCCGATAAAATAGTATCCCAATTGTTCCTTATTTATATTATTTTAACCTGTATATAAATGTCACCTATCTATAAAGGTCAATGTCACTGGTTCTCTTGGGTGATCTTTATAGACAGATTTGTCTGTAGTTACAACCTGTATTTATTTTTGTATTTGTAAATGTACGATTAACATGAAAATTCATGAAAACTATCAAAATGAAGTGATAAACTACCTTTGTTTATTAAATCCATCAAGTATTTTGTTGAAAAACTACGTGCTCCGGAAGAGTAAGCACCTTCTGTTTATCTACGTGTGTAACCATTTTCAAGTCTTGGTCGGACCCTGCCGGAGTTAAAATCACATCTTCCTACATACGGGGAGAATATTCTTCTATCAGTTTTATCAAAAAATTATTAATGTCTTAGGTTTTGTAATAAAAATATTTTATAAAAGACCCCAAAAACCCTCAAACGAAGGGTTATCAAATTCTATGCACAGGCTACAAACCAAATATTGTCATTACATATTAATCAAATACAAACATACTAATCCATGTCCAAATCACAAACTGAATGGAAAATAAAAGACTCAAAACAGACGCGTGAACTTCAACCAAGGAAGTGAAGCTTGGTTTCTTCGGAAGATAAAGTGCCTCCTGTTTAGCTAGCTTCACCCGCCACGTATGGAATAAAAAAAGAGAGTGAAAAACACATGAAACTATGGGACGTTAAATATATTCAGGGTAATCCTGGAAAGTTTAAAATTATAGTTTAAAAGTTCAAGGTAAGAAAAATATGCCAAATTACGTATTGTAATGCAAAATTAATATCTATATTTCTATTGTAAATGAACAGTAATGATAACATTACAGTCAAACACACCAATCCATATTCAAATCAAAATCCTAAAGCAAAAGTAAAACTGTTACAGTAGGTCAAACACGTGAACTTCTACCAGGGAAGTGACGCAAGATGCTCCAAAAGGTTAAGCCCCTTCTCCTTCTCTAGCTACATCCGCCACGTGCGTAAGCAAAATTGAGAGTGAAAGACACGTGAAACTTTGGAACGTACATAATTTTGGATGTACAGTGATATCATTGTTGACAACAATTGTACGATGACTGCCATAAAATTGTTTGAATGTCATAATAAGCCTAGAAATATATGAATTCATATTACAATTTTATTAATTTTTTATTCTTTTAAAAATACTTAAAAAAGTTTAATGGCCGTCATCACAGTATTGTTGATAAGTCTGATGTCTCTGTGTCCAGAATTGCTCTGAATATATTTGACGTCTAATAGTTCCATGTTCCTTTCACACAATTTTGATTACACACGTGGCGGGTGTAGCTAGCTAAACAGGAGGTGCTTACCCTTCCGGAGCACCCGGCGTCACTTCCCTGGTAGAAGTTCATGTGTCTAACCTAACTTGTCAGTTCCAAAGTGTTTACTTTACTTCTGAATTGTGATTCGGGCATGGATTAGTATGTTTGTTTTTGATTAAATACTTTAAATTGTTTGCTTAATATAAATTACTCTCTCTCTCTCTCTCTCTCTCTCTCTCTCGCTCTCTCTCTCTCTCTCTCTCTCTCTCTCTCTCTCTCTCTCTCTCTCTCTCTGTGTGTGTGTGTGTGTGTGTGTGAATGTGTGTGAATTGCTTTATTATCATATCGTATAAGCTGATGCACATTTATAATTCAAACAGTTTATTGATTAAAGTACTCATCGAAAAGAAACACATTGATTCATGGATTTGATGCTTCAATATACTGTGTAACCATGCACTGTACATCAAAGACAGATGTCTACACGTCAAAATAGAAAACCGTTTTAAACGTGTGATATGCATTTGTATGCAAGAACTAAAAACGCTTAATGTGTATTGAAATAGCGGTTTTCTGTATGTATTGTGTTTTCCGTTCTATATTGTATTCACTTACATTATAAAATTATATTAGATGTACATAACCTTCCGAAGTATCCAGTCTCATTTCCCTAGTGGAAATTCGCGTGCTTTACTTAAATTTTCCAATTTTTTAGTTTTACTATGTTTTTTGATTGTGATTTAGACATAAATTGTTTTGTCTGTTTTTTATTAGATGAACGTCTGTTTTTTATTAGATGAACAGTTTTATTTTTCTTGTTTGCTGATATGTAATACTAGATGCTGGTCAAATTACATTCATAAATAAAACAGATGATGTAATCAAAAAGAAACATGGCAGTAAATGTTCAAATCATGGTTTAAAAACAAAGGTTTGGAAATATGAGGCCAGGTGCTCTGATTCCATCTCAGTTTCTCTATAGGTTATAGCTAGCTATTTACATACATCTAAACAGGAGGCTACTACCCTTGAGGAACACCCTGCCTCACCTCCCGGGTGGAAAATTAATGTGGGGAAGCTAAATTGCCAGTTTCATAGTTTTTTACGGGTGCTTCCACGAGGAGCATAAACAGTTACTAAATGTATAAAATTAATGATGTACTTACATCATAGAAACAGGAAGACATTATGGTCCCCACGCATAATGCTATTCTAAATTTCCTGGCAGTTGTCCTGACATATATGAAAGCAAGAACGCCATTAGACAGATATATGTATATGTAAATCTGTTGACATTTTGGAAAATAATGATAAAATACACAGTAATATTACATAAAAAGAGAAACGTAAACTAAGGTTCTTGTCAAAAATTATGTACTGTTCTGTTCAGAAGTATTGGAAGAGTACGCCGGGTAGGATAAACATGATCAGAATTCAAAGGAGCGCGACTCTTGAGAATAAATTTTTAATTCCATGAAAACTCTCTAACAGTTCCTTAATTATCTTGTTGTATTAAATTCCCTGACATTAAAAAAGTAAAAAAAAAATCCACGACTGTTCCCCGACACAAGTTTTGAAACCATGAACTTATAAGAAGGATGTGCATAATGAAAAATGTCACCCCCACCAAACGTTACATGCATAATGGCATTGATATAACCATTAGAATGAAACAAACGCCCATACAGTTAATTCCACACATGATTGGCTGTAAGCACACGTCCACCTCATGAATTTCAGACGATTGGTTGCCAACGACAACGCCCACCGCGGTAATATTTTGTAAAATTTACAGACGATTAGATCCCAATGACAACGCCTTCTTTCGTTAACACACAACCATTTGATGAATGTCACAGACGATTAGTTGTCAACGACAACGCCTTCTTTTGTCTTCATTTCAAATTGTATTGGCTATTTGCTATTTAACTGACATACATTACATCCAATATCTTGGGATATGGTTTTGTAAGTATCATTTATTTGCCTGCTGTGTTGAATCTTTTTATGAAATTGCACAGAAAACCAACACTTCATTACTGTTCATCGCATATTCTCCCGAAACGACTCCAGGATGAAGTTTCTTCAAATAAGTCTTTTAGTTGTAATATGTATGATAGGTTTTATATCGGTAAGTTACATTATTTCATATTATACTAGTTTTAATTTTACAGCATTAGCCGACCGTTTTGGAATACAATTCCTCATCAGTAGCACTTGGACCAAACTATTGAAACCAAAACATTTTAACAAGATGTTAAAAAAACCCGATAGGACCAAAATATATTTTACCAAAATCAGGTAGAAACGGCAATCATTTTAAAATCTTGCCCGATATAAATACTGTATAATGGTACCACACACCATAGTATTGTCTCCTACAATCATCATGCAATTTACATCTGTTAAACCTCCTTTGAAATCGCATTTAAACCTGACAATTTATCTAGAATGGGAAAGGGTTAATGCAATTGACCAATTTACCATTGAACCTCTGCATGAGATGTAGGACATATGATAGAACTTGTTCCCACTACGGGGGCTTTGTACAACAAAGCAGGCTGCTTGCAAATAAATTGTTGACTCGGGGATATTGAAAGCCTAAGCTTATCAAGGCCCTCAAAAAGTTTTATGGTCGTCATCACAGTATTGTTTATAAGTTTGATGTCTCTGTGTCCAGGATTGCCCTGGATATATTTGACGTCCTGTAAATCCATGTTTCTTTCACACAATTTTGATTACACACGTGGCGGGTGTAGCTGGCTAAACAGGAGGTGTTTACCTTTCCGGAGCACCCGGCCTGACTTCTCTGATGGCAGTTCATGTGTCTTACTTGACTTGTCTGTTCCAAAGTTTTTACTTTGCTTCTGGATTGTGATTCTGATAAGTATGTTTATTTTTTACATATTCTCAGGTAAGCGTTAAGGCCTTTTGTTGACAACAACAGCTGTTATTGTCAGTCAATCATGTTTTCTTTAATATCAGATTAAATCTTAGTTATCATAAGTTCTGTAAACGTATTTATATTCGCATAGTACTAATATTCGGTCGAAATTTTTACTTTTGCGCCACAATCAATGGCGATTGAAAATTAAACTATGCTTATTGTTTTATAAGGCATGGTTAAAAATACCAAAAAAAATTAATTACGCGGAAATGTCTATATATTAATAAATGCACATGAAATTACGAAAATACGTTGACTTGTAATCCGTTGTGGATAGGTGGGTGGAGATCTAATTATAAGTAAAATCAGGCATTCAGATAGCACATATTGATTCAATTTTGAGTCATGGACCCAGTGCGACATAACATCTTTAACTATAAACTACACCAACGTTGAATTTAATTTTCAAATATGTGTGATTTCAATTCAATTCTATGGCAAAAACTTTCTACGTAGAGATGCAAATAACAAGGTTTTACATGACATTCAAAGGACCTGGTTTTGCTACTGTTTATAAATAGTAATTATTGTTTATTTTTTAAACCTCATCTCATGTCATTTGTTGATCAGAGGCCGCGGTGGCCTAATGGATAAGACGTCAGTCTACAAATCCAGGGTATCTCGCCGCTGTGAGCTCGAGTACCGCTCAAACCACATGTGGACGAGTGAATTTCCCTTGCCATAGGTCTTTATTGGTTCACCTGGTATCAGTATAATTATATAATGTGACTGGGGGAGTGGTACGCTTGTCTGCCGCGTACTAACTCTTTAACCTTTCACGTTAAAGTCGTCCTGAGTGTGTGCTAGTACAAGGCAGACCATAAAACACGCTCGCACTTTACATGCATACACGACCTTGTCCATAGATTAATCCATAGAGATTAATAAAATAGTCGCGAATAAATGAAAAATTGCTGATGCCACGTTAAGCAATTTTGCGTTTGTAATTTTCGCGATTGAATGACTGTAAATATAATATGACCGATGAGGCTGCCCCGATCCTCAATTTTTTTACAAATTACCATTACAAACGCCATTACAAACACTAATTATATATTCCTATGTCAGAGGTCATGCGGCGCTTTCGTATCTGTCGATTTTGAGTAAAAAGTGTCAGGATTCGACAATCGCTTATCGGATTATTAATAAAATTTCTTAAAATTTAATTTGCAATTCAAACGACATTGTTTAGATTTCGAACGTAACAAAATAATGAATACGAATTGTCTTTCACAAAAGTTTAAACAACCGGAGGCCGTTCTAGTTATTGACCAATACTCTCGAATGCAAAACCTCATTATATTTCGCGATTTGATTTCCATAGCGAAATTTAGATTACCGCGAAAATTTTCAGTTATACGGTAAGAAACCTAATCGTTGTTTATAATGGAAAGTGGTCTCGAGTTAAAAAAAAGCTAAAAATAATAATATAGAAATTAAACATTAAAATGTAATAAAATAAAAACGCGAACTTACCGAAAGGATTATCTATGTGAGGACAAGACAGAGTCGATAAAATTCATCATTCAGAAAATTCCAACACTATCAAACATTTTGGCTTTTCATAAGATGCAGAACCTGACTAATTTCATATTAAACATTATTTGCATTTTTCTATAATTTTATGGCATTGCATATTATGATTAAGGTTTATTCATGCAATCTTGTATAAATACTGAAGCATTATGTCTATCAGTGTGTGTTAAACGCTGAAGGTTTGGTCCGACCAACAATAGAAAAAATAGAAAACTCTTTTTGCCAAGTACTCTACATTTGAAATGGCAGTAATAGGGTCATCTGGACACTGTATATGTATACCCTAACATTAAATGCCTAGTTGACAGAACAAGTCACTGTATACTCTGTGGCCGCATATTTATTTTGTGCCTATACGTTATCAAACACGCCGTCCACATTCATATAGCTTTACATTGGTCAAAGATATATTTATATCAAGCCGTCAGTATTATTATGGGTTTCGTTGGAAAATAGAGATCATACTACAAGAAAAAAGATGAAATTGTCTCGCCGATTCAACTGTTCTGTGAAGTGATTCCAAATATTTATGTTTGTAAAAAAGCGTGAGAAGGCGTGAATATATAGATATCGTAGGACTGAAAATTTTGAATCGACCCCTCAACAGTATATCGTATACCGTAAGTGTGGACCGAAGTGAGAAATGTCTATTACAGGGTTCAAATTTGTTTCAGTATTGTTTTGTTTTTGTCAAGCATATATGAAGTAGCAGAAAAATTGCTAACTTTTATTTTAAACTATTTATTAACAGGATGTTGAAGCGTATTTTCATCGCATGAAGTTCGCTAATGATAATGAAATGCGGTTTGTTACCTGGCAATATTGTTGTGGTGAGTTTTATTTTACTTTTCATCTCAATTGAACGTGGTGGTATTAACGCCTTATCAGATTGATTGAATGAAATTTTACGCCCTAGTCAAGGATATCACACTTATATTGAAAGGTCACCAACTATAGGTTGGATGGGCCATACTCTAAGAAAACCAGCAACCAACACAACCAGGCGGGCACTTACTTGGAACACCCAGGGAAAAAGAAAAAGAGGCAGACCCCGAAATACATGGCGCCGAGACCTTGATGCAGACGTCAAGCTGACTGGAAAGACCTGGAGACAGCTGGAACAGATGGCACAAAACAGACAGAGATGGAGGACAGTCGTTGATGACCTATGCTCCAGGAGGAGCGAAGGGCCTAAGTAAGTAACCAACTATAGGTGAAGTGGCAGAAATTTTTACCTTTGCATTTCGCTTAGAGCAATGTGCAGGGAGGGTTTTCGATATAAGTGAAATATTCTTGACTGAGACGTTAAACACCATTACTCACTCACTTCTATCTATTTAGGTGGAAGACCTGGTGGTAAAAGGGCAATTGCAGACATACCGGAATCAGAGGCTAAAAGATTTCTTCACAGAGAAAACAGAGGTAAGAAAGTCTTTTTTCGTATCTAAACATACTTTTCGAAATTATTTCAGCGAACAAAAATGTCATTGATATACTAGTAATAATTTAAATCCATTTAGTTAATTTCAATTTCTTTTCTTTTTTATTTTTTATTTATTTATTTATTTATATTTTACATTCATTTTTAAAATTATAAATAAAAAAGTCAGGTAAATTAACAAAAACATTTTCACGTTTGTTTCGCGGGATCCTGTCTTACAAGAAATATTATTCCGTTAACCGGCGTAAATGCTACAGAGATTCGGACACTTTGTAAAATCCTTCTTTGTTTCATATAAAAACACATTTTTTTTTTTTTGAAAATCTCACAAATTTATTTCTAGGTCGTTTTCCATGAATTTTTCACTGTTAAATGTAAAATTTGCTAATGTTTTTTTATAAAATAATTAGAAAAGAAAATTTCGTTGTATTTAATAGATAAACATTTCAAATTCAACGGAAATTGTCTAAAATTGAAATATACTATATTATTATGCTTCACATGGCTTTTTAAGATTTACAATGCTGTCCAGTTTATTTTTTCTTGATTGTTATAAGACGGACATTGTTTTAGAAAATTATTAGAAGAAACTATAACTACTCTTACATTTAACGGTGAAAAAAGCATGGAAATTGGTCAAAAAATAAGTTTTTGAATTTTAAAAAAAAAATATATGGTTTCTGTGAAATAAAGAAGGATTTTACGAAGTGTCTGAATATATATTGCACGTCTCTGTATCTGGAACAGATTATTCAATCACCCACCATTTCGATTTATATAACCGGATTTATATATTTCGGAAACCGGTTTATATAAGAGTTTACTCTTGTTCCGGGATCCTCTTTATATTATTTTTTTGTAAATTGTACTTGAAACATAAATAAAATATTGTTTAAACTAAACTAATTTCGATTTCACACACGGCGGGTGTTACTATTTAAACAGGAGGTTCTGGCCTTCAGGAGCGTCCTGTCTTGCTATTCTGGTACAAGTTCTAGTGTTAAACTCATTTGCCTAGTTTCAAAGTTCTTATTATGCTTTCGAGACGGTTTTCACTAAAATAAGTATCTTCTAATTGCAATGCCAATGAAACTCGTAATGTTGGCATCTACAGAAATGTAATTTAAAATAATTATTGCATTTTATGTTTTACGCTCGATTTCAAATGCCAATATAGAACCACTGTAGTAGCTCAGTGGATGGTCGTGGGTTCGAACCTTGACCAGGTCTGACCCAAGACATGAAAGTTTGCCTCGATTCCCTGGTGGAAGTTCACATGTTTAACCCAACTTGCCAGTTTCAAAGTTTTTTCTTTGCTTCTGAATTGTGATTTAGACATGGATTGGCATGGGGTTTTTTTTATTTTATGTGATTTCTGATACCATTACACTTCATTTTAGGATTAAGGGAGGAATGCTGTAATGAAGGATGCGATGCTGAAGAGATCAACGAAGGTAGTGCAAGTCATAGCGAAGAACTTGGTCATGAATGTAAAGTTGAAAGTTGTCATTACAATGAAGTGACCAAACACTGTTAATAGTGACATTTCAATAGTGAAAATAAACTTGATTCTAATCTATTATACAATATAACTATTATTTCTTGTTTATTCTAACCACTGCGACAACTCAGTGGTAGAAAGTTCCCTCCGTATGTGGGAGGTCGAGGGTTCAAACCCCGGTCGGGTCTGACCAAAATATGAAATAGATAGTAACTTTTCTTTCGTCAATCACTCGGTATTGAATTAGATATGAAAGTCACGGGGTACTCCGGTAGATACCTCAAGCGCCGATGACCCGCGTCACAGCGGGCATGGCAAATTAAACAATCCACCCTATACCATTGTCTAAGCGCACTGCAAAGGTAAAAGTTTCTACAGCTTCACTTATCGCTGATGACATCTCGATATAATTATTCTGTAATGTATAAATATTCTTGACTAGGATGTAACACCCCATTTAAATTTTAATAATCAATCTTTTCTTGTCTGTGGTTTAGTAAATTATATACCAGTATTCTTACGCCATGGCGATGTCCAAATAATTATTCATAAAGTTGTAAAAGTATCACATACACTTCGCCACGCGAATTATTCAGTGTGCAAAAGGTCCAATTCTTTCATACTTCCATAACAAAAAGAAACAACTTCATTTCTATAGTCAATATTAAACTAATACCATGGACTCTATCCTTGACAAATTTTAATGAGCTGTAAGTAATTCCATAAGGGTTACACGAAAGTAAACCGAAAGTACGGATGCCTAAAAAATTTGATCACGTGACCCGATATTATACTACACAAAATAGGATTCCGGACTATTCCGGAAACGGGCTATTCTCGTTGAAAGACAGTAGACGTCATGACCCTTGATGTGTATTAATTTTCCCGCAAGATGACGTCCTGTTTCCCACAGAGTGACGTTATGTGATTGTCTTTTCATTATGACGTCACTAAAGGTCACGTCGATCTCGCATGGCAATTAAACCCTATTGCACATGAGCAGGTATGGAAGAAATAGTGTCAAGAGTTGAAACAAATATGGGTACAAAATAATTATAAGAATGAATTGTAAATATAAGAAATGACATTTCTGCTCATGGTATTTTAAGAGGTAATGCAAGATAGTGTGGCGCGTGCCAAATTCAAAATGAAGGGCTTTGTCCTTCATCAAATGTTGGCACGCGCCACACTATCTTGTATTACCTTTTAAAATACCATGAGCAGAAATGTCATTTCTTATTTGGAATTTCGGTCAATTTTGGGTACACATCAAATATGCCACCAGAATATGATGGTCATCCTTATCTTTTTCAAACATTTTTTTAGTTATTGAGGAAAGTGGGCTTAACAAAATATCAAAAAATTAGAGTGGTACTTTTTGATTAAAGAAAATAAATCAGTTAAATATTTGTGATATAATCCCAGTGCCCGCGTTTTCAACTTGAATAATCGATCTCAAAGTTTAGCTAGTTTAGGTCATTTTATAGAGCTTTTCGAGATAAAAGTGACTCAAAATAAATGAAAACTTGTAAAATCATACAGTTTTGACATGAAAAAGATAAGGATGACCATCAAAGTTCCGAATAAAAACAAAATATGCAAGATCACTATCATAAATGGCATATTCTAGCGCAGCATATTTGATATGTACCCAAAATTGAGTGAAATTTCAGAGATTGGCCTCTTAGTGGTTGGTTACCATGGAAACGACAAATAAAATTTTTGCATGGGGTTTTCATTTTGGTTTTTTATGTGTATTTAATAATTATATGCAATATCATCAAAATCTGAGACATGTGATTCCAAAAATATATGCAAATCTAGTCCTTACCGAGAATAACTCTTAAAATATCATGATCAGAATGCCATTAAATGGTAAGATAGTAGTTATACTGTGTACCAGAAGATTATGGTAGAAGAAAATTCTGTCTAACCTAAATTACACAATTTATTAGCCCAACGTAATAATCAAATTAAAGGTCACACGGTCAGGTCAAACTTGAGGCACTATAAAAATTCAATTATTGTACTATTACTTTTTTCTGCACATGTAGACAAACAACCTTGACCTGTTCTATTGACCCTCCAAAAGGAGGAACCGCTCAACATATGGATAGTGTTAGGATTAGCAGTTAATACATACAAAATGCAAAAACATTAGCTTTACGAGTGTCACAGTGTTCAATCTAGGATTTTTTAGATGTCTTTTCAAAACCTTTCATCTAAAACACCATAACGTCCATATTTTTTCATCCATGATGCTGTTATATTAAATATGGCCCACAGGCAAAACATGGGACCAATATTCCCACGACCCCTTCTATAATAAACGTTGTTAGTTACTGCCTTTTAAAACCCCCTGACCATCGATTTTATTCGTACACGTGTGTTTAAACTTAAGTTTCAAAACATGGGACCAATATTCCCACGACACCTTCTATAATAAACGTTGTTAGTTACTGCCTTTTAAAACCTCCTGACCATCGATTTTATTCGTACACGAGTTTCAAAACATGGGACCAATATACCCACGACCACTTCTAGAATCACGCTGTTGGTTAATGCCTTTTAAACCCTCCAGCTGACCATCATATATATTTTTGTTAGGCTTGCGTATTTCTTATATCTCCCAGTTTGAGACGTTTGGCATTCATAGGACTATAAATGCCAAACGACCGCATCACTGCGTTTGAATATTTAACATTCGTGTGACTCTTGCACGTTCAATTTCGTGGTCGAAATACTCGGAAATATAATCCCAATGACCCTCAAAATGAATTCTTGAATTTAAAAAATATTTTAATAACAAGAGGCCCATGGGCCTTAACGCTCACCTGTGATCTTTGAACCCATGAGCTTCATTCAAATATCAAAATGATAATTCAGCCAATATTCTAATATACATCCCTATACAAAAGTTTATAGTTTTTGAGATAAATAATCATCTCAGTACTTGTTTGTATCTGTGATCTTGACATTTGAACCCATGCTCTTCATTCATATATCAAAATGACCACTGTGCCAGTACCAACAATGTTCTAATATACATGCCTATACAAAACGTTAATAGTTTTTAAGATAATTAACCATTTAGGTATTCATTCGCATCTGTGACCTTGACCTTTGAACCCATGACCTTCATTCATATATCAAAATGATCATTAGGATAATACCTAAATATTCTAATATACATGCCTATACAAAAGGTTTATAGTTTTTGAGATAAATAATCATTTCAGACCTTGTTCACATCTGTGACCTTGACCTTTGAACTCATGACCTTCATTCATATATCAAAATGGTTGTTAGGCTAATACCTAAATATTCTAATATACATGCATATACAAAAAGTGAACAGTTTTCAAGATAATTAACCATTCAGGTATTCATTCACATCTGTGACCTTGACCTTTGAACCCATGACCTTCATTCATATATCAAAATGATCGTTAGGATAATACCTAAAATATTCTAATATACATGCCTATACAAAAAGTCTATAGTTTTTGAGATAAATAACCATTTCAGTACTTGTTTACATCTGTGACCTTGACCTTTGAACTCATGACCTTTATTCATATATCAAAATGACCATTGGGTCATTACCTACAATATTCTAATATACATGCCTATACAAAAAGTCTATAGTTTTAGAGATAAATAATCATTTCAGTACTTGTTTACATCTGTGACCTTGACCTTTGAACTCATGATCTTTATTTATATATCAAAATGACCATTGGACCATTACCTACAATATTCTAATATACATGCCTATACAAAAAGTTCATAGTTTTGCAGATAATTAACTATTTGGTAAACTTGTACATCTGTGACCTTGACCTTTGAACCCATGAACTTAATCAATATATCAAAATGATCGTCATGTCAATACCTACAATTAACCAAAAATCCTACATCATTATCACCAGAAATGTTTAAAAAATAGCATTTTTTATCAAAGGTCAAAAACTGGGACATGACCTTGACCTTTGACCTTGACATCAATCGGAAGAAAGTCGCAAGACAAGATCAACAGTGAAAACTCCATACAATTATCTTCAGCCATTATGAAGTTATAACAATAAATGTCTCATTTTAAAAATTACATAATTTTACGCAAAAAACGCGTAACCTATTTTTCCTCCAATTTTCATGAAAAACACAATTTTAGTGTATCTAGGTATCCTGAATCCAAATATCCAATCAAAATTTGCCTGCACCTTTTGGTTTCAGAGAAGAAGATTTTTTTGTCTTTTGGCTATTTATAGTAACGGCAGCCATATTGTTGGGCGTGGTCAAACCCGAACACAATTTTGAAAGCCTGTTACCCAGGCATAATAATCACCAAGTTTCATCAAATTTGGCTCAGTAGTTTTGGAGGAGAAGATTAAAATGTAAAGTTTACGCACGACGCACGACGCACGACACACGACGGACGACGGACGGTGATAGATAGCAATAGCTCATCTGAGCCTTTCGGCTCAGGTGAGCTAAAAAAAACAATTATTATTATAAACTGTTTTGAAATGACGATCATGGCTATTAGACTAGGCACATTTTCAGAAAAGACGTCGTTTAAAAGAGGAAGAGGCATTTTTTAGTAAAAGCAAACCATATATCATTTTACCTAATTTGGGTGTACTGAGTCCGAAAATGGCGGATACCAAGCTGAAAAATTGCTCTAAGTAGGTAAAAATTTAAATACAAAATGGCCGCCAACATAAAAATGCATTTTTGCATGAAAGTTGATTAGAAGTTGTTTTAGTGGCAACAAACAGCTATTAATCAAAAATTGTAATATTTCAAGGCTTACTTGGGTGTTAATGAACAGAAAATTTAAACAAAATACCTATGGGCTTTATTGCTCACCTGATAACATTTAAAAGATACTGAAATTTTAGGGACAACACCACCTTCGTTGATTATCATACACAAAATTTGCTACGAACTAAGATCTTGGCATGTTGATTATTTTTGCAACTTGGTGTTGTTATCTATTTATAATACTCTCTAAAAAATATGGTCAAAAAAACAAATTCGCAAAAAATTATACTCCAGGGGTAACAACTCCTCTATGGACCATTGTATTCTTACAAACATTGCTACTTAGTTTGTCATGTTCATTTTTTAAATGTCTTCTTTATATAACACTAATAGTTTTCTAGTAATTAGCTACACAACCAGCACAATTTGCGAAAAAATCAAGTATGTATTTTTCAAGGGGCAATAACTCTGTAAAAAGGGGTTTGATATTTATGAAACTAAAAGATCTGGCATGCCAGTCAGCCTTCGTCTCAGTTGGCCTGGCGACAAAGGTCATTATGAAAAAATGTATTTATTTGACTCATGAACAAAGTTCACATGTTTAATTTTAGCCAGTTTTAAAGGTTTTCGCTTTTGGTTTTGGATCGTGATTTGAACAAAGGTCTGCATGTTTCTGTTTAATTCAATGAATTAAGTATGGCACATAACATGCTGAAACACTGATATGTGTAGTCTAGAGTGTGAATGAAATAGCTTACTAAATTGAAGCCTGTGTTTGCACCAAATGCTTTAGAATTTTTCTTTTTTGCAGTGGAAGAGCAAAGTAAATGTAACTACACTAGCCTTCCAAACCTATTTAGGGGTGTTAAGTCATCACCGAGCAACTCTAAGCTGACTATTTGCTAAAAAGGCGAACTTGCACTATGTAACAAAATGTTGATGTGAAGTTTGATATTCAATTATAGCAAAAGTTATACTACATTTTATTTTATTAAAACTAGTAAGAAGTAAGAGGGCTGAATATTATACCGTGAGCCAACTGTTTAAGGAGATCAGCGCCGATGTCCCTTTGCAACCCTTCTATCCCCTTACTATTTAAATCCGTGTATCCGAAGACCAGTGTAATTTTGTAAGTAAATATCAGCAAGGTAATACTCTAAAATAAATAGGACTAGTGATTTGGCAAATGTAAAAAATGATGAAAGAGCAGGATCAAATATTTGCACACAAACGGTTAGACACCTAAGGCTATCCATACTGATATGATAGCAACATACCCCTGCATAGGCAAGAGTAAAAAGGTGGGTGGCGGATTATGAACAGGACAAGCAGAACATTAATGATGGCCCCAGTCATAGAAGGTATGCCACAGTTGCAACCCCAAAATGGTCGATAGAGCTTTGTTTTCATTCCATTCATGGTAGCCGAAATCACCATTGGTTGCTCATTTTTGAGAAATCCTTTTTTCACAGATTTTAAAAGTTTGGCCACTAATCATTTTAAAAGTGTGGAAACGTAGATAAAAACCATGGCATTGTTATTACTTACAGGTGAGTTACAGAAAATATAAGGGCAGTGAGTTGGCATTCACAGAGAACAGTATATTCTATTCTGACATCTTGCAATAAGAAAGCTTTGGGTCTGTTTGGATTCTTGCACAGAAGCACACAAGATGCACTTTGTCGCGTGTTAATCTAAACTTTTTAGTGGTATATCCTGCTAGCTCCCATAAGAGCATTGTTTCTATGGAGGCAAAGCGGAACTTTATTCCATCCCTGAGCCCAAATAACAGTCTAAACAATGGAATAACCCTGGTTCATCTCAGCCAAAGAAGGCAGAGAAAGACTGTTCCATCACCACAATTAACTTAGATACTGATTGTATTCTGATGGTACATGTAGATAATTTTCAAAAGGGACAAAAATAAATGGCACATAATTTGTATTACTTTCCAGGTGGTTACGGAAAAATATTTAACTCAAGTGTTGTGGAAAACTCATTGAAGGTGTCTTGGTCCACTGACACAATTCTACCATTGCCTTGACTGTTATTAACGATTGTGGCTTTAAATTTTAAATTGAGTGGCCAACGTTTTGCTTAAGCTTGCACAATAGTCTTGCTATTTACATTACCCACTTTTATAGTGAGTATTCATTGGAAGACTTTCTGAATTGTCAAGAAAATGAATTATTTAAAAGTTGCATTGAGCTCCTTAAACATCGCTGGCAAAACTATATAGAGACTGATATTATTTTGTAAAATAATGCAATATTACCGTCAAAATTCAAACCACTACATATGAGATTCACAACGTATCAATCGATATATGTTTTTAAATAATGGTTGTGATTCTACCTATTTAAGCTATATCATTCCTAAAAGTTTGACGCATGATAACATAGTAATTATACTTGTGGCAAACTCTGTATAAAAGAGTGTTCTGGAATATGCTCTTTTGCATTCCAAACACAAGTTTCCACACCATAAGCAGTATTTCAGTATGGTTTTGGTTATGAGCTCAATTTATTAGTCGTGTAGATTTATCAGTGTATTATGCAAAAGACACACATTATGAACAAACACTTTACTATAGCCACCACTTTATTTTTAGAAATTGTTTTAAATTTGGTTTAAGCATTTATACTTCGATTTAGCCTTTTTCATTTTAATGTAACAACCAACAAGTCTGCAAGTTATGCTGAAATGTCACAAAGTACCATCTTTTGCTAAAACATGGAACTTAAATAACACTGAGAAATTATATTCCAATAAATTTAAACAGTCACCATTTTGTTTTCGGAATTATGGGTTCAAAAGCTCAAAATTTTACTTGGTATCCGTCATTTTTGAAATACAGCAAACTCGAATTATGTCAAATTAAGCATGTTGCCAACTTTTTCTAAAAATTATAACCCCAAGTAACATTTTTGCATTAGTACACTATAAGTCGCCATTTTGTTTTTGGAATTATGGGTTCAAGAACTCAATATTGAGCTTGGTATCCGTCATATGTGAATTCGGAATCCTCAAATTATGTTAAATAAGTCATGTTACCAACTTTTACTAAAATTTGAAACCCCAACTAACATTTTTGCTTTGGTACACCATTAATTTTAGCCGCCATTTTGTTTTTGGAATTATGGATTAAAAATTCAAAACTGACTTTGGTATTAATCATTTTTGGAATCGGCATCCTCGAATTGTGTTAAATATATCATGTTACTAACTTTTACCAAAATTTCTCAACCCAAGTAACATTTTTTGCATTGGTACACCATTAATTTTAGCCGCCATTTTGTTTTTGGAATTATGGTTTCAAAAACTCAAAATTAAGCTTGGTATCCGTCATTTCTGAATTCAGCATCCTCAAATTATGTTAAATAAATCATGTTACCAACTTTTACCAAAATTTCTCAACCCAAGTAACATTTTTTGCATTGGTACACCTGTTCTGTTTCAATAAGATATGAAGACTTCCAATATTAAAATACTTCAACCTTTATTAAAACTTTGGACAAACCTCCAGAGAGGGTAAAATCCTACAATGGACAATTAATAACACATAATACATGTATTCAAGAACAATCAAATCATACTGAAACATGACACAAAGTAACAGGTGAGCAGGCATGCCCTAATGTAACTGGTGAGTATACATGTCCTAATGTAACAGGTGAGCAAACATGTCCTAATATAACAGGTGAGTATACATGACCTAATGTAACAGGTGAGCAAACATGCCCTAATATAACAGGTGAGTATACATGTCCTAATGTAACAGGTGAGCAAACATGCCCTAATATACAGGTGAGTATACATGACCTAATGCAACATGTGGGTAGGCATGACAATGTTTAATCAGCATATGTGCTGCATAAAATATGATATAAATGTGCAAAATTGCTAACTGAATTATGCGACCACATGTACCGTAAACATATAGCTAGCGTGTGCCGGACATGGTGTTCGTTATAAGACCAAAACTGTCAGTAACAAAGTTTGCATGGCTAATCGAATGTTGACAAAATATTATTTAAACATACAGAAAGTATCAATATGAACAAACACTTACACTTTGGTGCCATGGACTTTGCAGCGATAAAAATGATGAAGAACGCATTGCTGATCTAAGCAAAAGGAAAACGTGATTGGGACTAAACCGCAAAAAGAAAAATGAACCAAGTATCCGATCTGGATACGTTACACTCCCCTCCTGATTTTAAAAAAATCACAACTTTTCTAACACTCGTAGCTAAAAATCAAGTAAGGGTACCAGAATGGTAAAAAACAAATTGATACAACAATATTACAATAAAGAATAAAAAAGTTTCACATCAAACATACTTTCAATAACGAGAACTACTCATTCAAGTCCCTAGTATAGAACTGTTCAAGAGTCCATTATCATGACCTTAAAATTCTTAAAACAGATGGACAAGTTCTGTAACTGGTCTTACATAGGTTTGTCGTTTACCCTGCCTAACAATAGTGACCTCGGCCTTACGAACAATTCCGTCTTCACTTTTGAAGACGCGATCTACGACTGCGAGTGGCCAATGAATACGATGAACATCTTTATCTCGTAACACAACAACATTGCCAGGGTTTAAGTTTTCCGAAGGAAGCTTCCATTTCCTACGAACTTGTAGATTGTGGATATAGTCTCTACTCCATCGTTTCCAAAACTCATCAGCTAGACCCTGAACCAACTTCCATTGACTTTTCAACATATCTTTTAATCCAAACTTAGGAAAATCTATATCATGTTGAGGGATTTTTTGAGTCAACAATCTTGAAGGGATAAAATGTCAGGATTTTCAGGATCAGCGCGAAACGGAAGTTAATGGTCTTGAGTTTACAATTGCGCTCACTTCTGCCATCAAGGTACATAAAACTTCGTGAGTAAGTTTGTTCTTTTCTTGGAAAAGCATGTTATCAAGAATACGACGACACACACCGATCATTCTCTCCCACGTTCCGCCGAAATGTGAAGCGTGGGGTGGGTTAAATTTCCATACTGTGTCAAGTTGAGATAATGCTTTATCTACAGGACCGTTCTCAATAAATTCAGCCTGAATCCCTAATTCTTCGACGGATCCCACAAAGTTGGTACCTCTGTCAGATCGTAATAACTTTACCGGTCCTCTAATGGCTACAAAGCGACGGAAGGCGTTAATAAATTAACTGCTGCTTAACTCCTCTATAACTTCAATATGGATAGCCCGGGAGACTAAACATGTGAAGAGAATTGCCCATCTTTTATGGCTCGCACTACCACCTCTGGTCTTACGGATCACTACTGGCCACGGTCCAAATGTATCGATTCCTACAAAGGTGAAAGGAGGGCTTGGATTCAGCCGGTCCTCTGGCAAATCAGCCATTTTTTGTACACATAAAGAACCTCGTAGTCTTTTACACTGAATACATTGACGCACTATATCTGGTACTAATCGTTTGCTGCCTATGATCCAAAAACCTGCAGATCTCAAAGCTCCCTCAGTCATGTGACGTCCCTGGTGATGATTAATAGCATGATAGTGACGGACTAATAAAGTCGAAACATGATGTTTCTTGGGGAGTATGACTGGTTGCAAACATAAGCTTAAGTCTTTAGCATATTTTAATCTACCACCTACTCGTAAAATTTCCTTAGAGTCTAGGAATGGGGATAATGACAACAAATCAGAATGACGAGGACACTCCTTGTTTGCTTTAAGCTCCACTATATCAGGAAATATCTCGTGCTGTATGATCCGAATGATGTCTTGTTCTACTTCAGAACGAGTAGGGCGATCCTTATTTTGACGCCTCCTTATAGCTGCTTTTATTAAAGAGATGGCTCGGACTAAACTGTTCCATGTAGAGAATCGACTAAATCGTTCTGTCCAACTATTTCCAGTGTGAATAATTCCTGTTTTGCAGACTGAATTTCAGGCGGACTTCCTTGTCAGATTCAGGTGTTACCAACGGAAATTGTTTGATTTCTACTGAAGTGTTTTGGAGCAGAAAGACGGTCCACAAAGGTAAGTGAATCAGCTAAGTTGACAGCATTTGTCCCACGTGAGGCGATATCAGCGGGATTCTCTTCAGTAGAAACAAAATACCACTGATGTGGAGAGCTAGATGCTCTTATTCGGCTAACTCTATTCGTAACATATACGTAGAACCTCCGTGTCTCATTGGAAAGATACCCTAATACCACCTTACTGTCCGTATAAAAATAAAACTGATGCGAGTCTATATCTAATTCCTTTTTAACAATGTCTGCAATCTGTACTGACAACACGGCTGCACATAACTCCAGTCTGGGTATCGTGTGTCCTTGTTCTGGAGCTACCTTGGCTTTTCCCATGAGAAATGAAACGTCAATACGGTCATTTTTAATCAGTTTAATATATGCCACCGATGCAATAGCCTCTTTGGAAGCATCACAAAAAACATGGACTTCCTTACGAGAGGCGTTTACGAAGGACAACTCAGAGAACTTCCTGGGAATTCTTAGATCTTCTAAGGACTTCAAGGATGTTACTCAATCCTTCCATCTATGTAGCGTCGTCTCTGGAAGTTCCTCGTCCCAATTGACTGGTCCAGAACAGGATGTAATTTCTCGAAGAAGCAGTTTTCCACATAAAGTAACTGGCGCCGCAATACCCAACGGATCAAATATACTGTTGATTGTTGATAGTATACCTCTTTTAGTAAACGGCTTCGGCTCAGGTGAGATTTTAAAAATAAAGTTATCTGTTGAAATATCCCACGACAATCCTAAGCTTCTCTGGATAGGGGGCGAGTCTGAACTCAAATCCAAGTCCTTGAGATCCTTTGCGAGGTCAACCGAATCAAAGCTCTCCAGGACTGCTTTGCTGTTGATACAATCTTGTGAAGCCGAAGTTTGCCACCGTCTTCCAATGCCTTTTGGGTCCGCCTCATTAGGTCCACTGCAGTCTCGGTATCTGTACAAGATGTCAAACCATCGTCCACGTAAAAGTTTCGACAGACAAAATCTTGGACATCCTGGTCCGCCTGACTTACGGATCTTCTAGTGCAAATGTAGCAATGGAAGGCGATGGGCTGTTTCCAAAAACGTGCACCGTCATCTGGTAATCAACAAGCGGGGCGGATAAGTCATTGTCTGCATGCCAAATGAACCGCAGAAAGTTTCTGTGAGACTCTTTACTCGAAAATTATAAAACATTTGCTCTACATCTGCAGTGATGGCGATGGCTTCCTTTCTAAATCGTAACAGGACTCCTAGAAGACTGTTAGTAAGATCAGGTCCCGTCATCATCACGCTATTTAAACATAACCCATTGAACTTGGCAGATGAGTCAAATACCACACGTATACTTCAGGCTTCTTTGGGTGGTATATCCCGAAGAATGGCAAGTACCAGTGCTCTAAATTTAAGGTAAGTGGAGGAGCTATCTCTGCATGTCCCTTTTCAATCATTTTGCGCATAAATTCCATCAGGTGTTCCTTCTTTACAGGATCACGTTGGAGAGTGCGATCCAGAGCTTTCACTCGTTGTAAAGCTTGCTTCCTATTACTGGGCAACATTTGTCTCACTTTACGAAAAGGAAGGGGCGCAGTCCAATGTCCATCTTGATCAAGTGTCATCTCAGAGTCCATCAAATCCAAAAACATTCCATCTTCTATAGAGGGACCCGGAGTCTCATCTAATGGCGTTTTCTGGAATATGGGTTCTGACTTTACAGATATGAGGTTCTCACACTGAGTGAAACAGGAAGTATTGCGACCACTGGCTAGAATATTTGTCTTGTGCACATCAACAGTATCTAAGTTATGGACTTTACCAAGGCAGGTTTCTCCTATAATAACCCAACCCAACGGCAATCTTGAGCATATGGAACATCTGGACCACCGAATCTCTGATCCAAAACGTAATGAGCTTGAAGAACATCTCTTCCAAGTAAAACTTCTATACCCATATCCAAATCAACAGGAGGAATAAATCTAGCAACATCCTTCAAATGTGGATAGCATCTCGCGACTTCTGGCGACGGTATTTCATGCTTGTTATTAGGAATGTTACTGCATTCAATTAAAGATGGGATCCTTATAGAAAGGCTGCGGTCTAATGCTTCCACAGTGTAAGTCTTTGTAACTCTGCCAACTGTAGGAATCTTGCCTGAACAGGTAGATAACAGGAAGTTCACATACCCTGCATCTTCATTAAACTTATCAAGTAAAGCGGGTGTAGCAAGTGACCGGTTGCTCTGGTCATCAATAACCACATAACTTGTTTGGCTAGTTCTGGTTTGCCCTCTGGATAAACAAAAGCAGGCATGATCTTTGCACAGGATTTTCCAGCACCACCTTTAACTCCACAGATTTTGGTACAACAACTTAACAGTTCTGAATCCTCCCCTCCATGGTTTCCTGCATTCTGAGACTGTGAGGGTAGAACCGAAGGCAAGTCATTAGATGGTCTAATACTGGTGTCCGTCTGATGGAGTGCTGAAGGATGGTCCTTGCTTTTACAGACATCACATTTTATCGTTTCAGTGCACTTCCTCTGTAAGTGTTTCTTTACCCCACAACAACGAAAGCATATTTTCAACTTCCTCAACAAATCCATTCTCTCTTCAATGGGTTTGGTTCGAAACTGTCTGCACTGGTTTAAAGTATGCTTGGTACCATGCACTGGGCACACAGGATCTGATTTACTTGCTTCCTTAGGAACCATTAAGTCAGTTTTCCTCACACCAACATTCATTACAGGAAATCGTTGCCCAACCCTTGATTTGTGCTGGTCACTGCGAAATAAACTGGGATCATTGCGCCACCTTGCCATGTCATATACAAAGTCAATAAAAAATGTAAAAGGGGGATACAATCTATCATGATATTTTTTGTACTTGTTGACTTCATTTGACCATCTTTCTTGTAGATTTGGTGGCAAGTGTGACACAATCTGATTAATTCCTATACATGAATCATAATATGAAAACAGGTTATTATAATGAGTGCCACTTTTCACTGAATTGATTTCACAAAGTAAATCATACAATTCAAATAGACGTTTACTGTCACTGTACGAATTAGTAAGTTTGGGAAACTGACAAAGTTTGTTTTTTAAATGTTCTTCAATAGGTTCGGGGGACCCATACTGAATTTCTAATCTGTCCCAAACCTTTTGTAAAGCATTTACAAAGTTTCCACCACAAGCAGCTTTAATACTTTGAGCTTGCTTTGCAGAAGAAGGGCCTAGCCATCTTATGAGCAAGTCAAGTTCTTCAGCATTATTGACTCCCAACTCATTAATGACAGCTTTAAAGGTTTGTTTCCAAGACATGTAATGTATTGGGCTATCATCATACTTCACAAGGCGAGTAAGAACAATATCTTTGCGGGCCATCATTTTGGTCATTAACCTACACATTTCTACCTCATGTGATGAACCACTTTGACTTACAATATCTGGTTCTGAACTAGTGTGGACAGAGTATGTTTCATTCAAAACATTATTGGTAGGTATACAATTAACTTGACCTGTGTTTTGGAATGGTCTTGAACCATTGTTATAACTGCCCTGATGCACACTATTCTCTAAATTATCACTTATATCAGAAACACAAGCCAAAGGATAACTGTCCTTTCTTGGCGTAGCAACAGGGGGTGAAGGGACTGGATAAATGTCATTACATATCAAGTCATTATACTTTGGATATGGTTGAACATATGGTGACCTATCCAACTTAATTGTAGGAGTGACTAAATTATTAGCATGATGATAAGACATAGAATCGGATAAACGTGGGACTGATCTCACTGTATCACTATTACAATTAATATCATTATCTAAAACCGACACATTATTTGCAGCTGATGCCTCCTTAGTTATAAGAGGGCAATCTTGGAATTCAACAGGTGGTGGTATGCACCCAATGTCAACAAGTTATTTTCATCATATTCACAATGTTCAATATCAAAATTACTTATTTGTTCTTGTTTGACTGTAATTAATGAACCATTGATACTTGAATCTAAAAGTTCCATTTCTTCAAGTTCTTGAATTTCTGTCTCTAACTTTATTTCTTCTTGTTTCACTGCAAGTAATGACATTCTTGCATTCAACTCTTCTTTCTGTCTTATTATTTCATGAAGTTGTAATTCTGCATATCTAGATTTTGCCCTTGCAGCATCTAATTCTGACTTTTTCCTGCGTAATTCTGATTGTGATGAAGAAACACTACACTGCTTAACTTTAGTATCGGATTGTCTTGTGTCCAATAAACATTTCTGAACTTTTGACTTTAAAGTATCTCTTACCAAGAGATGGGAAACCTTTTCGCGCTCACTTTCTACTGATCTTTGGTTCTCTAAAAAACACACAAAGTCAATAGAGAGTTCCTCATATTTCTGTAAGGACTGTATGAGATTTGCTTGAATGTCTTCTGGTTTAAAGTCCTTATTATCCACTGAACGGATCAATGCATCAATGTCGGATTTGACCAAAAGAAGTCTCTGATTAAACTGACAGACTTTTTCTTCAAGCAATTGTTTTCCCTTCTCACTCAATGTTCTCCGTCTCAGTGATGTAGTGGATGCCATGGCTGTAAGAGTGATTTTACTGTTCTGTTTCAATAAGATATGAAGACTTCCAATATTAAAATACTTCAACCTTTATTAAAACTTTGGACAAACCTCCAGAGAGGGTAAAATCCTACAATGGACAATTAATAACACATAATACATGTATTCAAGAACAATCAAATCATACTGAAACATGACACAAAGTAACAGGTGAGCAGGCATGCCCTAATGTAACTGGTGAGTATACATGTCCTAATGTAACAGGTGAGCAAACATGTCCTAATATAACAGGTGAGTATACATGACCTAATGTAACAGGTGAGCAAACATGCCCTAATATAACAGGTGAGTATACATGTCCTAATGTAACAGGTGAGCAAACATGTCCTAATATACAGGTGAGTATACATGACCTAATGCAACATGTGGGTAGGCATGACAATGTTTAATCAGCATATGTGCTGCATAAAATATGATATAAATGTGCAAAATTGCTAACTGAATTATGCGACCACGTGTACCGTAAACATATAGCTAGCGTGTGCCGGACATGGTGTTCGTTATAAGACCAAAACTGTCAGTAAAAAAGTTTGCATGGCTCATCGAATGTTGACAAAATATTATTTAAACATACAGAAAGTATCAATATGAACAAACACTTACACTTTGGTGCCATGGACTTTGCAGCGATAAAAATGATGAAGAACGCATTGCTGATGTAAGCAAAAGGAAAACGTGATTGGGACTAAACCGCAAAAAGAAAAATGAACCAAGTATCCGATCTGGATACGTTACAACACCATTAATTTTAGCCGCCATTTTGTTTTTGGAATTATGGGTTTAAAATCTCAAAATTGAGCTTGGTATCCGCCATTTTTGAATTTAGCACCCTCGAATTATGTTAGAAAAGCATGTTACCAACTTTTACTAAAAAATGCCGCTTCAAGTCACATTTTCTGATTTTGTTCCTAGTCTATATCGCGTATCATTCAGTTTGTGGTGCAAAGGTTTGGCATTCATATTGACTATGAACGTCATTTCAAAACAGTTCAATGGTTACATATGTAATAACCTATAACAATAATTTTTTAAATTATTTTCTGAAAATACAAAAGTACTGTATTATACCAAAATGAAACCATTCTTTATCTTTTTGTGCATGTAATGAATACCTCCTTGCGAGTCCACCGTATATTTGTACGTAGGTTTACTTGTTTTAAGTTTAAGGGTTTTTTTTTTACAATGTTGTATATTTTACAATGTTGTATATGTATTTTTTAACAATTCCATTTTTTCAAAACCCCAAATTTCACAAGCATAAACTAATATTAGTAAAATCAATATATCCTATTGATCCAGATGACATTCTATAGACAAGTGTCTATTTTCTAGCTTTCTACACAAACCGAATAAAGCTGTACATGCTTTCAAGATCATATAGATTTTTCCTAGCTGTAAACAATTTCCAATTTCTATTGAAAGATATACCCAAGTAGCAATAGCTGTTGACACAATCCACCAAACTTTAACACAGGTAACTGATATATTTGTCTCTTACAAAACATAACAACTTTTGTTTTAGATATATTGACTTCTAGTTTCCATAAATTACAATGATCGTAAAAAAAACCCAACCCATTGCATATCAGTTTCTTTCTCCTAAAAATATCACAGTATCGTCCGCATACAGAAGAAGGATTTTCACGTACTCGTGTAGCATTTTGACTCCCATTTCCGCTAATGAGTTTAGGCCCTCTATATTATGTTGATTCAAAATCTTCTAAATCATTAACATAAATAGAAAAAAGAAAATGCGACAAGTTTTCTCTTTGTCGAAGACCAATCTCGTTTTAGAAAAATAATTCGATTTCAAAATCCCTTTGACAACACATGATTTAATACTATCATTTTATGACATTAAAACATTTACCATTGATGTTGTATTCTCTGAGCTTATACCAGAGACCGTTTCCCGAAACTTTGTTAAAAGCCTTTATAAAATCAATAAAAATGCAATATAATTTTCTATTTGATGAAAATAAACATTCAACAATGCTATACAATATAAAAATAGTTTCTATTTTAGAATAGTTTTGTCTAAAACCAGATTTCGTCAAGCTAGATTTCTAAGGAGAGGATTTGTATAGGTGTGCCTGCTGTCCAATCCTTTTCAAAATATTTAAATAAAATGTTTAAATTAAGCTAGATTTCTTCGCTTTTTGCCATTTTTTAAACGATTATTAAATTTATTTCAGGATTCAAAAACAAAAATAAGGTTTTCAAAAAATGCAAAATGTAAATATAACCATTGAACTTTCTAGAAATGGCGTTTATAGTGCTATAATATAACTTCCATTGCCGTGCAAAGCAAACCGAATAACGCGCGCTAGCGTTATGGTTATATTTACAGTTCGCATTTTTTGAAAATCTTATTTTTGTTTTTAAATCCTGAAATAAATTTAAAACACTGTCGTGTACGACATGCAATTTCAATTCCTGGAACAGCCTATCACTGACGTCACATTAGCAAATGTAATTATAGTCCTATAACTTCATTTGGTCTAAAACAGAGTTTAATACAATCAAACATCATAAATGTAAATATTATGTTTTACTAGCTAGCTTTAGATTTCTTTTCTGCAATATCTGATTTTTGTTTTTTAGAAAAAAGTGGATTTTGTTTTAAGAAATAATTTTCTCTTTTCCCTACATTCTTTACCAAGGCTTTGAATTTTTCTTATTATTTCTACATTTGTGGAAACCAAAAACCTTTCCAACAGATTTTGAAAAAATGTGCCAATTTTTTCTAACCTCATCATTAATAAAATCTTTCTTGTCTCCATTTACATCAAAATCTACAAAATCATTAATTATGTAAACAATATCTACATCTGATATACCCCCAATAAATGAGTTAGCCATTTCTATTTCTGCACACCTTTTAATAGATTTAGCAGTTTGGAAGATTTTACCAGTTACACTCAAATGATTATCAATGTGAGACTTGATTGAAAATTCAACGATCGCTGATAGTAAGACCGGTGCTCCGGAAGAGCGAGCATCGTGTCACGTGTCCATATTTACAGTGTGTGGGGAAACAATTTGGCAATGTTTATCAACAAAAAATATTTAATATTTTCACAGATTTACCTCCTTGGATACATGGAAAGTCGTGTCTTCAACATGTTTTCCAGTAGATGCACAATAAAGCAATAAAGTGGTTTTTTTGCTTGGTTGGTAAACAATTTGTTTTGGTTTTTTTCTACAGATAAAGTGGAGCCTCTAGTTTATTTTGATCGGTTATTGAAGCGTTTGGTGATAGCTCCAACATGACATGTTAGCCGCATCGAAATTCGATGCCAAAAACCTCCCTATTGCTAAAGGAACTCTGGCCACAGTAACACCATTTAGCGAGTAAACTCAAAATTACCATTAACAAGTCCTATTTCGACCTCAGAATGTTGTATTTAGCATTTTGAACCGGACTACACCAGTGTCTCAACCTACCACTCCTTTAGTCTAGTGAAACATACAAAAGATCCTACACCGTAGCTTTGATTTAAGTACCATTTTAAAATTGTTTTATTACAAATAAAACCGAATTTCAAGGCCAAAAAATTAGCGTGTGTTGTCTTATTTCGATGCAGGTGTATATCTTTGGTATTGTATTTCCACATAATATACATGTATTATATCGATAAATTCCAAAGTTAAATGGGTTAGTAGTTTTTTCAGCAGGTTCGTAATCTGATTTTCTGGAAAAAAATGCCTATGTTCGCCAACAATTTCGATGTTTTACAATGGTTGGTGAGTGTATGTCTGCCTTAGAAGTGTATGGATTCAAAAAACACAAATCTTACCAGAATAATCATTGTCTTGAAAGAAAAAAAGTGCTGCAAGCAACAACCGGCCTAATCCTAGTTAACCGGCCTAAACGTAAATTACGCTTATTTTGTACCGGCCTAAACGATTTACCGATTAGGTAGTATGTCCGGGGTTTTTTTTCTAATTCTTTATTTTTCCCAGACTTGTAATATTTACATATATGTAATATACAAATAAGTCACACAAAAAGTACATATATATGCATATAGTATATTTATACCTTATACAGGACAAGGCATGATAGCAGTCACTTACAGGCCTCCAATTGACCAGTATTTTCCAATATTTTTTATCTTGGATCAAAACTTATGAAAAATTAAACTATATTATAAGATGTTTTCACATAATTTGGGATATTTCCAATATAAGTGGTCTGGAATAACTGTCATCATACCTCTTCCTCCATCAAAAACTACAAAAGTTAATGTACGTTAACATATCATAGGTCTTTTTGACTTTTTGTATCTATATAAAACTAAGTCTGGTTTTTTTAGGTGTGTGTGTGTGTGTGTGTGTGTGCGTGTGTATGTGTGTGTGTGTTAAAGAGATCTATTAAAAGAGATTGAAGAGAGATAAAAAGAAAGATAAAAGTATAAAAGGAAACAAATGTGTACTATAAGAGAGAGACTACAAAAAATAGAGAAAAAAATAAAATTATTATAAGGGAACCTAATATTTTATATTATTTCAGTTTGCATTAATAATAAATTTGACTAAAACATTTAAAAAGTTGTTTTTTGTTCCTAATTAAACAGATTGAACCATGGTTTCCACTGTGAGTTGTAAATTCTGTACCTACAGTTTTTCAACAGCAAGTACTTCTCCATTTCCAAATTAACTTTTATGTCATTTTGTACGGCAAATATGTTTAAACTTCTATTTTGAAACTTTGTTCTATATATGTAATGTTTTACAATTAAATATAGCCAATTTAGAACTTTTCCATTCTTGCTTTTAACACCAAAAAGAACCGATTTCTTATCTATTGGAAAATCAATATTCATAGAATTTGTTATCCAACTCTGCAGTGTAAACCATAGATCATACACCTTATAAGTCAAATAACAAATGTTCCATTGATTCAACATGATCATTACAGAAACTACATAAGTAGGGGTGTTCTTGAATAAACGTGGTAAGTTACTACATTTTAACCACCACCCCGACCATACGAATATGTATTTGAAAATTTGGTTTCCATATGGACTCAACAAAAAGGTTAAGGACCACATCATAAAATTTGCAGAACGTAAATCATATCATTTCATCTTCCCACGTTCTTGTTATTCCATGCATGAGATTTAAATTCATGCACAAACAATACTACATAACACCATTTGAATCGACCATGAAGAGACCAAGATGGACTTTATATGTTTCAGTTTTTGGATTATTATGTCAAATTTTACATCAGTCCCTAACTTTTTTGAGTAAGTATATATAAACTTAAATGCACAGGTTCATGATACATATCTAAATTAAAGGTTAAGAACAAGTCAACTTTCTCAAACTTGTTTATCAGCATTAAATTCCAGCAAATTACAAACAAACATTTAATTTATAATGTGCAACAATAGGGCTGTCTCTAACACTTATGTGAATGGGACTGGGGGCCTTACAATAGTGAACAAAGCATCATAATGGTCATTTGAAAAAATTCAAATATACTGAAGAAAAAACCCATAATTGTGCGAATTGGCAAAACGGTTGTGAAAAAACTTGAAATTTTGAATTGTGAATGGGACAAAATATCGGCCCCAAAATGAGCTCTGAAGATGTTTTAGAGATGATTGAATCCATAAATCATGTAACCGTTCTAGGTTGTTCAAATGAATTCCATAAGTCACACCAGGCTCATATTATCCTTCCAGACTGAGGAACCCCCATCCTCTCTTCTCTGGAATCAGTTCAACACATACGGTAGCTTCTCTGCACCAGCAGGCGATCTAGCTTTGTAAACGACTGGTCCTGATAAGAAATTTTATATTTGTCGTAAAAAGTATAATTACCAGACACGCTGGTAGACAATGGCCTGATTGCCGGAATGTATAACCAGTAGTTTTCTATTCTTTTTGTCATAACAAATAGCGCTTGGATTTTTGAGTCCATTTTCCTCTGTGAGAACTATGTTGACATGTTCCCCTTTTGGAGACACCAGATGGACATTTGAAGATTCGTGTCCGGCAACAAAAATATACTCATCTTCGTCAGTTGTCACGCCACGCGGTGCTTTCAACTTTGGATGTTGGTATTCAAACACTTTGTCTCCTTGAAGCGTGATGCAATAAAGTGTGTGAGTTTTGCTATTAGTATATAGTATGTTCTGGTTGAATGATGCAACATTCTCTACTGGCCCCTTCACATTTATTTTCTTTGTTTGCTTTCCGTCAGTGTCTGAAAATACCAACGTTAAAGTGGTTGCCGAAATAATTTGGTTGTCTGATTTCGTTATCCATTTGATATTGCTGAAATCTCCGAAATACTTCTCGTCTTTTTCCTTCCGAGTGTTTACAACATGAAGCTGTCCTGCACTGTTTCTTGCAACAAGAATCTCGCTGTCACTCAAAACCTCTAAACCAAATAATTTCGCTGAACTCACGAATTCTAAAGAGGTACCATTAGCTCCCTTATCGTCCATAAAATACACTTTGTACCCAGAAGAGGTAATGGCAATTCGTGCATCTGGTAAGAAAATAGCATCTGCAATTACGTCACATTCAACTGAAAATGTACTATAAGTAAGAAACATGTGATTAGTATGTCGTAGCAGTTTACTCACAGTGGGACAATCTGCGTAAATACTGGAAATGTCTTTAGAAACACCTCTGTGCTGAACACCCACAGTTCCAAAATTGTCTGTATCAAAAATATCCTTCTCCAAACTTGGGAATATCTTTAGAGTACAATCTACCAGTTTAATGTTTTTCAGTGCCGACTTCAGGTACACCATGATTTCTTCTTGTTTTCCCTTTAATTTCTTCATTTCTAGAAACACGTGTATGGGTGTTGCTTTTGCGGAAACTGTTCCGAGAAACTTTCGATAATGAACAAGTTGCTTTTGTCTATTTTCTAAATCAAAAACTATATCATTTAATTCACTGACGTGTTGTTTTTCAAAATCCCTAACACTTTCTTCAAGTTTTGACTGAATGTCATCCAGATGCGTGTTAATTCTGACACGTAATTCTGATATACGTGTCAACATGTTCTGTTTTTCTTCCCGAACATTTGTTATGTTTAATTTTGTAATCTCAAACATTTTTGATAAAAGTTTATCAATGTCTTTGAACAGTTGCTTAAGTTCGGTAATTTCTGGTTTTTCAAGGACATCTTTAGCAGCATCCACCAAAGATGACACATGGTCGCACTTCCTGTGATTGATGGTGACACACGACACGCAACATGGCTGATCATGGTCAAAGCAAAAGGCCTCCAATTGCCTGTCCTTGTGTGTCTCGCAATATTCGAGTCTTGTAATTTCGTAATCGTCACTCCCTTGTTCTGCAATTGTAAACAGCTTGTGTTGTTTTGTAGCTACAAATTTTCTGTGGTAGTTCGAACACGTTTCGCACAACGCCTCGTTGCATACTTTACACCACGACTTTGCTGTGACGTCATTACTGTCCACTCGACACGGGTCACACAATTTTACATTTCTTTGCAGTTTCTGTTTATCTAATAATGCCAACAGTGAATTATTTGTTGCAAACGAACTTGCCCATTCTTCTAGAGGCACATTTTGGTCAGAAACAGGAACGACAACTCTGCATACTGGGCATTTAAAGTCTACTTTCGGTTTCGGTTCAGTTTCGCTACTCTTTTTTTCCAAATCGTTTTGCACTGATGATACAATATATGACGCAAGACATGCTTCACAAAAGGTGTGAAGACATGGCAAATTCTTAGGATGGTTAAAAACGTCAAAACAAATTGGACATTTTAAAATGTCTTCGTCACTTTCCTCCCCAGGCTCCCGAACTTTTGGTTCGGGCTCAGAAATACCGGCAGTTGATGATTCTATTTCATCCCGTTTTTCAGCCATTTTGTTCTTTTTATCCTGGAAAGGTCACTTACAGAATCTCACATTTTCTTCCCTAGAGTAGAGTTCATGTGATGCTATAGTCCAACCATATAGCATGGCTGTCTGGTAACATGGTGAGGACTTTGGACCAGGAAGAGAGTGTTCGGTCATATAGTTTGTATTATATTTGCTCAACTGGTATATAACAACCTTAATAATAACGTGATGATGTTATCTTTTGTTATGGTTTCTTATTTCGTCTGTGTTTTGCTTTTACGCGTAAATCTTGATTCTCAGGTAAGTTTGACGTATACCGTCTGTTGTAAATAACCCAGCGGCGCCCGGAATCAGGGAATTTGGACGAATGGAGGAGTGTCAGTTTTTACACTGATGTGGAGGAAAGAGCTAGATGGTCTAGGAGCATGCTTGAACAGGAACCGCCCGATGAGTTTTAAAATGTAGCATAAAATTCTGCAATATTTCTGTTATCTGAGGAAGTGCTACACACATGCATATTCATCATGCACATGAATAAAGGTAGGGGTTTCAAACTCCCCTGAGTCCGCTACTGAAGCTTATTACACGATTAAAATTAATACGCTATGGTAGAGCTTGTTCCTACACCAGGAACTCTATACAACGACGCAAGCTGCTTATTTTATAAATTGTTGACCCAGGGATATTGCAAGTCTAGGCTTATTGGTGTCTGTTTCCAGGAATGCTCTGGGTTTATTTGACGTCTAATAGTTCCATGTTCCTTTCATTTCAAATTTTGATTACACATATAGCGGGTGTAGATTTTGTCAGTAACTCTCTCTCTCTCTCTCTCTCTCTCTCTCTCTCTCTCATATCATCTAAATTTAACAATATTATATGCAATATTTAATTCTTCAACTTGCTTTCCTGATCTTGCAAGTTTATGTATTCTAAGCGAAGTCTGTGGAGACGAGTTAATATAAAACCTTGGTCTTGTTCTCGAATCCTTTTCTTCATGTATATGTATGTTATTGTACAATTGTATTGCTTTTTGTGAATAAATTATTGTTTAGTGTAGCTAGCAAAACAGGCACGGTGATCAGGTGATTATCCATTCGGAGCACCCGACCTCACATCTCTGATGGAAGTTTACGTGTTTAACCTGACTTGTCAGTTTCAAAGTTTTTACTTTTCTTCTGGGATGTCATTTTAACATGGATTAGTATGTTTGTTTTTCTGATGAAACTGATTATTATACAGCTAGGGTAGATACAGAAAGGGGTCATTGTTGGGGCTGAACTATAACATAGTAGAGAAGCAACCGTTGTTTCATACAAACGGATTCCTGCCAATCAAAACAGGGTCAAGAGTCTGTGTCACCTTTACGGTATGTAAAGAGGATCTTAACAAATTTTAAAGAAAATATGCATTTTAACTTGATAAGGACCAGGGGCGGATCCAGGATTTTTTGAAAGGGGGGGGGTTGAGAACTATACAGGATTTTTTTAAAGGGGATCAGAATTATATCAATGCTAGATGCGAGCGCCGAAGGCGCGAGCTTCCAGAGACGATGGGTCTAGGGCCGATGGGGCCAAGAAAATAATTTTAATCAGTCAATATCTCACTCTCTCTCTCTTCAAATTTTTCAAAGGGGGGGGGTTGCAACCCCCGCAACCCCTCCCCTAAATCCGCCACTGAGGACCATGTCTCTGTATTCTGGATATATTTGACATGCCATAGTTCCGTATTCCTTTCATGGTCAGTTTAACACGTGACTGGTGTAGCTAGACAACCGCTGACCAGCCAAACAAACTGATTCGATTCGGAGACGGCACACTGACGTAATCGGCGCCGGGAACAAAATTGAGGGAAAATTACGGTATGGTAAATGTAGAAGTTTTACAATATGTAGGCCGACAATGAGCAAATATACCGTTGATTTAAATGCTTGAAATTGTGCGTTTTACATGGTTAAGATGAAAAAAAGGAAATAGAAAATACCAAGAACAAAGCCGGGAAAGAACCCGGGGCGAAAACCCAGCCAAGGTCACAAAAGGAGTGGCATCCAGGAGATGTAGGTAAGAGAGGCGCGTTTTGATAATAGTAGTAGTAAGAAAAGTCAGTAATAAAGTTTAGCCCCCGGACCCCCTAGAAAGTTCGAGCCTTCGGCTATCACATTATACGCCCCCTCCCCGTTTCTAAAATTCTGGATCCGCCTCTGATGGCACCAGGAGAAGCGTCCTTTTGCGCCAATTACACCTTTTAGAGGTATCAATTCCGCCCCCCGACTAATCATTGAGTCTTGTGTTTTAATTCTTTTAAGGTCTTTTGCGCCAGTGTACCTGTACAGGTTATGATCTTGAGACATATGCTCTGTTCAAACTAAATAATTACAAAACAAAAAGAAAATAAGTATGATATAGCCGGCCGCATGATAGAGTTACATTAACTTTTATCATGCATACTGAGATAATTATAAGAAAAGTTCAGTATTTGAATCTAGACATTTCTGTGTACAGAGCACCACTGGTCCAATAGTGGCGGTAGAACAGTCTTAATTAAAAGAGATCTATTATATTTTGCACAAACAACCTTTTCTACTAAAAAAATAGTAGTCAACCACTGCGGTAGCTCAGTTGGTAGAGTGCTCGCCCCGTAAGTGGGAGGTCATGGGTTCGATCCCCAGCCGGGTCTGACCCAAGACTTGAAAATGGTTAGTGACTGTTCTTTCGCCAAGCACTCGGCATTAAGAAATGAAAGTCACAGTTCTTTCGGATGGGAACTAAAAATAAACGAGGTCCCGTGTCACGGTGGGCTTGGCAGGCTAAAGAACCCTGTTGTATAATGCCATCAGCGCAACGCACAGGCAAAATTTCTGCACCTTCGCCTATAGCTGGCGATGTCTCGATATAAGTGAAATATTCCTGACTGGGACGTTAAACAACATTACTCACTCACTCACTTTTCTCAGTAGTCCGTTTCAATCTAGCATTCTAGACATGGCGAATTAAACCGTGTAAGTATGTCGAATGCAACCAGAGTCCAGATCGCATAAATGTTTGATTAACATGTTTGCTACTTAACGACATCAAACTTTGATATGACATAACCAAGCGCGCCCTATTCAACATGTGAAATTCACACGTCTACCAAAATCGTTTTAAAAAGTTACTTTGTACAGCTAAAAAGCTTAAATTATGTCAGATAATGAAGATACGGATAGCGGATACAACCGACTACAGCAATCACAGGTTTGAAAAGAAGTGAATAAAACAACTGTCTTTAAATTATTTTTATGTCGGAGCAGAGATTAGATTCTCGTGTGTCCTAAGTTCGTGGTACTAACAGTTTGTGTAAAAAATTAATGGGCAGTGATCAGCAAACAATAAACATTTGAGTCTATATGATATCCTGTTGTAAATCTAAACTAGACTACTTAAAATGTTTCTTCCGGTATGACATGAACAATTGACCCGTTTTTACATCAGATTAAAAATGCATATATTTTACTGAAAATGGCGTAAGTGTCGCACGTTTTTTTTTTCGCTAAAAACTATATTTACCTGGTACTAAATATTTCAAACCAGGATCGGATAAATAAGTCTGAGACTCTTTTTGCTGACGACATAGCTTACATCTTGAATTTTAAGGCCCAGTCACACAGCCAAACCTTACGATTTACGCATGGATTACGCATAAATTTTGAGTTGTGCGCGAGTCATCAATGCTGTGCATAATTCACAATTTTTTCTGACTTGGAGCATCAGTAGTTATCAGTGGGTTTTCGTCGAATCGAATCTTGATCATGCATAAGTATGCACGTTTGTGCGGCATTTAACATAATTAATATGACCTTTGCCGTAGTTCTGATGCGGACAATGCGGGACATATGTGTGGACCGACAGTGGTTGATTATAAGAAATTTACCGCTACTGCGCACATCGATGACTTTTCACTGACGAATAACGCACATGTCATGCTGTAGTAACACGTACATTTCACTGATATCCACTGGTCACAAAAAAGGTCCTATGCGCTGATGTGCGTGATTTGTAAGTGATCTGTACGTAGTTCATGCGCAATTAATCGGTGATTTTCTACCATGCGCCCACAACCTCCCCCCCCCCCCCCCCCAAAAATGGTCAATTTCTCCACTGACAACAAGCCAACTTTATACGTGATTTATGCGTGATCGGCTGTGTAACTGAGCCTTTACATGTGACAAAAAAATTAAGATACAGTTTAAGAATAATTTGGGAATAGTAAAATCTGTCTAAAAATTAAAATATCTGATATTTTTATATATTCTCATAATTTTCAAACATATTTTAATTTTTTCTAACAAAAATGGAAAGTTGAACTTTATGGCATCTTATTGACTTTGAACATGTGCAATAATGTGCTTCCTATGATTGATATCCAATATAAACAAAATGCCACGAACTTGATGCTACAACGAAGTTAGGACACATGAGGAGACCTGGAATTCATGGCTCCCAACGGCTTTTTTATGACATTGATGTTTCGGATACTGTAGCATCAGTATCATAAAAAAGACATTCGAAGCCATTTTCAGGTTTGTGCAGAGATCGGACACTACAGATTTGTTGGAACTTGTACCCAAAATTGGAGACTTTCATCTGTCCTCATGAAACAAACTAAATTTTTCGTACACCAAATATAAGTATTTGAAAACTAATTTTTTTCCAGACAAAATTCATACAACATTTTTCATGAGCCACAAATGATGAGGGTAGTATTGACCAGGTCTTGTTTTAAGTCCCAGTTTGGTCCCTGCATTTTTTCCCTTTTCGTGTTACTTTTGGAGTTAATCTGACCCTGGGAAGTCAGGGATTTTTCTGGGTATCCACAGGGTCCGGTAAAGGGACCCATTCCCAATGCAAAAAAAACATACATTTTTCCCAATTCTGTAGTAAAAAATTCCCAATTAGCTGTTTATCAATTTTTTGAGAAAAAAAATTTCACAAGATCATCAACATCATATTCGGAGGATATCTCATTCTGATAACGATTTTAATCTATATTAACCCACATTTTGCTGGATGATTTATATAGAGACAAAAGACAGCGCTATTTTGCTGTGAAAACCGATATAATTTGTTCAATTACCAGTATTCTAGTGGTCTAGAATTTCTAATATGTTGTTGTGATTTTTCCCAAAATTACATTTTTGTTGAGCATTTTTCCCAATTTCATCCCAAGGTCCTTTTCCCAAAAAGGTCAGAAAAATCCCTGGAAGTGGCCATCTAACAGTATGGTCCTAGGAAGGAACCTGTCTTTTTAGTCCCCTACAGGCGAAAGCCGAAGGAGACTTTAGGTTTGTGCTCTGTCCATCTGTCCGTCCGTACGTCTGTCTTTTTGTGTTACAGATGCCTCATCAATCATCAAGTGTAATCTGACTGACACTAGCACAGTACTGCTGTGTATTTATAAGGTAATCACTAATCAGAAAGTCTGAAAGAAATAAAAAAAAAGAATATTTTTAGGTTTACACAAATTGAAAATCATTGGTAGCTCTATTTCCAAAATATTTGAAAATATCTTTGGAAAGTATTTTTTCACAAATTTAAAAGAATTCCCCAGAAATTGATAACCATCCTTAATAATGGTAATTTTGGCTACCAGGAATGGAAACATTCTTTATAATTATCATTCTATATTTTTAGAGATTAAAAGCTGCTCTACATTATGGTGTGGTGTCTTTATGCAAAGATAAAGAAGATGGTTTAGATGTGAATTTTAACAGACAGATCATGGCGGCCATTGCAGAGACTACTTGGAGACAATGTCAACATTTTGCTGAAGATCTTGAACTTTTTGCAAAGTAATTTTTTTTCAAATGAATCTGTTATTTACCACATTACCACAGTGTCATATGATACAGTCCAACCTGTCTTAAAAGCTACCTCTATATAAGGGCCCCCTGCTTTAAAAGGCCGGTTAAACTGTATCCCAATTGTTCTTTATTCATATTATTTGAGCCTGTATAAAAAGACTACCTGTCTATAAAGGCCATGTTTACTGATTCCCTTGGCCTTTATAGACAGGTTGTGACTGTACTCTAACATTTATAGCTTACATGACCAAAGCTCATGTGAGCTTTTGGCATAGCAAAGCGTGTGTATGTGCATGCATGTATGCGTTCATGCATGTGTGTGTTGTTAACACCTATTTTTGAATTCTCCTCTGAAACTAGCACACAGATTTCAATGAAAATTGGTCAGAAGTATATATATATATAGACCTGTGCAATTCAGATTTGTTTGTGGCATTTTAAAAAATAATTCAGCTCGCCATTATTTATCAGGTGAGCGTATGGAGCCCAATTGGTCTTGTTTTGTGATTGTAGTGTATCATCTTGATACTGTACCTCTAAACTAAAAGCTAAAGGTCCTAAAATTTAAGTGATCAAATTTGAAATGTTTAGTCACCTTTCCGTGATTTTGTCACATTTTTTTTTTTAAAAATTACCTCCTGCCTTTAAAATTGAGAAAATGTGATGTTCTGAAATATAGTAAACTTCCTTATGACCAGCTAGCCAATATTTATCAGGTGAGCGTATCAGGCCCAATGGGTCTTGTTTTGTGATTGTAGTGTATCGTCTCGATACTGTACTTCAGTATCATTATTTTAGAATATACCAGACGTCCAGACCCCAAGTACACAGTGATTTTGTTTGACTTAAATTACTACCGATTAAAGGTAGTTTCCCCTAAAGAAAATTACTAAAATTTCCTAATTTTAGCACTAAAATGTACCAAAACAACAGTGATAAGCTAGAAAATAAATTCCTTACCCACAGCATTTCAGATACTGTCACAAAATCACTGGTACATCAATGCAATGAGGATCAAAGTTATAATAAACTTATACTGCCAGAAGGACATAATGATGTTTGCTATATTTCAGAACATCACATTTTTTTCAATTTTAAAAGCAGAAGGTAGATTTTTTTTTTAAAAATTGACAAAATCTTTGACTTACTTGACTAATTTCCATCTCTCCATTAGGAGAATCGTGCGGTTTACAAGTTCTCTCCGTTTTCCTCTGTCAGTCGCTACTTTTGTTGCATCAATCTATGAATTGTATCCTAGTTCTGTTTGTTCTCTTTTGATGGTTCTTCTCCAAGTCTCTTTGGGTCGTCCTCTTTTCTTCTTCCCCTCTGGTGTCCAGGTAAGTGCTAGTTTTGCGTACCTGTTGTTTCCCATTCTCAAAACATGCAAAATGTGGCCCAGCCATTTCCGCCTTCTTCTTTTGATAGTGGTGCAGATCTTTTCTGCTCCGGCTCTTGACAAAATCACAGGTACGAAAATACCAGAGTCTGATTTCAGTACTGTCAGTTGAGAAAGGTTTTCAAGACAAGTTCTATTTATTTGGGATTATAGTGTATCTCCTCTCTTCTGCAGCAATCACCACTGTGGTAGCTCAGTTGGTAGAGTGTTTGCTCGGTAAGTGGGAGGTCGTAGGTTTTGGACCCCGACCGGGTCTGACCCAAGACTTGAAAATGGGTAGTGACTGTTCTTTTGCTAAGCACTTGGCATTATGAAATGAAAGTCACGGTTCTTTCGGATGGGAACTTAAAATAAACGAAGTCCTGTGTCAGGGCTTGGCATGATAAAGAACCCTGCTGTAAAATGCCATCTGATCAGAGCAATGCACAGGCAGAATTTCTGCACTTTTGCCTATAGCTGGCAACTTCTTGATATAGGTGAAATATTCTAAACTGGGACATTAAACACCATTACTCAACTCTCTCTCTCAATGCAAGACAGTGTGGCACGTGCCCTTCATTTTGAATTTGGCAAGCATCACACTATCTTGCATTACCCCTTGAAATACCATGAGCAGAAATTTACAATTCTTTCTTCTAATAAATATTTTGTACCTTAGCAGGGTTAGAAATAAGAAAATAGAAGGAAGGAGTCAAAAGGACTCCCAAAAGAGTAAATGAAGGAGTCCTGCACCTTTTGAAGGAGCCTGTTCAGCCCGCAAAGCGGGCTGACCCACTGCGCTTGCGCAGTGGTCTTTATGGCGAGGGGTCTGGGGGCCGCTTAAGGCCCCCAGAAGCTCTGGGGTATTTCGTGTAAAATCCTGCATTCTGGCAAAATCCTGTGACCATTTAGACCTTCTGGAAAATTGCAGTTTTTGTGTGACAAATTTTTAATTTAGTATTTTTCTTTGATGTTTATACATGCACTGCCAGATTTTGACATTATAAACCATGTCAAATGATAGGCAGATAGCTATTTATATGATCAATAAAGAGATATCATTTAATGCTAGATTTGAGATATGTCCATCAGACTTTTCATGCTTCACAATTGCAGTTTTTTTGTAATTTTTACAACCTAACACAAAGCTACCAAGGGTTTCGTAACCAACACAAATTTTGCATGTCATACCGGCTTCTTCATTTTTCAACCATGAAAATTCGTTCTCCCATTTAAGGAGATATGTACGTTGTCGGCCCTCCTTTTCGTAACGCCGGTTCACTTCCAGCCTTTCTTGTGATGTTTTTTGTTTTTTTCTAACAGGCTCGAAACTCCTGCCTAAAAATTTGTCCATCGTAGACGCATGGACTCACAACCGGAAGTCGTATTCTAAACGATTTGGTATCACTTATGAAACACTTTATGATTGGTCGATACACAGAAGGCTGAAAGAATCTGAACCGAATTTGACCAATCAAATTGCTTGTAACAAATTACTTCGATAAATTGTAAGAATAGAAAATGGTACGACTGGATAACGATTCCGGTTTAGATTTTCAATGGGACCCGGCGGACCTCTGTACACTAAGCTCAGGGAGCCCTTCAGGATTTTAGGGAGCCTCGGGCTGCCGGGCAACCGCTTATTTCGAACCCTGCTTAGTGCTATTTCTTCTATATCTCACACATGTGAGATAGGGTTTTTAGCCATGCGAGATTGGCGTGCCTCACATGACCATGTGACCCCCTGTGTGTGAAATATTGCAGGGAAAATTGATACACATCAAGGGTCATGACCCCAATTGTCTTTCATGGGAATTGCAATACAATTGCTTCTGCATGTTTCACCGAAGAGCGATACAGACATATTGTAAATATTTACATACATGTATAATTTTTTGTATATTTTTGACACTTTTGTTTTAAATCTAGGCATGCAAAACGATCTACAATCAATGCTGATGATGTTAAGTTACTTGTAAGAAAAGCTCCAAAACTGGTAAGATTTAAAACAACTGGTATAAATGCATCAGCCCTCAAAGTGGGTTTCAAAACTAAGTGGCCAGCTGGCCACTAAATTAAATTTTTAGGTGGCCAATGGAAATTCCTTACATACATCAGTGTTATTAATAACAATAATGATGATGTAAAGTGACCATTATATTGACTGAAATGGCAACATTATCATGGAAATTCTGTAACATAGAAATAATATTTGTTCTCTAGTCACAAAAGTTCAAATTTAAAGTGGACAAGTTGGCCACCATTTACAAATTTTAGTTCGCCAGACACAAGTCCAGGTCGATTTGGCCACCATTTTAGTAGACAAAATTGAGGGCTGTACATGTATATATATACTAAAATATAAGGTGTGTAGACACTTTGCCAAGTCAGTGGCTCAAATTTCACTGGGTTTGAGGTATTGGACCTATTGATTTTACATTTGGACCCTTGATTTTCACAGACTTGGCAGTTATAGCACTATAAATGCCATTTCTAGACAGTTCAATGGTTAAATATGGGGCCCGGGAGGGAACATATATCGTAATAGCACACATTACAATCAAGCACTTATTGTTATTATTGATGATTGGTTGATAACTGATAAATAGATTAATTTATGTAGTCATTTATTTGCTTTTATTCGTTTAATTATAACTAGTGTATTTTTATTTAATAAAATAATCACAGGAATGAAGAGAAGTTGCAATAGTTATGCATAGCAAAAATCTTAAAGCTTCGGGGCCTAGACAAATTTCTAGGGGCCATGAGCTACTGGACTCCTGTTACGGTAATCTCCATCCCTGAAATGGATTAATGTTTTTGTGGCGCAAGAAATAAAATTAATTATTTGAATCACTTCTTGTGGTGCCATAACTAAATGAAAGTCACTGGACTAAAAATAAATGAGGTCCCATGTCACAGTTGGTGTGGCACAGAAAAAAACCCCTGCTGTATAATGCCATCAGTTCAATGCACAGGCAAAATTTCTGCAATGTCTCGTGACATAAGTGAATTCAGAAATATTCTTGACTGGGTCGTTAAACACCAATACTCAACTCTTGTGCTGCCAGATTGGGACACCTCAATCCTCTAACTAATATGTATGTATTTTTTGCACCCCAGATAGAAAAATCCATAAAAGGAGAGGTGCAAGATATCTCCATCTTGTACCCCCATGTGCAAGATAGCCTATACACTAATTTTCCCATAAAATTTTATCAACAAAATCAGAGGTGTATCGAAAGTTGAAATTGATTTAAAATTGAAAAATTGAAAAATTGTACTTTCTGATGCAAGAAATAGAATCAATCACTACTTGTTGTGCCAGATAAGGAAATCTCAACCCTCGTTCTAAAAACAAGGGTTGAGATTTCAATATCTGGCACAAGTTGTGATAGATTCTGTTAATCTGGAACAAGGGATCCTGTTTATTCCCAATTAAAATTGTAATGACTTTTTATTTGTTTTGTAGCTTGAACACATTTCTTTGCTACATGACAAACAAATGGAAGGCAAACAACCAAAGAAACCAAGAAAAAAGAAATCAAAAGAATCCACAGACATCAATGACAATGAAGATTCCAATATGTGATATTTACACACCTTTAATAATGGTGTATAAATTCAGGGTTTGGAATTAAGGTCAGTCTGCCAGCTATAACTTGTCAGCGAGGCATGTAACTTTTCAGTCTGACCTGTAAATTCCGGCAAGACCTGTGATCTGTGACTTTTCAGTCAGACCTGTAACTTGCACCAGTCCCTAGAAATACTGGATTGGACAGGACTGCAATTATCAAATTGGCCTGGGTTTGGCCCTTGTTGTAAATTATGTCAATAATATTTTTACTGTGTAAATAAAGTATACAATTTATAAAAATATGTTGAAATATGCGAAATTTTAATTTCATTAAGTCATATACATGTACCGGGTAATATGATCACATTGTGTGTAGGTTATGTTATTATATATATATTACATGTATAGATATATATACAATAAAAATAGATCATAAATATTTTTCAAGTATTGTTATATTTGTCCTTCGTTTACTGTAAATGTATTTAATTTCGCATGTATTTATTTTCGCTGGAAATTTAAACATATCACAGTTGTTAAATTTTTGCGTTTTTGGTATATGCACTATATTACAATAAGCATAATATAATTTTCGCACAAAACAAACAACTGCGAAATAAGCAAAAATTAGTACACTGCCAAAATAAATACATTTACAGTTTCGAAATTTTCCTGGTGTACTAATTTTAGCTTATTTCCCATGTTATAATGGCCACCCAAGGGAACCAGGAAAAGTGGCCTTTATGGGGAGGTTATGGGATGTACTTATGGACATAGGTAATGCTATTTGCCCGGGGCATAAAAACGTTTTTTTTTAATCTTAATAGAAATTTGGAATACAGTATTCGTGTTAACAAGCTCATCCAAAAATCTTTTACTTGCAGTATCAGTTTTGGGGTGGTAGGGGAAACCAGAGTGCTAAGATAAAAACTATAGTCCAACCCGCCTTAAAGGCTACCTCGATATAAAGGCCACCTGCTTATAAAGGCCAGTAGAATTATAATCCCAATTGTTATTTATTTATATTATTTGAACCTGTATATAAACCACCTGTCCATATGTTTCCCTTGGGTGGCCCTTATAGACAGGTTTGACTGTATGCATACCCTTCAGAAGAAGAACCCCTTAATATTTCACCAGACAGTGTGGAAAATTAACTGTACCAGATCTAAGAGTCTCTCAAGACACATATGAGGCTGAATTGCCTATGAGGACCTTATCAAAGATTTGACTTCATGACCTTGACCAACAAATGCAAATTTGGTTTGCAACAGATAGTCACATGTTGATTTATATGTTCCAAGTTTGATGAAAATCTGTCTTTATTTATTTAATTATAGAATTAAATGCTGAAGGGGGTAAAAATATCAATCTCTATTCAAGTTAACTTCGGAAATAAAGAATATTTCACTGTCACAAACAGAGTTGTTTCAATAGTAGCATTTAACCTCTACTCTCCTTGTGTGTATAACATAATAACAACAACCCTTATGTTTTTAATCTAATTTATTCTGGATTAAATAATTTCACAAAAGTCTATATATACATGATTAGATGTGAATAACGACTTTTACAGTATAACATGCTTACATCTTAATGATAATGAAACCACTTCTAGTGTCCACCACTGACTGACCATCAGTGTCCACCACTGACTGACCATCAGTGAATGATTTACATGTATAAAAACAACTACATAACACCTTTTAACTGCTATAGTTTTGCTATATCCAGTCATAAGTTGTTTAAGATCTGATGGCACTGTCTACAAAGAAGTCCATTTTAATACTGTAAATGTATTTAATTTCGCATGTATTTATTTTCGCTGTATAGAAAATTCACTCATATCCGCCTAATTAAATTTCCAAATTTTTGAAATATGCACTTTAACACAATAAGCATAATATAATTTTCGTGCAAAACAAACAACGCGAAATAAGCCTAAATTAGTACACTGCAAAAGTAAATACATGTATGTTTACAGTATCAAGTCGTTTTGACAAATGAAGCCTGGGAGAGCATGATTATACATAATTGCAATAGCAATATCCTATTATTACCTGTTTAGGTGGTATGGACTCGCCCATGTTAATAGACACTCTGCCATCAGAACATTAACAACATTTTTCAGCAAGTTCTTTCCTACACAAAACAACAGATACATGTATATTTTAGACAGATATAATTAAGTTTGCTCTAGTAGTCTTGGTAGGAATATTACACAAAACAACAAGTATATTTAAGATTAACATTTTTCACAAGATATCAGGGTGTGTGTTAAGAAGAAGGTATAGTCAAGTCCTCCTCTATGATGCACCAAAATTTTAAGTTTCTGTTTATCAGCCATGTATCACAGTTGTAGTTCAATTGTCATCATAAATGACATCAATAAGTTTATTTTTAACTTTCTTTTGTTTTTAAATATACATAGTTTTCAACCTTTGATACTAACTAGATCTTGAGAAAGTTGTCACAATTGTAAATTTATGATCCAAGGAATTTCCCAATAACTACTCTTTGTAGTTATGTGATCATACCAAGGGTATCGCCCCAAGATTGCATTGCAACTACACAAAGAGTCCATGCGTTTGAAGTCCCTTGATGTGAAGAAAGGGAAGAAAATTGATTCATTTTTCTGTTGTGCACAGTAAAGATGGGACAAATTAGATATTGCTAAAGTTGTCATGATTGTAAATTTTGGGCATCAGAGGAACTTTCCTATATCGACTCCTTAACATTGATTATGGATTACTAACAAAACTACCTATAACATCAACCTACACAAAACATTTTTGATGGACAATTTTTTATATAAATTTGGGACTTAAAAATGTATTGTAGATTGACATGCTAATGAATTCTAAATACAGTTCGTGGCAAGAGAATAACTGGAATGTTGATTGAAGTTGTGAAATAAAGTATCAAGATGCATTTGCATCATATTTTGTTGCCGTGGTAACCAGTGTGTAAACAGAGGTATATATCTGTTATTATATATACATGTACTATAAAGTTCCTTTGCACCAAGTTTGATTATGGTAAAGTGTTTAATAATTCAAGCACCAATTTTTGTCCAGAATATTATTGCTTTTACAATTTACCAATTAATCCAAGCACTTTATTTATTTATCATCATTTTTTTTTGCCAAACCACCACCAAACAGGTTGCTGTAAATGTGTCAAATTTTGGGGGTTTATATAGTCAAAAGATTTTAGCTAAAAACTGCACTTTGAGTTTCTACTGTTTAAAATTTGGCCAATGTTTTCCTAACTTTTATCAATTCTGAAATTCGAGCAACAGACCAAGGTTTTCATATTTACAATTTCTTAATTTACGGTAAGCACAAAGTTGTCAATTTTTATCAATTTTTAAACTCCAGCAACAACCCCAGGTTTTCATAACAAGTTCTTAATTTGAACACAAAGGTACTTTTTATTTTCTGCTTGAGTTATTAAGCGGTTTATTCTTTATTAAATAATAAAATTTTATTGCTATCACACCTGTATAAATTACAGGTAAAGAAAATGGCACCAAATAAATAATGTACTATCACAATATTTTTAAACTTATTATAACTGGGAATTCTTTCCACCAGAAAATTTTTCCAGATGTAGTAAGCCCCAAAGTATTTTCTGTCCTTGGAATGAACTCCAAAATTTTTATTTTCAACAGGGTAAAAATGCCAAGAATCCAACTGACAACCTTATGTGTGATTTTTTTCTGTTTTCGTTTACTGGAAATTTTATACTGGGAACAAATTTACACTTAACAAAGTAACAATATTAGAATGTGTTTGTACTGGAAATCATTTAACATCATTAACAAGATACCGTAAAACCAGCTTTTATTTGTGAGCAATTAACTTGAGCATGTTTTATGAAGACAAAATAATTACGAAAGTCAATGGCCCAAATATTTGTTTAAGAAATTGGAATTATTTATACCAAATATTCAGCTATATAGTCAAATCTGCCTTAAATTTCACCTCTATATAAGGGTCACCTGCTTACAAACCCCAGTAGAATTGTATCCCAATTATTCTTTATTCATATTACTTGAACATGGCCACCTGATTATAAAGCTCCCTTTTTCTGGTTCCCTTGGTGGCATTTAACATGTTTAAAGACAGGTTTGTCAGTAGTCGTAGTCTATATTGCAAAAAAGTTTTGGTAATAAAATCGCAAAAGTTTAACAGTCATAAACAAAAGCTGGTCTTTAGTATAACTGATATATACAATTTGAGAACAAGTAAAGAAGAGGATTTCACCAATAAACCAACAAAGGTGGGTTCTATTTTATAAGATAGCTGCATAATTTGGGCATCCGAGTTCTGGAAAAAATATCACAGATAAATACATATAAAATAATTATCATTATAGGGACAGTTTTGTTCCATTTGAAGTTTTTCTTAAAAATGAAGCAATGGTCAAATGAAACGTATTCATAATAAATGTAGTTACAGTGCGAGGCAGTTAACTTGTCAGGCTGTTTAAAATGTCTCAAAGCAAACAGGCAATCTTAAGAATAGATGAATTGCAAGGTCAAATGAAACCTATTCCTAATAAATATAATCACAGTGTGAGGCAGTTAATTTGTCAGTCTGTTTTAAATGTCCCAAAACAAACAGTCAATCTTAACAGTACATGAAATAACACTTTGTGGACTACATTTACGACGTTTCTTCAGGTTGGAATGGTTAGTTGCATTGCACCAATTGAAGCCTCTGTTGTCATGGTTATTATCACAATGTAGCACTATTACCCCCAACAGTTTACCTCTGTAAGGAGTTCTCTCTCTTTGAGCACCTCTGTAAGAGTTTTTTTCCAAATGAGCACTTAAGTTTTTAATGCATCAACTTGCACCCTATTTGAACAAAAATAGGATATACTAGAATGCCAAAAGGACTTGATTTCAGAAGTTTATGTTCACACTGGCTGGAAAATGAATTCAACTTCTTTGCTCATGCAGAAAAAATTGTGAATGCTATTGACAGTCAAGAATAAACCAATGTTTGAAAAAATAATACTTGCGTAAAATGGTTACACTTCACACTCAGTGTTTGTATATTAAATGAATCAATAAATTGAATATTAGACTGATCAATGAATGGTTTCATTTGGTCGTGAGCTTAATAGGATTGTATGGCTCGCATCTTAACTTTGTAAATGGTTTTTTCGATTTCACAAGAGATTAGTTGAGACAGCTTTTCATAATACAAATAATGACACAATTAGAACTACATGTAACTGACATGATTGTCATCATTTAGACAGGTGCCCTTTTCTTGACACATATTGCTTATTGTATACATGTATGAGTTCATTGAATGATTCGCTTGTTTAAACCTATCTACTTCCGCGAGTCCATATATACAAATATTTCTTAATGGCAAATAAAATACAAAATAATATAAAAAAGATGTATATATATCTCTGATCATGAGGAAAATTCAGGGATTTAGATTATGCATGCATCTTGGTCAATAATTGGTACCCAGTAAAACTCGAGTCAGGATAAAATGGCTACAAATTTTCTGAGAAATTCCTTCAATAAGTAACCTATTTTAGCAAATTTGTGAAAGAATATTTCAAAATGGACTATATTTTTTTTAAACAAATTTGGGGAACTTTGCTTCTTGCAATTAAAGTGCATGGGAATTGAAGCTTTTTTTTTTTTTTTGGACAGACACAATTCTTTTTTTTAAATCTGATAATGGCCCCCAAAATTTTGGACTGAGCTTTAGGAATTAAAATCTTCCGGACCGTTCATTAGTCCCATTTTTCAACATGATCTTTTAGAAGAACAGTATACTTGTAGTTGCGTGGTAATCTAAGTCATCTTACATGTGTCAAACACTTCCATCATTGGATAGGGATGCTTACATTTGGGGTATGACGCAAGCTTCTCTGTACTTTCAAGACCTAAATAAGTGATGTAATTATGTCATCTGCCATTTTTAAAAACTTTCGTGGTTTTGACCTTCTAAACACTGTTAATGTATTTTGTGGCAAGAAACTTTTACAGTTCTGAATTTTAGGAAAGTGTATCAAGGAATGTAAGAATTTTTTGCTGGGAAGATATATTCTTGATACAAGAGACGTTGTAAAAATTGTGAATGTTCCCATGCAAATGTTTCTTCTTGGACAGTACATTAATCTAAATCCCTGAAATTTCTCTTTCTATATATATTAGTATATGTTATAATAATAATGAGATATGTTTTGACACCAATAACAAGCTCCTGGCTAACATACAAAATCTGAAACACACTCTCTCTCTCGCTCTCTCCGCTTCTCTCTCTCTCTCTCTCTCTCTCTCTAGAACAATACTGGAATGTCCACAACATAAATACACCAATACGACTAGATTTGATCATGTGATTATACAGCTACTGATGATTGGTTGATCATTAGATCATGTGATAATACAGCTACTAATGATTGGTCTGTCATAGTTAGATCATGTGATAATACAGCTATTGATGATTGGTCAATCATAATAAGATCAAGTGAGTATACAACTACATCATGATATTTTGGCAGTCCACTTGCAGGTTTAGTTAATCAAGAGTTACCTCCCATACAAGACAATGTTCCAATATCATGACTTGTGTTTCCTTGGTTTCTGTGTGCGATTTCTTGATAATTCTATATTTTTGAACACTTGTTTTTTGCGATTACCCTTAACAATCCATGAACATGAGTCAAGTCATATAAATATTATAATATCAAGTAAAATCTTTTAGCATATTTTTATATTTTTTTTAGAAACAATGATAATAAATGATATTACAAAATTGAAAACAATTAAGATTTCAGTATTTCATCATTAGGGTGAAAATGTCTGCAGGCTGACCAACTAAATTTATTTATTTCTCCAGATAGGTACATTTCAGTGTGCAAGGTTACCATTTAGGTACTTTTTTATCATTAAGTGTATGATTTTGGTACAATTTTCATACAAAAAATCAGAATTTATAGTACTTTCAAATTTTAAAATCAGTCCAAATGGCAAAAAATCCATCTAATTTCATCTTTTCATTTTATCCGTCAGTTTATCCGTTTTTATGGTACAAATCTGTCAAAAATGGAAAATCCATCAAATTGGTCAGTCTGAGTTTGCCAATAGCTATAAATAAATAACCTAATTTACATGTTAACATTTACCATTTACATGTAAATAAGTAGGCAGTTTGTTAACATTCTTTCAAACTTTTAAACAGAAAACATGGAATTTTTAAACTACTCTTTGAAAATAGTCCAAACAGTGCATGTTAAAGTTGAAAAAAAACTTATTACCCTGGTAACGCACGACACATCTCATTTTATGATCTTGGACCAGCCAACTAAATAAATTTTTTTCTACAACCTTAAAATTCAAATTACAATCTATAACTAATATCATAATTATCATGATAAAATTCCTAACAAATTCATCAATTTTGTTGATTTTTGTGTTAAAAAAACCTCCAACTTCCTACTCATTTTTCTTGTATACCACACGATGACTTTTAATATTATATTAAATTAATTTGTTCTATGTCCTTGTAAAATGTCACTGTATTATAATTAATCTTCTAGGTTTCTAAACGACGTTTGCATTTCTTCGTGTAATTCTTCAAAATCGGATTTGATCTTGGCTTCCCCGTCTTTAACAGGATCCTGTGAAGGTAAAATAAGAATGAAAATAAATAACTTTGATATTTTTTTTTTTGGTTTATCATTTTTAACCCCCAAAACTGGTGTGTAAACCGTATAACTCCGCGAAACGGGTAATACAATAGTTTACACACCGGGTTTGGGGGGTTAAAAATGATAAACCTAAAAATTATCAAAGTAATTTCTTATAATTTAATTCAAAAATAGTTTAGCAATAATATTTAGAATTTAAATGACAAATAAATGTTTTCAAAACTTTATGGTGCATTAATACAAATGATGTCACTGAAGTAGAGCTTGTAACCATTAACAACCACCGTCATCTTTTCTATTGATCATATGACCAATTTTGGTTATCATAAATAAACTGAAAATGATGATATCAAAAAGATACCTAGAATTAAATTATCAAATTATAACTGAAATGGGATGCCATTCAAGTATCACCCAAATGAATTGCATCAAAGTAATAGCCAATGGTGCATCTACTCCATTCAAAGATTGTTCCTATGAAGTTTCATCAGGATCTGTTAAATTTATTACTTTTGGGAAAAAAGGCAATGGTTTTTTTTGTGCCACATCTACTGCGACACAAGACCTTGTTTATTTTAGTCCCATCTGAAAGATCCGTGACTTTCATTTCGTAATGCTGAGTGCTTGGCAAAAGAACAGTCACTACCCACTTTCAAGTCTTGGGTCAGCCCAGTCAGGGTTCAAACCCATGACCTCCCACTTACGACGATAGCACTCTACCAAATGAGCTACTGCAGTAGTATAACTTATGGATGGCAGTGTGTATCTATTTGCACTTACCTTAAATTTCATACTACTCAGTTTATATAATATATCATTCATTTGATCTCTAATTATTGCCCAAGTGATTTTGTTCTCGCTCTGCGCCGTACTCTCTACTGCGTGTCTGGCCATGTCATAAAAGGCAATCATATTCTTCAACATTCCTACTGTTTTGTAGAATGGACAGAATCTGAACAAAAAATAATTACATATTATATTATACCAGTGTTAAATTTACAGCAATAGATGGTAGTTTCAGAATACAATTCCTTCTCAGTTGTGCTTGGACCAAAATTGTGAAACGAAAATTGTTTTCAAGGGTTGAAAAAAATATCCGAAGACGAAAATATATTTGAATACATGTACAATAATGCAACTGCCAAAAGATCTAGATCATGAGGTAAATTATTTCTCCCTTAACAGAGGACAATTTTAAGTAACTTCATGATTTCACATACCAAGATGTTGCAACCTATAGGCGAAGATGCAGAAATTGTGTCTGTGCATTGCGCTGATGGCATTATACAGAGGGATTGTTTATGGTGCCTAGTGCACCATGACATGAGGCCTTGTTTATTTTTTTTAGTTCCCATCCGAAAAAACAGTGACTTTCATTTCATAAAGAAGTGCTTGGGAACAAAACAGTCACTACCCATTTTCAAATCTTGGATCAGACCTGATCGGTGTTCAAAAACCCACAACCTCCCACTTACGGGGCACGCTCTACCAACTGAGCTATCACAGAGGTCTGTCTACAGTTGAAAAACATCCTAAAAACTTACCTGTCATATGGGGTATATCCATTTTGCTGTAAGAAATCATCTTTTAATAATTTAGCTACTTCTAATGTGATTTTATCCGATTCTGCCAAGGAACCCTGCAAAGATTATTACTCATATTAAAGTTAATGAAATATTTATAGACAATATGAGGAAAGGTAACAAAGGACATTTGGCAAATATCAATTTTTGGACTTGTCACTGAGGTAAGCTTATGCCCCCTTATGCCCCCCCCAAAAAAAAACCTGCCAAGTCCATAGAAATTATGACGTCATTATGTCAAAATTTGTTGATTACCTTGGTAATTAGATGATCTTGTAACTTTATGATCATTCTGCACTAAATACTTCTACAAATGCTACCAACATTTTTTAATTTCCATCACCAAATGCTTCTACAAAAGCTACCAAAATTATGAATTTCCATGATTTCTTGGTTAGTCACTTGGATTACCAAAGAACAAGATATTTTACATGTAAAACTGTGAAGTTCTAATTAATAAACTTAATTAGCATTTCGTTTACACAAACATATATCAAAGTGAAAGACTTTAACCGTTCAACCTCACATTTCCAGCGAGAACTCGTTCTTGTAAAAACTTTCTTTACCTTTCCGACAAGCTGTACAATTTCAGACAGATCTTCCTCTTCTTGTAGAATTTCTTTACACTGAAAATGAATTAATACACATCATACCTTATTTAAGAAATAACAGTTGTACCCAGAACACCCAGTATCATACTAGCATGAAGTGACCCCAAAACAATGTATTAACAATGCATTTGTTATATCTAATCTGCTATATGAACTTAAAACTATTACTGCATATCATTTTTGTTAATTTACCTCCTCCATTGATTTTGTGCATCTTGGAACCTGTCTACCGCATCTCAATGAAGAATAACGTCATTGATAAGTGGGATGACAGTAACCCGCCTACTTCCATTGATTTGGACCCTCGAGTCTATGTTTACATTCCTAGTAGCCAAAATCGCCATTGGCTACTAGTTTCTGAGAAATTCTTTCAAAAAGTAACCTATTTTAGCAGATTTGTGAAAAATTACTTTAAAAAGCACTATATTTTCAAATATTTTGGAAATTTGGCTACTAATAATTTTTGAATTGTGGAAACCTAGTCGAGTCAATAGACAGGATTTTGACAGAGGGAGTTTGTTTTTCAATTTTTCTTGGACTAATATGGATACATGTACAGCTAATTACTGTAAATACATGTATTAATTTTTGGGATTCATTTGCCAATACAAGTTGGTGGCTATTAGCGAAATAGGTAAAAGTAAATGGTACACAAATTCAGTGGTCTTTCACCCCATTTTAGGAATGGGGCCAAGGTCCTTGGAATTGGGAAAACAAGCAGCATTTGACTCCTTCTTGGGAAAATTCAACATGAGGCAAAAATATTACTTTTAAACTTTTACTGGTCATGATAAAATATCATTAAATGCACCTTAGAATTCTATTTGTCTATCTTTCATGCCCCTGAATTTGTTTACAGTATTTTCTAGCTGTGACTGTGAGAGATGAAGGTTTAGAAATTGTTTTGGAAAACATACCATTTTGATGTAAACACAACATACAAATGAACAGGGAATATTACCATTATCTATTGGGAAAAACATAATTTATTGCATTGGGAAAGGGGCCCAATTTCAGCCCCAAATTTGCTTCAGTGAGACCCCTGGAATAAAAATTTGTGTGCTTTTCATTAACAACTTTTTGTTGATTTTAACTTACCTTGGTTCTGAGTGGTGTAAATTCTGAAAAGTTTTTGTCGTAGAATTCATCTAACACCATTGTATATTTACTGTAACTGATCAGCCAGTTAATAGATGGGAAATGTTTTCTCTGGGCTAGCTTCTTATCTAAACCCCAAAACACCTGGACAATACCGAGTGTAGCTGAGGTTACGGGATCTGAGAAATCACCACCAGGTGGCGACACACTGAAGTAGATAAATAACAAAATAATAAAAAATCTCTAAATTTAAAAAGTAAATTCTAAAATGACTAATTGCTCATAAATAAAATTTAAATACACTGACAGGATGAAATTGTCTTCTAATTGGAGAATTTTTTTAACAAACTTATAGACCTTTTTTATCCTCAAACAGTCCTGAAAGATGCCAGAAAATGTACCCAAATCAATCTCAGATTATTCCCAGTTTAATTATTTAGTCAATTATCAGATGTCTAACTTAACATGATCATACTTGCCTACCCTTTCTTGAGACTAGGGGTAAGTTTGGGTGAATTTTGATTGCAAATTTTACAAAATCAGTGGTAAGGATTACTGTATTTGACTTGACAAAACATTGATATGCTACATATAATACTCAAGTTTGAATTTTGAACTCATTGTTTCTTTTCTCATTTTAATTTGCAGCTAAAGATCGCATATTTCATGACCAAGACATTATGAAACCATTTGTAAACAAATGTACAACACTGGATCCAGTCTTTCACACTTGGATAGTATTCCTTTGCTCAAATTGAATTTGAGAAAGTTGGTATTTCACCATATACACAGACTAGAAACTTCAATTTCGGGAAATCATTAAATTCTCATTTCAAGTTGTAAGTTTTGACTGGCAATTTTAAGGTCGTAATTTTTACTTAAAAATCGTACAACTTATAAGATGCAAAAATCCTAAGGTTAGGTAAGTATGCATGGCCATACACTTGTTCCTAAGGATAGAATTAAAAGAGCATACTTCAAGTTTAATACTTACGCTCCAACAATACTGACACTGCCTTCTCTTTCTGGGTTACCTAGACATTTTACACGACCAGCACGCTCATAGAAGGAAGCTAGACGGGCACCCAAGTAGGCAGGGTACCCTGAATCAGCAGGCATTTCAGCCAAACGTCCAGAGATTTCTCTAAGAGCTTCGGCCCATCGAGATGTGGAATCAGCCATCATAGATACGTTGTAACCCATATCACGGAAATATTCTGACAAGGTGATACCTAATAAAAAAGAGAAGTTACCGAAATCATAACAATGTGTGTATTATGAGATTCTATTATGAGTATCGATGTAGGAAGGGAAAATCTAACCCAAGGGATTGAATATATTTATTTCATTCAAAGACAGGTTTTTTCATTATTTCATTCAAAGAAAGGTTTTTTCAAGGTTTATTATTGAAGTTTGAACCCACAACTCTCAATATAAAAATGTGAGAATAAAATTATTTTCCAAGATAAAACACTATATTTTCAGCTGAAAATCATCCAGCTTTAGCTGAATGATAATTTAAACATTTTACCTTTGTGAAGATTTTTTGTCTGTAATATGGACAGTTTTGTACTTGTATAATAATTTTTGGATGGCAGTGTCAAGAAAAAATAAATAATACATGATGATATCCATTTTACTTGACATAGCTATTGCCAGCTTATCACAATGCAGTTTGCTAGATCTCAGAACTAAAGTTTTCCTAATCTTACAGGTATAAGGTCGTTTTTCAAACAAAAACAAAATCACTGCTCCAGTATTATTTTTTATTTACAAACCTGTGTAGATAGAGGCTTCTCTGGCAGCTACAGGCATGTTTGATGTGTTGGCTACTAACGCTGTTCTCTTCATAATACTTTCTGGTTTTCCATCAACCTCCATGGTCAACTGTAGAAATATACACGTAAACAAAACCATGTTAAATATGTATACTGTAGAGTTAAGTTGAGTAATGGTTTTTAACGTCCCAGTAAGGAATATTTCACTTATACTGAGACTTCACCAGCTATAGACTAAGGTACAGACATTTTGCCTGTGCATTGCACTGATGGCATTATACAACAGGGTTCTTTATTGTGCCACATCCACAGAACCGCATTTATTTTAAGCTTCCATTCGAAAGAACCGTGACTTTCATAATGCCGAGTGCTTGGCGAAAGAACAATCACTACCCACTTTCAAGTCTTGGGTCAGACCCGGCCAAGGGTCAAACCCACGACCTCCCACTTACAGAGCGAGCACTCTACCAACTGAGCTACCGCAGTGGTCTAAATATGTATAGAGTATAACCTTGATTTATCACCACCATCTCTTCCATCAGATTTTGGCATTATAAGAGGGTATGATGACATATGAAAAGTGTTTAAGTGGCATAATGATGTCAAAATCTGTTCACTTACTTTGAGGCATTTAATACAGTAGAGTAAACCACTGATTTTTTGGTGAAGTTACAAAGTTTTCATGTTAGGATGTACCTCAGTGGGATTCAATCCTACAGAGAGAGAAAGAGACAGAAAGAATGAGAGAGAGAGAGAGAGAAATTGAGGAGATGTACATACCTCAGGGAAATCTCTCAATACTTCAGACATTTCATTTCCTCGTTCTCCACATCCTACGTAGATGATGACATCACTGTTGGAATACTTAGACAAGGACTGTGAGATCACAGTTTTTCCACAACCAAAAGCTCCAGGGATAGCAGTGGTTCCACCTTGTACACAACTAAAATATAAAATGTAGCCATGAATTATTTATTCCGGATCTTGCAATTAAATATTTCGTAAAATTTGAAATTCTAACATTCTAATTTCTTTTTGAAATTATATAAATATTATATTAATTCCTGATTTTTTTGGGGTTTTATTGTCTTTTTTAAATGGTTTTTACACTCCAGTCAAGATTTTGTTTTCACTTTTTCAAGGTGGTCAGTTCAGGAATGGTAGAGAAAACCAGAATGCCCAAAAAAACCTACCAACCTTGGGCAAGCTGTCAAACTTGCTCGCACTAGGATCTGTCTTGAGTGGGATTTGATATTAGATGGTGCGAGGCACTGTGATACAAAAGCACACGCTTTAGACCACTCAACCACCATAGTCTTAGCATTAAATGAATCAGCCAATAATATAGACAAATTTTTGTTATTATTTTCTGCTTATTCAAACTAGATTTCATGCTTATATGTTTATAAGCCTGTGTTCAAACAGAAGCACTGCTGTGAGTTAAACATTCTAATTTTAGTGTACATGTATATTGTATATTGTTGGAATGGAGTAATGGTGTTTTATGTTTTTCACATGGTGGAGAATATTAAAGTCACCAGCTGTATCAGGCGCAGGTTGGGGGGGGGGTGGTGGGGGGTAGGTTCTTTAACATGCCATGCCTACCGTGACATGGAGCATCAGGTTTTTAGGACTCTTCTGAAGGTCAGAGCGACTTTTAATTCCAATATGTCACGTGCGTGGCAAAAGAAGTTAATACCTACTGCCTATTTTCAAGTCTTATTCATTCCCAGACAGGCTAGAACTGATTAAAACTGACTTAATGAAATAATTGTGTCTTAAAAACCTACGGAAACAAAGCATCCAAGACTCTCTGTCCAGTCAGCAGTGGGTGGTTACCGGCTAACTTCTCGGTGACGGGTCTCATCTGACGTACTGGCCAGACTTGTAACATAGTGTACTTAGATTTCTCTCCATCAAATTCTGTTTCCAAGACAACATCCTGTAAACATGATAAAAAATAATTATTTAATAAGTTGTAACTGAAATGAGATGCTATTTCAAAAGCCTTTTCCAAAAGGATCTGTTAAATGTTTTTCAAAAAGAGTAGCAGAGAAATTATTGCCAAAAAGTAAGAAATGAAGTCAACACTATATGTCTATCAGCCCTCTCAGTAAATTTTAAGTAGAAGACAAATTTCCTAAAGTAAGAAACATTCTAGAGTCTATATATGTTAAAAACTAAGAATGCCAGTAGAAAATTTTTGTACTGGTAAACATTTGCCAGTGGGGAGAAAAATTAAATTCTACCCCTGTGATATCAATGATCTTATATGCAATTTTTACTTTACAAAAATTATTTTCATAAAAGATATCAGATATGCATGTTACAAATTTTGGTTCACTCACATTGACGTCATATGACCCTGGATCGGCTACATAGGTCACTGTCCCCTTAGCGTTGGGTGGCAACATAATTTTATGCTTAATCAAAACATTCTCGTATACAACTCCGTATATATCACCACCAGTTATATGACTGCCGACCTGAAATTTAAAAAAAAATTCATAAACTGATCAACTTATTAAGGTGGGTGGGTTAATTGGTCCCTGTTGGTCTACAAACAATTTCATGGGGCCTGAATATTTTCTAAAGATCAATGGTGCAAGAAAGCCTTTCAGAAAACACTGGTTTTTACAGTCAAGGTTACTTTTGTCAGATCAAGGTTGTCAGTTCCAGAATAGTGAAGGAAACCTCATTATTAACCGAGAAAAACACTGACCTTCAGAAAATAAGCTGAAAAAAATCTTAAACTTGGCGCATCACAAATTAATTTCAATTCTTGAGTTTTAATGGTAAACCCTTTTAGATTTAACACAGTTTTATACAGTCAAGATTACTTCTTACATAAAGTCTGTCAGCTCTAGAATGGTGAAGGAAAGCTCATTAAGCCAAGAAAAACACTGATCTTCAGAAAACAAGCTGACAAAAAGTCTAACTGTTTGTGCATCAAAAAAATATTTCAATTCTTGAATTCTTAAGAGTCAGTTCTTAAGAAAGGATATCTTGTTTCATGGTTTCTACCAAATCATTACTGAAATCTATCATAAACAATAGTTTCTTACCCTAATGCTTCCTTGCGGCTCAAAATCCCATTTTTTATTTCTATCTAGGGATGGCGTGTTAATACCTTTAGGTATGTAAATACTCTGTGTGATGGTGTTAATCTCTTCCAAAGGTCTCTGAATACCTGAAATATAAAAATCATATTTAAAAATGCAAATTAAAAACAAATTAGAATTCGGAACCAGAAATGGCTCTCAATCTTAAGTTTTAAACCCTAGATTTTTCATAAGTATTTTGGATTTTCCCAACTTGAATACAAAAATTGTATGTTTGTGCATTTTCCACATAATACATTTTTTCCCAAAATTGCATGAAAAGAAATTAATTTCCAGTTTCAAAGAGCCCATATGATCAGTTCTGGATGGTAGAGGAAAATGAAGTACCAAAATAAAATCACCAACATTCAGCAGGCAAACAGACAAACTTTCTTAAATGATACGGTTTTGCCCAAGCAGTATTTAGAATCATGTGATGAAAGGCAATGGTGAATGTTTCTCGTGGCCATAAAAACACCATCTAAAATGCTGCCCATTACAGTGACCACCTGGGCCAAGCTCAACAGACCATGGTTTTCCATGGGTCATAAAAAAACTTACAAAATACTACCCATTATACCTGGACCAAATTCTAGACCATGGTTTCCTTGGGCCATAAAAAACTTACCATCAAAAATACTGCCCATTATACCTGGACCAAGTTCGACAGACAGTGGTTTCCCAGTTCTCAATACAGGATCACCAACTGTTACACCAGCTATAGAAATGTTCAGGAAAATTTAATTGCACATCTTGCTTGTCTATCAAATAATAGAAACTGTATTTATCTTTGAATTAAATATTCACCAATATAAAGCAAGTACAAGATTTAAGAAAGATTATAAGAACATTGCAGCATTTTTACATTTTAGTACAGTGAAACCAGAATTTATTGCCACCATTAGTTTAGCCTAATTCTGGCATTATAAAGAGTTTTTTAAAATATAAATCAAAGGAGAATTTTAAAGAAAAACATAAAAGAAATAGACTTTTGGGCTTCAGAATACTGTGGCAATAGGGGTGGCAAAGTTAATGACTGGCATTACAAGAAGATTTTACTTCAATAACTTTATCCATAACTTCTTTTTTAAATTGAGTCAGTAAGACTCATTTGAAATCTTTGACTTTGTACCAAGATATGTATATGTTGCCCACAATATGACATCAAGGAATAGACATTAATAGAAAATGAGCAGTGCTTAGTAATGTAAAGTCATTTGACAGTTTCTAAAAACCCATTATGAGGATTATTGAATCCTCAAATCGAAAACGCTCAAACCTTAGGGTATGAATGACCGGATCTCAGCTAGGTGACAACACTATATCTTAATTCACTTAAATTTTCTAAAAACCCTAGTCTTCTTGTTCCCAGGAAGTGCAAAATTAAAAGTAACCAGTCCTTGGACCGTTGTACTGGTCATTATTTCCAAAACAGATTCCAAGGATACATGTGTCTTCGTATACTTGGATGGTAGCCATGTCTCCTTCCAGACGAATGATTTCTCCTACCAACTCAGCATGACCGACTCTCACCAACTCGTACATAGCTGATCCACCCATATTCTGTGCTGTTACGACTGAAAAAGAACAACAATATTTCCTTTTATTTTGAGAAATATATTCTTTATGAATGGCCAAAATATTTTCAGCAAAAAAGAAATGAGACACATTGGGCCCGATACATGTCAAAATCTCTAAGTATATTTAAAGTATATACATAAGAGTTTAAAACTTTTTCATCAATACTGTCATGGTATTGACCTTTGATCTTGGTCAGGTGAGCTAAAAATGTTAAAATATCTTCCCACTACTGTAAACCGACTTTATTTGTGTGCAAGTAACCTTCAATGTTTTCCCAAGGACAAATCCTTAAAAATTAATTGATGTGAAAATGGTATTTATTATTTATACCAAATATTCAGCTATAGTCAATATCATTAAAGTTAATAGTTGCCAAACGGTTTTGACAATGGAATTGCTAAAGTTAATATCCAAATACACTGTATCCATGAATAAAAGTTGGTTTATAGTATACTCTTAAACACAGTTACATTTTATTTGGCCTAAACGTCCTACATGTTTTTATGTTTCTGTATTATCTACAATCAAGCTTAAGATACGCACCAGGGCCAGATACACCGTAGACATATCCAAAAAGGGATTCCTTCTCCGATTCCAATATTTTAGGAATAATCCTAGCTCTTTCCATTCCACCTGCCTGAAAAAGTAAATAAGACAAATAATATTAAGTGCTTATTGAATCTAAAGACAAATATTTAGTGCTTATTGAATCTAGAAACAAACTGTCAGAGATATGTGTATCAGAGTGCTATGTTTCCATTCCTGGTAGCCAAAATGCAACTGGATACATGTACTAATTTCTGAAAAGTTCTTCCAAAAAGCAACCTATTTTTGCAAATTTGAAAATTGTTAAAAAAATACTTTAAAAAAGACCTTATTTTCACAAAATTTTGAAATTTGGCTACTAACAGTTTTGAATTTGTGGAAACCTAGGGGAGTGTCTAAAGTCTTGCTGAAGATTGGTGGTATTGTCAGAGCACTCTGGTTTCCTCCACCATCTCAGTATTGATCATATCTTTGATTTAAGGTTAATAATCTTTGACATATCATCAGTTTTAAATGTTGCAAACTGTCAAAATTTTTTAAAAACTTCAGAATAGTGGGTTTCAAACAACAACAAATCTGATCCTGACACATTTATTTTCTGTTTAAGACCATGAGTATATTCAGGTTGAAATCCACAAAATTTAAAATATTAGTAACCAAATTTACAATATTGGTAAAAATACATGTATAGTCCCTTTTACTTTTTTAAGGAATTTCTCAGAAATTTGTAGCCAATGACGATTTTGGCTACCAGGAAATGAAACATAGACAAGTATATATATACATGTATTATGTTCTAAAGAAATATTTTAAACGTGGATACTGGTGCAGGGGTGAAACTTAACTATTTTGAGTTGAGGGCCCAGGTCAGTTTAGAAAAGAAGTTCTTATTTTAATAAATAGCTAAATTATGTGAAATATGGAGTTGAGTAATGGTGTTATCATCCCAGTCAAGAATATTTCACTTATATCGAGATGTCGCCAGCTATAGGCGAAGGTGCAGAAATTTTGCCTGTGCGTTGCGCTGATGACATTATATAACAGGGTTCTTTAGCATGCCAAGCCCACCATGACAAGGTACCTCATTTATTTTAGTTCCCATCCGAAAGAACTGTGACTTTCATATCGTAATGTCGAGTGCTCTGCGAAAGAACAGTCACTACCCACTTTCATGTCCTGGGTCAGACCCTGCCGGGGCTCGAACCCACAACCTCCCACTTACGGAGCAAGCACTACCAACTCAGCTACCGCATAGGTTATATGTGAAATATGGGTGCTCAAGACTTATTTTTCAGGAGCCATAGGCTACTGGGCCCCTATTAATATTAATCCCTGTGGTGGTCAGCAAAAGCAGACTGTCAAAAAAGTGATCGATATATTGGCTTTTATTCTTAAATACAAAATATTTAATTTGACTTTGGAAAGCAGATTTAATTTAAAACTATGCGTTTATGCAGCATAAAAAAGAGCTTAATGAACAATACAATCAGTGATACAACAAGAGACCCATGGGCCTTATACGCTCACCTGATAACTAATGGCTAACTGATAGATTTAAAGTAAACGTAAATACAAAACCCCAATGACTTTTTTCTTTACATCAAAATGATCATTGTATCAATACCTACAACATTCTAATATACATGCCTATACAAAACGTTTATAGTTTTCAAGATAATTAACCATTTCAGTATTGTTTTGCATCTGTGACTTTGACCTTTAAACCCGTGACCTTTTTCTATACATCGAAATGATTGTTGTATCGATACCTATAACATTCTAATATACATGCTTATACAAAAAGTTAATACCGTAATCCTTCTATGTATTCGGACGAATTTTAATAATTTCATTTTCAAGTGTCCGGGAATTTAGAGGAAATATGAAAATTATACACTTGGAAAAATGGGGGTGTCCGAATATTTAGAGTTGTCCGATATTTAGGAGCCGATCATATGTCTCGCTGCCCTCCCGGTAATGCAAGACACTATCAATGATGATACGCACATGAATATCATCTATAATATCAATTTTCAAATAAAGTTCATGTTGAAATTACCTTTTGTGTTGTTTATTTCACAAAAAAGTCGTTTTTTGAAGTGTTTGTTGACCAATAATCATGATCCAATGTGTAATACACATCGAAGGACGCCATTTTTTGTAAGCAAATCGCGTGATTTTGTCAGTAGTTCCCACCGTTTGAGGTTCACCGTTACCCCACTTCGTCTTCTGTCACTGTCTACGGTCAAAATTTTTATAATTAATAATGGTCAAGAATATTTTTTAGTCAAGAAATTCTACATTTTGTACGATTAAGAACCAGGACATGTATGAATTGGGGTTCGCCGTGATCAATATATTTTTTGTTTAAAAATCGATGTTATCACTCACAGAACACAATAGTTTACAAATACATTGTTTTAACTCACGTTTCAAACAATTTTAATCTTAGGAAAAACAATAAATACATCGTAATGTCCATCTTCCCGTTTTTAGACAAATGAAAGTATCAGAGGATCGGGAATTCCCATAGTTGGCATGCATTAAATCAGAAGGGATTCCACAAGTTTCTCATCCAATGAAATTCATTAATAACGTCATTTCCTGAAAAAATGTCTTTGATGTTGGATTTGTGTGCCGACAGAACTTCTGGTCTCGTACGATGTTTCTTACCCACGATTTTTAATTTCAAACAACTTTCACTTTCAAAGAATATTAAAACACTTAATACAGGTATGGCTATATTCAGCTTACATTAAAAACGTAAATACATCGTAAAATACTTGTCCTCAAAGTTACAATCATGACTCCATCACGCAAACACACTGTAACGCAACAAACACATAAAAATAACAAATTCTAATGTAAATTAACAACAAAACAACAACATTTTTTCTTGTTTTTATTCAATATTAATTATAAGCAATATGTATTGCTTGTTACGGGTGAATTCCAACAAAATCGCGTCCAGATTTAGAGGCAAAAAAATGCCGTCCGAAATTAGAGGAAATTTGAAAATTATTGAAATTTCAAAATTGGGGTGTCCGAAACATAGAGGGTCCGAATATATAGAAGGATTACGGTAGCTTTCGAGATAATTAACCATTTCGGTATTATTTTTGCATCTGTGACCTTGACCTTTGAACCCATGACCTTTTTCTATACATCAAAATGGTCGTTGTATCAATACCTACAACATTTTAATATACATGCCTATACAAAAAGGTTATAGTTTTCGAGATAATTAACCATTTCGGTATTGTTTTCACATCTGTGACCTTGACCTTTGAACCCATGACCTTTTTCTATACATCAAAATGATCGTCGTATCAATACCTTCAACATTCTAATATACATGCCTATACAAAAAGTTTATAGTTTTCGAGATAATTAACCATTTCGGTGTTGTTTCGCATCTGTGACCTTGACCTTTGAACTCATGACCTTTTTCTATACATCAAAATGATCCTTGTATCATGACCTACAACGTTCTAATATACATGCCTTTACAAAAAGTTTATAGTTTTCGAGATAATTAACCATTTCGGTTTTGTGTCGCATCTATGACCTTGACCTTTGAACCCATGATCTTTTTCTATACATCAAAATGATTGTTGCATCAATACCTACAACATTCTAATATACATGCCTATACAAAAAGTTTTTAGTTTTCGAGATAATTAACCATTTCGGTATTGTTTTGGCATCTGTGACCTTGACCTTTAAACCCATGACCTTTTTCTATACATCGAAATGATTGTTGTATCGATACCTACAACATTCTAATATACATGCTTATACAAAAAGTTTATAGTTTTCGAGATAATTAACCATTTCAGTATTAATTCCCATCTGTGACCTTGACCTTTGAACCCATGACCTTTTTCTATACATCAAAATGATCGTTGTATCATGACCTACAACATTCTAATATACATGCTTATACAAAAAGTTTATAGTTTTCGAGATAATTAACCATTTCGGTTTTGTGTCACATCTGTGACCTTGACCTTTGAACTCATGACCTTTTTCTATACATCAAAATGATCCTTGTATCATGACCTACAACATTCTAATATACATGCTTATACAAAAAGTTTATAGTTTTCGAGATAATTAACCATTTCAGTATTAATTCCCATCTGTGACCTTGACCTTTGAACTCATGACCTTTTTCTATACATCAAAATGATCGTTGTATCATGACCTACAACATTCTAATATACATGCTTATACAAAAAGTTTATAGTTTTCGAGATAATTAACCATTTCGGTTTTGTGTCACATCTGTGACCTTGACCTTTGAACTCATGACCTTTTTCTATACATCAAAATGATCCTTGTATCATGACCTACAACATTCTAATATACATGCCTTTACAAAAAGTTTATAGTTTTCGAGATAATTAACCATTTCTGTTTTGTGTCGCATCTATGACCTTGACCTTTGAACCCATGACCTTTTTCTATACATCAAAATGATCGTCGTATCAATACCTACAACATTCTAAAATACATACCTATACAAAAAGTTTATAGTTTTCGAGATAATTAACCATTTCGGTATTGTTTCGCATCTGTGACCTTGACCTTTGAACCCATGACCTTTTTCTATACATCAAAATGATCGTTGTATCAATACCTACAACATTCTAATATATATGACTATACAAAAAGTTTATAGTTTTCAAGATAATAAATATAATCAGAGGTAAAAAAAATTATTTCACGACATTCACAATTGACCTTGACCTCATTTTGAAGATACTAACAAGAAGATGTCAAAACTGAAAACCCCATGTCATTATCTGGTCAAATAGTCAAGTTATTATAATTTGAAGCTATTTTACAAACGCGTAACCCATTTTTCGACCGAATTTCACGAAATGAACAAACTACAGGCTTAAGACCCTAGAGAAGCCAAATATCATATCAGATTTTTTCTCCAATCAATACTTTCGGAGAAGAAGATTTTTTAAGATTTTTGCACCCCTAGGTCACCTTGACCTAGTTATGGTAGCCATGGCAACGCCACGAACAAATCTGAATTGCACCGACCAAGACATGCTTCTGACCAAGTCTTGTTGAAATCTGCCAAGTACTTTCAGAGGAGAAATCGAAAATGTGTGTTAACAACGCAGGCCACACACGCACGCACTCACACACGCACATACACACGCTGCACCATACCATAAGCTCACATGACCTTTGGTCAGGTGAGCTAAAAATGAAAGTTTTCAAATTGTATTACCATCATTATACATTGTACTTTGAGAAGCATTATGCAATGTTACCACAGTCTAGGATTCCACAAATTTAAAATAATTATTAGCCAATTTTTTTAATTTGTGAAAATATAGTCCTTTTAAAGTATTTTTCCACAAATTTGCTAAAATAGGTTACTTTTTGAAAGAATTCCTCAGAAATTAGTAGCCAATGGCGATTATGGCTACCAAGAATGGAAACATAGACAGTACACTACCTCAATTTGAATGTCATGACATTTTGTACTTAAATCATGTTTAACTGGCATGCCAAAAAGGACTTCTGTTTGTACCCTCCACTAAATATTCAAACTTACACTGAAAAAGCCTAAAAAGATAGAATTAAACCATTTTGATCCTTGCCTTTTTCAGGGTCCTAGAACGACATCAATAATGAAATCTATGTATACAAAAGAGTGGAGGATTGTTTTTGCTTTTTTAATTGTATACAGAATTTTTTAACATACAGTAGTTCTTAGTATTTTTGCTTCTTTTTTTAGTTTTATACAAAAAATGAAAGAAATGTATTTAGATCAATTGGTCAGAAGAAAATATAAAAATATTTTTATTCTATATATATTTCTTCACTCTTATGTTTAGACTTTGTGACTTTTCCTTATTTTTTTAAAACTACAGTCAGCATAATTAGGTCACACATATCTCAAGGGTATATTAGAGTGACTGAATAATTTCATAACCATCCCGGACAAGATAGTCATGTGTGTATTATACAGGTATACCTTATCTAAGCACATTACAGGGGTGCCAGGTAACCAAAATCACAGGTAAATGTCTACAACTTTATCTTCAAATATTTCTATATTTATAGGTATGTATATTAAACATGAAAACTGATTAGGATAAATATAAAATCTGATTTTTGTCTGTTAAGTGAAAAATAAATCTCTAATGCAGACCCCATACTTAATTACTGAAATTATGTCTTTCTTTCTTTTTTTAATATACATCACATGCACAATTACTGATTTTTCTCTTTTTTTCATACACACAACATACATAATTACCAAAATTTCTTCTTTTTTAATGCATACTTCATGCATTATTACTGATTTTTTTTCTTTAAAAAGTAACTACCAAATACTTATTTATCTGGATTCTAATGAACAATATACTTTTCCATATCCCATAGATAATTTCTGATTTCTTTTTTTAAATTTGAACACCTGATACTTATTTATCTGGGTTTTAATTATTGCTTATTTTTTTCTCAATTATTAGTAGACAAATTAAAATGTAGTCCTTTTTAAAACTGACAAACTTTCTCACACCAGAATCTATCCAAGTGGAACTTAGGCAGCGACAGTCATTGTGGTCCTTTTCAGCTTTAGGCTTAGCACATCAGACCAGTCAGTCAGAGAGAGCCCTTTCCCTTTTGTTATTTACAAAATTATGATTTTTTTTCTGCATTTTAATTATTTAATTCATTATTATATATTTACCATGTAGTCTAGTACATGACAAATAAAATTCATTTTAAGTTATTATAAATTCAAATCAATTCCTTATTTCAGATATTGTGCATGACTTTTAATTTATTCCCTAGAAATAAAAGCTGCCTTAAGATTAATGAATAGATAATGTTTTATATATAAATAAACATACATAAATTAACATACATGTAAATACATCAGGGGAAAATGTATTAATTTTAAATAACACATTCATTAATTCATTAATTAAACATATTTCCAAAAATTAAAAGCTGACATAGACTTAATATCAAAAACAAGGTTGGAATTTTAATCCGCCAGAATTCTAATTTCCCTGTAAAAATCGCACATATGGTCATAGTGACAATGGGTGACTCTACAATGACAGGATTGCCATATATTTTTTTGAGGATGTAATAGCTGAAATTTTTAAAATGTCATTGAATTTATGAGATAAATAGTAAAATACTGCTACTTGCAGACCTCTAAACTCTAGACAGGTCACAAGAAACTCTTCCATAAATTTACTGTTTTATGATAATTCAGTCTTCGAAATAAGAACTGGTCCAATGGCTCAATATCACTAAATTTTGACTGGGACCAGTGAAATTTGAATGCAGGCAAGCCTGACTGGCTCATAGCAAAATCAAGGCACAGAATATCATTGGAATAGATGTTGCTAGTTAAACGTGAAATCTGATGTGGACCTATAATGCAGGCTGTTATTGGGCAGAATGGTTTGCAACTTTCAAAACTTCAGTTCTTCGACTGATACTGTAAGCAGGGATCAAATTGGCATCTAGGAAGGTTACATTACTCCTGTATTACATAAACAGGGTTAAAAGTAGAACTAATAAACTGGATAGGATACAAGATTCATTGATTGAACGGTTAGGTCACAATCAAGAACATTTCATTTATATCAAGGCCTCACCAGTTACAGGTGATGGGATGGAGATTGTCATCTCTGCACTGTGGTGCACTTGGTACAATATGCAGGAAGGATTCTTTAGTAAACCATGCCAACCCTGACATGGGACATCAGTTTTTAAGGTCTCTTCCAACTTTCATTTCTAAATTTAGAGTGATTGGTAGATGAACAACACACTAAATATTTAGAAGTCTTGGTAAGACGTGACCAAGGTTTGAACCCTCAATTTCCACATATGGAGCAAGCACTCTACCAACTAAGCTATCATAGTGGTGACAGGTTACATGAAAATGCCTGGTTAATGTCACATAATAATTTAAATGGGGGTGGAGTGAGAACTATTAATCTGGAAGGTCACACACAAATGACAATCACATGACTATGTTGATCACACAAACACACACTGTAGACTGAATTATTTATGCTGTCAACGACCTTTTCTAAAATGATATGGGACTGTAGGATGACAGAACTTGCAAATCTCTGTCTAGGTACTCCATTGATCACATTATCCAAACATTGCCAAAGTGTTTCAAAAAACGGCTATGTCAAGCTAAATGTTGTGCATTTGTAGCTTCATAATTTTAAATTCACTCTACCAGAATCTGTTACAGATACATATACGGTAAATTCACCTTCAAAGCACCTTAGAGGGCATGATAAACATCGTCAAATGATTGTCAACCTTGATCATAAGACACTGTCCATTACTGTTGTCTGATGACGTTTTCAAGGTTGATACTAACTTTTGTAAGTTTTGGTAGTGGTACGTAGCATGATTAAAGAGCGTTACATAGAGAAAATTATGTAATAATAAAGCTCAACCTAGCTTCCCCGACACATATAAGGAATTTAATCCTCGAAGTGATGTGTACTTCTTCAAAATCATTGCATGAAAACTGAAACGTAACCTACATTTCTTAATATGCAGGTGGGTCATTAACAGATGTCAAATTGTCATATCTTGCCGGCTGGTCATCGATTTTGACAAGACTCAACATTTTGCTAATTTACAACGTTCTGCATTGTTTCGGGATATAAACGATACTATGAACAAATATGCTTTTATCCAAGTAAATAAATTAAAATCTAATTTGAAGCTATTGATAATAAAACCTTACCATTTTGATTATTTTTTCTTAATTTTCCTGGTTGATGTTTTATCATGTGATTGATGTACTACTTCCGGACACGCGCCGAGTGTCAACGTAAGTTGAAACGAAGCAAACCAAAATAAGACCCATTTTAATGTCACCAAGGTCGGGTGTCAGCAGATAGACAAATTTTAAGACAATTAACATAAGTTCTAACGAACATTTACTACGAGAAAAATATCTTTGGGAGGTAAATTCTCATTCATTCATTCATTCATTCATTCATTCATTCATTCGTTCGTTCGTTCGTTCGTTCGTTCGTTCGTTCGTTCGTTCGTTCGTTCGTTCGTTCGTTCATTCATTCATTCATTCATTCATTCATTCATTCATTCATTCATTCAAGAAGAAGATGATGAAGAAGAAAAAACAAGAAGTTCGTCTCGGCAATGATGGCTACATAAATAACATGCCTGATCCTTATGGCCTGATGGCCTCAAATCCACAGTAAGGTTATTACGGACGATACCATTTTTAACCTGGCAATAAAATCAAAATCGAACATCATCACTTTCGGACTAGACCTCCAGAAAAAATGCAAATAAAAATCCAAGATTTATATGCAGACACTCAACGTTGTGCCTATACCAGCAAACGAAACAACATAGACAGCTCTTGTAAGACAAATAATTGACTACTGATCGATGAGTATACCAGTATACCATCACGGGATCCATATAAACAGAGGCAACAATCACAACTGTTCCAGCATATATGCCAACCATAAAATCATTTGAAATGGGACTTCCCTCCCAGAAAGACGACGACAGGTTAGGCTGAAAATGCTATCTCTAATCTAGCTCAATAGCAAAACGCAGGAATGTGAAACCAAAAGCCTACGAATACTCTTACTGCTCAACTAATCGAAGCATGGACTCTTATTGAATTCGGACCATTAAAGACAAGTGGAATAATCTACCTACTGCAATTGCATTCGGTTCTGATACAATCACTTGCTTCACCACAAAAATCATAATCAACTCAACAGCTACATAGTGGCATCTAAGCTATCAGGTTATAAACCAAAATTTTATATTGTATTTTAATACGCACAGCCTTAAAGTAGTAAAATCATATCTGTTGAAGGCGGTCAGAAACAGGAATTCTACGATTATTGTAGGCATTACTAAATCTAACAATTTTGATATCGATGGGGTCATGGATCAGAAGTTAAAGATCACAGATGCAAAAGAATACTAAGATTGCTAATTATCCGGAAAAGTATAAACTTTTTACAAAATGTATATTGAAATTTATATTGTAGGTTTTTAATAAAATGACCATACAGATAAAGGCTATATGTTCAAATTAGTGGTATAAGTAAAAAGTATTCACTTCGGGAACGATAGTTTTGGAGAACTCCTTTTTTCTCTCCAATTTCCCAAATTTATTTTTGGATAAGCAAAAATTAAATTTTGTATGTGTAAAAATAGTAGCCATTTTTGCATGTGCCAATATTGTTTTTCACATGTCCTAAAATGTACAAGTTGAAGTTTTTTTTAACAAAAATAACCATAATTTTAGTACATATGCAGAAACCGAATCATTTATATTCAAAATATGCACCAAAAAACAACAGACTTTTTTGCGTAATTATGATACAATTGCCAATGAATATAGAAGCGACTCCTCGTAAGACTGTAATATACATTTTTCACATTAGCCTATAAATTATCCCCCTTTATACAATTGAATTGACCTACTTTAAAACGAGGCTAACACGGTAACAGACAGAAATCCCAATTCAATTCATTAGGGAATCACACAACTGTTTGAAGCTCAGATGTGGTGTTTACTTATAGATATATACCATTTAAAACTGACCCTTACCGGATGTAATTAAGGAATGTTACCTTTTAAACCCCAGAATATACAAAGTTAGGACTCTAGAGATTACCAATACACATGTTTTAAGTTTCCCCATGACTACTGTGGATTAAATAAAAATGGGTTAGCTCATATCATCATTTATTACGACAAATTGCTTACGCCATAACGGTATATGACATCATAGAAAATTTATTGATTTTCATATCTAAAAGCTTGAAAAACATGTGCTACGCCGGACATGAATTAAACAGTATATTATAAAACCCATATTTATAAAACATACCGGAGTCTCAGTATGATATCAAAGGCTTTAAAAATAAATAAATAAATAAATTTACTAAAACATTTTAATTGTATAAAGGGAAAATGTTTTCATTAAAAACATACAATAACAATTTTTGTTACTGTACATAATAATAACAAAAACTGGCCAGTTAGCAAATTTGTCACAAAAATAATTCACTATAATATATTTTTCGAAATGCTATCTAAATGAACAATATAAACATCCCTGTTGTTAATACACAACACAGTTTCTGAGTTAGATCGGACAGTGTTAGCCTCGTTTTAATCGAGTCGACAAAATAGATCACCTAATGATTACGTTTAGTATGTTCTGATTTTGGGTATAAACTAAATGGGTACACCGAAGATAAGAATCGTTTCTTCTTCATGCACATGCTACTTCCGGGCCGGTATTTGGTTGGAAATATCAACAGTGTGAAAACATGACTAAGTAATGTTTTAAAATATAGTCAGATAGCCTAGTGGCTTGATTGGTAGCCAATGTATGACAACAATGAAAACGCACACATAGTATATCTCCTCTTACTCGCGACCCCACACCGGTATTTTTTCTAAGTTGGACGAGTACAGACCTCCTCCCCCGCCCGCCATCATACAGTGTACAAAATCAAGTTTGCAACATGTACATTGAGCGGTTGATGATCTGTTGTATGCCATAATTATGTAGTTAATGGACAAGGCATCGCATCCAAATAAGAAAAGAGAATAATTATAAAAACACCCGTTAGAAGTCCAACAATATTAACAGTTGTTTTAACAAGTTATGTCTAGCATAACACTAGTTTTTCAAGGTTTTTCATGATCAATAAATTATGTATCACTTTTATCATCCAGATGACTTATCAGTTATCTCCCTTAGATTTAGACACAGGCATTGACTAAATCACAAATGCCAAATAATAACTTGTAAAGAGTTGTATTGGTAATCTGCACATAAGTTTTAATTAATTTTATCATTCATACCCCTTTCAGAACAATTATCAATATAGTACACTTGCACTAATATATAGACAGAAATGCATTTTGTCAACAGCTGGTTTCAGAATGTATTGCAACCATCTCTTCAAATATACTTACAGTACTTTTGCACAGTCCGTTTCAATTGCTTTTGCTGTAAGCGTTCTCAATAATGGCCACAGGTGCCCTACTCTTTTTCTAACTCTACAGGGGTGACTTTAGCATGCACTGAGAATTAGACCTGGGTTTTTTGTCGCATCTGAAAGATTATGCTAGCATAGAGCTTTTAACAGTTTAAGTATTGGCAGGGGTTGAAAATCTTATTAAATTTCTTTTCCAGGGGAAGGAGTGAGTTAGGGGACATAACTCCACATAACATAAAACAGCTGAAGCGGTTAAACCAAGTTGTATTTCCAGTTACATACAATGACAAATTCTACAAAGACGTCCTTGAAGTCGGAGAGCTGGCTAAACTTGGTAAGACAGAGATTTTTCTGGGTATCCACTGGGTCCGGTAAAGGGACCCATTCCCAATGCAAAAAAAACATACATTTTTCCCAATTCTGTTGTAAACAATTCCCAATTAGCTATGTTTATCAATTTTTTGAGAAAAAAATTTCACAAGATCATCAACATCATATTCGGAGGATATCTCGTTCTGATAACGATTTCAATCTATATTAACCCACATTTTGCTGGATGATTTATATAGAGACAAAAGAGACAGCGCTATTTTGCTGTGAACACCGATATAATGTGTTCAATTACCAGTATTCTAGTGGTCTAGAATTTCTAATATGTTGTTGTGATTTTTTCCAAAATAACATTTTTGTTGAGCATTTTCCGAATTTCATCCCAAGGTCCTTTTCCCAAAAAGGTCAGAAAAATCCCTGTAAGGTGATCAGATATCTTCTTAACACCGCAAATTTCAGATGTCAGCTTTTTTCCTTTTCTTTACAGAAATATAATCGCTTCTGCTTATGGTGTATTTGTTTCAAAGTTAATATTCTATTGCAAAGCATGTTCACACAACAGGAATTTCATACATTTATAACCGAGCGAACTTTTTGCAAATGATTTGTTGACATTAGGAAATTGCAAGGCTTCTTATCTAGACACTCGAAAAGTTTAATGACTGTCAACACAATTGTTGTAATGTTGTTAATAAGTATGGTGTCTATGTGTCAATTCTCCATTGTTTCGATCATTTTGATTGGTCTTATTTTTCTGTTATGTTAGCATGAATAGATTGGCTCTCAGTGATATCATCTTAATTATTGAAGAAGCACAGAGGCATTTGAATTCCTACGCAATAGCAATGCTATTTTTTACTTGCTACGGATATATTGTTATTTAAATTGTTGATTTGTTGTTGAAAAAAAAAAATATAAATTGAATTATAAGAAATTAATTTTTTTCTTTTTATTCATTCCTATTAAGACAGATAATTTGACCAAATGTGCCATTTGCTATTCATATTTTGATCATGCACATTGTTAGGAATAAGTAGATTTCCAAGTTGGGGTCGCTCAGGGACACTTTTTAAAGGCATGCAATTTCAGTTATAACTCGTTTTAATTGCCTGCATTTCGAAAAAATAGGGGATATTTAAGTTTCCGTCCATCCTTCGGACGCCTTCCTTATGTCTTTCTGTCCGAAATTCTTGTCTGCACAAATTCTCCAAAACTATGAAGCACTATTTTATGAAACTTGGTGCAAAGCATCAACATTGATAGGAGATGCCCATGTCGTTAATCCGAGTTGGTTTGCTCATTTTCCTGGGAGTTATTACCCTTTGAACATTAGTGCAAATCACAAAAAAACCCGCTGGAGGGGGATCCTAATTTACTGAATTTGCTTGTTATTATTTTTTAAGCTTGTACATGTTTGGAAATAAATGGATTTCACAGTTGGAGTTGCTTTCGCATTTGGGGTTGCATAGGGACACTTTTGAAAGCATGCAATTTCTGTTATTTACCAATTTACCTGTATTTTCAGCATATTTTAATGACATAGTTGTGGGAGCTGTATGTTGCCGTATAGACAATTCTGATAATCAGAGAAGACTGTATATTATGACACTGGGAGCTCTAGCGGCTTACAGAAGACTTGGTATAGGTAAGTAAAGTAAAACCTTCTACAGCGTTGATTTTCTCCAGGTACTCTGCCTTCCTCCACCATCTCAAAACTGACAACCACAGACCTTTCAGTAGATGTTGAAGTAGAAGATAAGTTTCTTAAAGAAGGCAGTAAAAATGGAGTAATATGTATTACAAAAACATGTCCAGGGATTTTTCAAGGGCCTATTTAGGGCCGAAATTCGGCCCCATTCCCAATGGAAAAAACATTGATTTTTTCCCAAAAGGGCTGAGAAAATTCCCAATTAGAAAATCGTACCAGATACATAGCTGAAGTCTGGCCATAAATATGGCTGCTTTTCTCAATCTTCAATCAACTCAATACACTAAAAGCATTAGATTTAATCATTAATGACATCAAAAATGATGTCAAAGATTTCCCAAAATGAGCGAAAACTTAATAGTTTTTCCCAATTTTTAGTTAAGGGCCTTTTCCCAAAAGACCCTGATAAATCCCTGATGTCACAAAATGTTAAGTCAGTGGAAGTAGATGACAAACTTAACTCAAATCCAAACAAGTAGCAGACTGTTGTCGCCTTGCTGGTTTTATAGAAAATAACTGGACAACCTCGATATCATTGAAAGTGAAATTTTTTTTTTTTTTTTTTTTTTTTTAATATTTTTATTTGATCTTCATGTTAATGAACAAAAGTTAGAAACATGTGGGGAAAATCATCCCATTATTCCATACATGTACAAATATTAATGAATCAGTATTGTCTAAATAAGATGGTGTACAATAAATAGCTTATCATCTCTAACTGTGGCATTTGTCATTTTTGTCTTATTTTATGGGCTTTTGCCGGTTCATACATAAATAAAGAGTAAATATCAATATTCTTATGGTATTTGATAGTTTCGATACAAGCTTGATAGGAAAGTGAAAAAATTTTGACTGGGGCATAAAACATCCTTATTAAAAGTACTAGACTACTACTCCCTCATAGATTATTGCTTCATAGTGTTACAATGACTTTATGTTGATGCAAGCTACATGTTAGATAGTCTGGTCTTGTCGGCCATGTTTTCTGAAACACTGGCTTATGGGTGTTAGTTTCTCACAGAGCCTAAGTTTGATTCCCAGTCTGGCTCGATCCATGTTGTCTGAAACACTGGCTTATGGGTGACAATCGTAGACGGTGAATCAAAAGCTTAAATTTGAGTCCCAAATCTGGCATCGGCAGATCTCCAAGTGTCAGGACGTTTGTTAATTCACTTGTTGAAGGATGGTGTTTTTCTCAACTTTCACAGTCCCTGAATGAACCATTTAAAGGATTTAATTGAAACGAACTGACTAGGGTTTTTTAAAACATTGCAACAGATCTTTAATGATAATAATGGTTTACTGAGTATGTAAGGTTACAACACCATATTAACATTGACATCATACATTTAAAAATGTATCAAAGTGCAACATGCAACAAGATGGATATACATTATACATGTATTTACAATTTATTGATTTTCAATCATTTGATTTAAAATATGTCTTTTTTCAGTAATAGCATTTGATGTAAACTTGGACTTTCCAGGTTTACTACTAAAATGTATGTTTAGTGTCTATATACTATATATATTGGAAGCGCCTGGCCTAGTGGTTAAGGTGTTGGACTCATGATTCGAAGGTCTTGGGTTCGATCCCTGGACCGGGCGATGTGTTGTGTCCTTGAGCAAGACACTTAATTTCACGTTGTTCTAGTTCACTCAGCTGAAAAATAAATGAGTACCAGCAAAATGCTGGGGGTTAACCCTGCAATGGACCGGTGTCCCATTCAGGGGAGAGTCTTGTACTCTCAGTCGCTTAACGCCACAGAAACCGGGATAAGCTCCGGTCTGATGGGCCTAATGGCTTGGGACAGACTTTAACTTTTAACTTTAAACTATATATATTATATTCATTTAAAACTTAATTTATGATCATTTTGATCTTTATAAACCAGTAATTGACAATTTGAATCTAAAATTTTATCTTTTTTTACAGGTACTCTAATGTTGGAGCATGTATTAAAGATTTGTAGAGATGATGGGAATATAGATAATGTCTTCTTGTAAGTTTAATTATAGAGGATCTTACACAAGTGTTCAAGTTATACTGTAAAGTGGGGAATTTTTTGTGGGTAAAATTGATGGATCTTACACAAGTGTTCAATTTATACTGTAAAGGGGGGAATTTTTTGTGGGTAAAATTGATGGATCTTACACAAGTGTTCATGGTTCATGTTATACTGTAAAGGGGGGAAATTTTCATGTAGGTAAAATTGATGGATCTTACACAAGTGTTCATGTTATACTGTAAAGGGGGGGGGGATTTTCATGTGGGTAAAATTGATGGATCTTACACAAGTGTTCATGTTATACTGTAAAGGGGGGGGGGGGATTTTCATGTGGGTAAAATTGATGGATCTTACACAAGTGTTCATGTAATACTGTAAAGGGGGGGGGGGATTTCATGTGGGTAAAATTGATGGATCTTACACAAGTGTTCATGTTATACTGTAAAGGGGGAGGGGATTTTCATGTGGGTAAAATTGATGGATCTTACACAAGTGTTCATGTAATACTGTAAAGGGGGGGATTTCATGTGGGTAAAATTGATGGATCTTACACAAGTGTTCATGTAATACTGTAAAGGGGGATTTTCATGTGGGTAAAATTGATGGATCTTACACAAGTGTTCATGTAATACTGTAAAGGGGGGGATTTCATGTGGGTAAAATTGATGGATCTTACACAAGTGTTCATGTAATACTGTAAAGGGGGGGGGATTTCATGTGGGTAAAATTGATGGATCTTACACAAGTGTTCATGTAATACTGTAAAGGGGGGGATTTCATGTGGGTAAAATTGATGGATCTTACACAAATATTCAAGTTATACTGTAAAGGGGAAATTTTCACTTATTTTGCAATAAAGAAATTACAGCAAAAATTTCACCTATGCTAAAATGTCTTATCATACAGGTTAATACATGTATGTCATAATATATAGAATATCAACCCACTTATATTGCTTAACTGAAAATTTCAGTCACACGGAACTCTAGATTTTAGAAATAGTGAACTTTTTACCCCACGAAAATAATCCCCTTTACAGTATTTGATTTATTAATCAAGTATGCAATGAGCTTTGTGCAAGTAGCATAAATCTTGATTCAGTTAAGTAACTTGGTTAAAATCACAATGTGCCCCTATCGGGAAGCAAACCGCAACCTTAAGATCCGGAGTCTGATGCTTTTCCAACTGAGCTACATGAAATGCTTTCACCATATAATTGATTATTGTTGTTGTTCAATTATTTGCCATGTTTCAAATAGGGAGGGGGTTTTAAATTCAAAGTTTCCTCTTTTTTCCCTTCCATCCTTCCATTCATCCAGGCACTTTATCTAAAACTATGTGGCACTATTTTACGAAAGTTGGTACAAAGCATCAACATTGATAGTAGATGCACACATCATTAACCTGAATTGATCTGCCCATTTCCGTAGGAGTTATGGCCCTTTGACTGATAGTACCTACTTGTTGGAGATCCTTATTCATTTAACTTATTTGCTTGTTTTTTCAGACATGTACAAGTCAACAATGAAAGTGCAATTAAATTTTATGAAAAGTTTGGATTTGAGATCGTTGAAGAGAAAAAGAACTACTACAAAAGAATTGAGCCTGCCGATGCCTATGTGTTACAGAAATCATTTAAATCAGAACTGAAAGCAGAATCGTGATAGACTTGAATAAAAATGTTTATTATATTTACCCCTTTAAACTTTAAAGTGGCATGTCCCACTTCTGTGAATCTTGGTCATACCACTTTTCTTGAGGGGTGTGGAAACGAAAATATATTTTCCAGAAGTGGATTTAAGTTTCGGGTCATACCACTTTTCTATAGGGATGTGAAGATCAACGTACCATGCTTTTGAAATTGAACTTCTTGTGAATTTAATACAGATAAACTTGTATTGTCATTTTGAGCTTATATGAACAATATTTTAAGAATATTCAACGCATTCAAAAGCTTATCAATGCTGAGAATGAGGTTCACCGCTGTACCATGTGATACTCTCTAACGTTTCTGTGGAACAATTATTTTCATTGGATATGGAATCATATCAGTTCAAGTTTTCCGGTAAAATTGATCTTATTTTGGGAACTTGCAATGTAAACATTTTCCAAAAGGTCCCACAAAAATGTTACAGGGTGTTGATCACACGGTACAATGGCAAACTCCACTAGCTTTTTCTATTTATCAACCCAGATGTACTTTGATTGGGATGATGGCATGATTCTTCTTAGAGCTGCTTATATTCATCAGTGCTAATGGATCACTGTTGTTTGGGAATTAGGATGAAACTGGTAAATTTTTATTATTTTTCAACAGGGAAAACTTGCTGTGTTCAGTAAAGCCCACCCACTTTTTTTTGGCAGAGTGTTTATAAACATGGAAGAGTTTACATAATATAAATAGATGGTTTTGACAAATTGAATGCATAAAGGTGTGAATATACACAAATGATAACACAATATTATTACCTATTTGTGAAGATTAGACACATCCATGTATAAACACTCTGTCATTAGTATCAGAACTCCAGATAAAAATTTGACTTGAAGGGTAATTACCCCCTGATTTTTTTTCTAAAGGGTATCCTGTAAAATCTAAAGAGTGTCGACAATGATCTATAAAAATGTTAAGAGTATTTTTAATTTTTAAAGCCATGTATTCAAATAAGTATAACTTCTAACAATAATACAGTAACATCATCTTCATTGTGATGATGGCATTTCACAGGTACTTAGGTCAGGAGATCAACCCCAATAGCAGACTCTACTGTTATAAAAATTTTAAGGGGTAATGAAGATTTTCAAAGGGTTTTGATACCCTTAAATTTACAATTTAAAGAGTATTTTTAAAAAGTTACAAGGGTATATATACAGATACTCCTCTTATCTGGAGCTCTGAGTATGATTTGATTGTGGAGAGTCCATGGTAATTTTAGGCAAACAACATCAGTGTATATGTAAATATTTATTTAGAAGCTCTTTCGTGTTCAGTCTTGAAGATAATGTATAAATTCAGCATCGCATTACAAGATTAAATCTTATTATGTTATTATGTCATACTGTTTTGCAGAATAAATTTGAATTTTTCTAAATATTGGTTTATTTTGATATCATACAAAGTATACCCAGAGACCTTTTAATTTGACATTCACATTCATTAAGTTATGTAAGGGTACTTACAAATGACTTGGTCCTATAAAACCAATGTTGTACATTTCTCCTAGATCTATTCAACCAATGTTGTACATTTCTCCTAGATCTATTCAACCAATGTTGTACATTTCTCCTAGATCTATTCAACCAATGTTGAACATTTCTTCTGGATCTATTTAACATTTCTCCTAGATCTATTCAACCAATGTTGTACATTTCTCCTAGATCTATTCAACCAATGTTGTACATTTCTCCTAGATCTATTCAACCAATGTTGTACATTTCTCCTAGATCTATTCAACCAATGTTGTTCATTTCTTCTAGATCTATTCAACCAATGTGGAACATTTCTTCTGGATCTATTCAACATTTCTCCTAGATCTATTCAACCAATGTTGTACATTTCTCCTAGATCTATTCAACCAATGTTGTACATTTCTCCTAGATCTATTCAACCAATGTTGTACATTTCTCCTAGATCTATTCAACCAATGTTGTACATTTCTCCTAGATCTATTCAACCAATGTTGAACATTTCTTCTGGATCTATTCAACATTTCTCCTAGATCTATTCAACCAATGTTGTACATTTCTCCTGGATCTATTCAACCAATGTTGTACATTTCTCCTGGATCTATTCAACCAATATTGTGCATTTCTCCTGGATCTATTCAACCAATGTTGTACATTTCACCTGGCCCTATTCAACTAGTGTTGTACATTTCACCTGGCCCTATTCAACTAGTGTTGTACATTTCACCTGGTCCTATTCAACTAGTGTTGTACATTTCACCTGGTCCTATTCAACTAGTGTTGTACATTTCACCTGGTCCTATTCAACAGATGTTGTACATTTCACCTGGTCCTATTCAACTAGTGTTGTACATTTCTCCTGGATCTATTCAACAGATGTTGTACATTTCACCTGGTCCTATTCAACAGATGTTGTACATTTCACCTGGTCCTATTCAACTAGTGCTGTACATTTTACCTGGCACTATTCAACCAATGTTGTACATTTCACCTGGTCCTATTCAACTAGTGTTGTACATTTCACCTGGTCCTATTCAACCAATGTTGTACATTTCACCTGGTCCTATTCAACTAGTGTTGTACATTTCACCTGGTCATATTCAACTAGTGTTGTACATTTCATTTGGTCCTATTTAACCAGTGTTGTACAGTTCACCTATTCAACCTTTTTTGAACAATTAACCCACTCCTATTCAACGTACATTTCACCTGGTCCTATTCAACTAGTGTTGTACATTTCACCTGGCCCTATTCAACTAGTGTTGTACATTTCACCTGGTCCTATTCAACTAGTGTTGTACATTTCACCTGGTCCTATTCAACTAGTGTTGTACATTTCACCTGGTCCTATTCAACAGATGTTGTACATTTCACCTGGTCCTATTCAACTAGTGTTGTACATTTCACCTGGTCCTATTCAACTAGTGTTGTACATTTCACCTGGTCCTATTCAACAGATGTTGTACATTTCACCTGGTTCTATTCAACAGATGTTGTACATTTCACCTGGTCCTATTCAACTAGTGTTGTACATTTTACCTGGCACTATTCAACCAATGTTGTACATTTCACCTGGTTCTATTCAACAGATGTTGTACATTTCACCTGGTCATATTCAACTAGTGTTGTACATTTCATTTGGTCCTATTTAACCAGTGTTGTACAGTTCACCTATTCAACCTTTTTTGAACAATTAACCCACTCCTATTCAACGGGTGTTGTACAGTTCACCTGGTCTTTTCAACCAATTTTATACATTTAAACAAAATCAAAAACAAACATACTAATCCATTTCCAAATCCCAATCCAGAAGCAAAGTAAAAACTTTGGAACTGACAAGTTAGGTTAGACACGTGAACTTCCATCAGGGAAGTGAGGCCGGGTGCTCCGGAAGGGTAAGCACCTCCTGTTTAGCTAGCTACACCCGTCACGTGTGTAATCAAAATTGTGTGAAAGGAACATGGAACTATGAGACGTCAAATATATCCAAGGCAATGTTGTACATTTCCCCTGCTGCTATTCAATCTCTGTTGTATATTTCACCTGGTGCTATTCAACCACTGTTGTATATTTCACCTTGTTCTATTTAACCACTGTTGTACATTTCACCTAGTCTTATTCAAACAGTTGTATACATTTTGCTAGCCTTCTGCTCTACTACCAGTGTTAGCATGCAAGTTCATTTGGTTCATTGCACTTGGTGGTTCATAATCAAAGACGCATGCCAATTCAGCTCAATGGATCACAGCTTCTCTCACTCACCGTCTATAGGGTTGAATCTGACTCGGTTGACTTCTCGAAGGTTGCTGGTTTTCTCCGAACACTCCGGTTTCTGCTCTCATCTCAGAGCTTTCTGCATCGATACAAGTTAAAGATTCTTGTAAGGGCGTACTAAAACAGCATTGGATACACTCAAAAAACCGTGGTAAAGTATTGACGCTTTATGTCTTGACTGGGACATAAAGAGTCAATACTCCGCCCCAAATCGACTAACGTGGCTCAGTTGATAGAGCTCGCTTTAGGAACCGGCACTGCGCTGGTGTATCACGAGTGGGTAAACCTGGCAAATAGTCCGACTTGTTAAGAGGAGAAACTTGAGCTGCGAGATGGGAATGTCAATTGTTAGCAGACATGGCCAGTTAAAGAACCATTTTTGCACCTTTCCCTGAACGCATTGCAGAGGTCAAGACTTTTCTGTCAATTCACCTAAAGCTAGTGACGTCTCGATTTAAGTGAAATGCAGTCCAAGCCTTAAAGGCTACCTCTATACAAGAACCACCTGCTTTTAAAGGCCAGCGTGAGTAGTATATATAACACACTGTGAGGTCATAGACTGGAGCAGGAGCAAACAATTGTGCCCTTGATGACCCTTGACCTACATAGGAGATTGAAAATAATCTTGACCTACATAAGTAATTGACAATACCCTTGACCTACATAAGGGATGGGTCCTCGACCTACCTGTTTAGCCTTGACCTACATTGGAATTTGACTTGTATAATCTAAATGACCTTGATTAAGTTAAGATAACCTTGACCTAGATGTGAAGATATATAAGAGGTTGGGACGTCAATCTTAATCAATTCCATGTACTTACTGATCTACACTGCTTCTCAAGGTAAGTTGAAATATGACAATAATTGAATACATTAAAATTTGGAAAAGGTTAAAAGCTACTAGTCACAACAATGATGATGCTAACCTAAGCAAACAGTAGAGATTTCTATCACTGATAATTCTAAAACACATATGATACTTACAGCTTGACCGATACCCTTTCTTCTAATTTCTTCAATTCCATGTCTTTTCAAGGCAAGTTGAAATATGACAAAACAATCTACCCCCGAAAGAAACGAGAGTTCAGCATTCAGATATAAACTGAATCTCAAGTTTGAGGGTAAATATTTTTTTGTGTTTTTTTTTCTCATTTTTTTATTTCTTTATTAAACATAAATATATAAATATATAAAATTCACAACCCTTCCCGCATAGAAAAAAAGACACCCACCCCTCTAAATCCCCCAACAAAAAAAACCACCCCTTCCGTCCCTCCAAACAAAAGACCCATCACTAACAAACTAAGAATGTCAGTCCTGCAGCAGGCCAAGTTTACGGGCTTATCAGGCCGCGCCAGTGACTCGTGACCTTACGGTTTTTTAAGACACGCCAGGGGATCACGTCCTGTTCTGCAGGCCTCGTTTTCTTTTAAACAAGCACCCCCCCCCCATTTTTTTTATTTGAACGTTTTTTCAAGGAGACGGATTTCCGCCTCCACGATTTTTTCCCTCTCCACCCTCTCTCTTTTTTCTGTTAGTTCTTTAAGTTTGGAGCTGAAAATAGAATAATTGGATAATATTAAAATAACAGGCTTGAACATTGAACATATTTTAACTTAACATAATAAACACTTAACTCGCAACATTTTCTCGTCATAATAATATGAAAGTATTAAACAATTAACAAACAGTAATCCTTTAAACATTAGTATAAAATATTTTGTAAATAGAAATAAATACTTACGGTTTCACTGCCAATCTCTCCTCCAGCTTGCTTACTTTTGCTGGAGGACTGAAAAAAAAATTGAGATATTAAGTGATTTGCAAATATGTAGACATGCAGTTCTGGAGAATAGTGGGAGTATCCAACTTTCCCGAACATACCCCATGTGCGAACCTAGACAGTGAGATTTACTCTGTACGCGCGTTTAAGTTTTCTCGATAACCGAATCCTTTAAAATGTGAATATATCATTGCTTATCTTATCAAAGTAAGTAAATAAGAACAAAAAATACTTACATTTGGAATTCTGCCCTTTTCTTAGGCGGGAGGCATATTTTCTGAAAAAAAAGAATACAAAATTACCATACGCTATCACACACAGCATTATTTAAAACTCCCAATTACGTAAACGATATATACATATAATTCTCGATACACAAACATTACTTGGTGAAAAATAAACACAGATCCATAATGCAAAATGCACATACACACGGGAAGTGTGAAAAAATCCAAATCCAAACAGATCAAGAATACAAAATTTATTTTCTTATCAATGTTAACACACATTCAATATGTAAAATTGTAAAACACACCTTTTTGTCCCTAATAAGTGTTTTAAGATGGGCCCAGGCCCATCTTCCATCGATTTAAGCTCATGGGGCCTTGATGGCCCTGGAAGCACCTCCGAGGGTCCTGGGAGCACCTCACAGGACCCATTTGCAACCTCTAAATCCTCAAAGTAGGACATTGATCTACAAATAAATGAATAAATAGCTTTAACATGATAAATGTTATGTCCTCGCCAGCTATGCAGTTTTGTTAACAGTATGAGGTATTTAAAAACATAACCATCAGCTGTACTTACAGCTACTTTAAATTCAAATACTTATAGGTTAAAGCAATTGTTATTAGATTGATTGTTTTTGGAAAAAGTTAAAATTCAGATACATTAAAAACAAAAAAAATATTTTCAAAAATCGTAAAAATGTTCAGTATTAAAAACTATTAGCAATTTAACCCCCCTCCCTCCCTCAAAAAATAAATTATTAATAAATAAATATAGGTAAAATATACTTACAGATCGGAGGCAAATTCGTCATCCATGTTAAATGTGAATTTTCCACTGTGAGCAGAAAGCTTTTATACCATGTTTCAATGAGCGCGAGAAAACTGCCTGAAGACATATATCTAAATTAGATCATTAGAACGCATCTACAAAGCTCGTGAAAGGTTTCAAGGTTATATTCCTATTACATAGCGTTAAAATTCTAGGAGAGGTCAACAAATTCAACGTTGTAAAATCATATGTAAACCATGCTATTTTGTATATTTTACCGCTGTCCGGAGAACTGCGTATTCAACAGGTAAACCGAAGATGACGTAATAACTGCGATTCTTAATTTAAAGGAATTATTTCGTTTTTGTAACCGTTTGTTATTTATGAAATCTTTGAAATAAATAAATTTAATAAATAATTAAATGAATCAAGGTGAGTTCTTCTTTTAGGTTGTCACTTATAACAGAATAGCCGTAGGCAAAACAGTAAATACTATGTCACCTGTATCTTATATTAACTTTAAATCAAGATAGTCGTAGGCAAAGAAGTAAATATCTTGTCACCTGTATATTACATTCCCCATAACACTTTGTTTGTGTGCAATGATTGTTTAATGATTGAAGAAATGCCCGTTCCCGTATTCATTGCTGAAATCGTAATCAATGTATTGCTTAAAACTAAGGTCTTTTCCCTCATGTAAATATTTCCTCAGCTAAATTTGGTAAAATATATTTTAGTCCTTTGATAACCTTTTCAACATCTTGAAAATAATTTTGTTTCTTAATTTCGGTCCAAGCACAAGTGATGAAGCATTGTATTCCGAAACGACCGTCTAATTCTGTAAAATTAATACTGGTATAATATGTGATTATCTAGCATTGATTTCATCAATAGATATTAAATAATTATGCTATAATGACTATTCAGTAACTGCCAAATGTTTTAATTATCAAAGAGAGATAACTCAAACCAACTCTAGAATTAAAAGACGATTTGAATAACGTCTCTTTTATCCTAATTTTCTGTTCACCTCTTGCCATAACCAATAATTGAAATATTTTAGCAATACATTATTATCATTATTATATAGTGGAAGGTTTTGGATTCCAACCTGTAGTTTTCATATTAAATAACAATGCTATAATGACTATTCACTAACTGACACATGTTTTAATTATCCAAGAGAGATAACTCAAACCAACTCTAGAATTACAAGACGATTTGAATTATGTCTCTTTTATCCTTATTTTCTGTTTACCTCTTGCTATATTCAATGATTGAAATGTTTTAGCAATACATTATTATTATTATTATTATTATTATTATTACAGAATGGGAGGTTTTGGGTCCCAATCTGTATTTTTTCTCACACTTATATGCTCACAACTCCAGGTTATGAAGTGAGCGAGTTCAAATATAACTTTAATTTGAATACATATCCTTATAATTTCGTTTTAGATGACATTTTTCGCGAATGGTGCGGGTTTGAAGTCGTTGACTATCGGGAATATATACAACATCGTGAAATGCATCAGGATCTTAATACATTTGGTGGATTAGTAAGTTATATTAAAACTTATTTTTATAAAAAGTCAATGACTATCACATAGTAAAATGCATTGGAATCTTTTGATGGATTGGAAAAAAGTTCTTTGATATCAAAAATGTAAACTGTTTACAACTGTGAGGAAATAAATTTTTCACAAAGGGAAATTTAGTTTGAGTTTGGCTCAGATTATATAAATGTTTTTTTAAATTATACATAAACCCGTTGTATCTTGGATTTGTAGACAAAAGATCATGGAAAACGATATGATGTAACCAAGTGTTCTATCTGCGGAAGCATCTTTAAAACTTCTATGACGAATCATCACAAACAGCTACATGGGAATATTGACCATCAGGTAATTTAAAAAGTAGTGTAGTATGATCACTAGCAAGTAATTTAAGTAGTTAAGTATGTTCGTTGTCTAACCACTTTGTGGAATGTTTCTGTATTCTTTATTGTTAAAAAGTGTGTAAACTTTCAAAACATAGAAGTTTAGTAGATAGAAGTTTTACCTTATTTTAATGCATTAACAACAACATTTAATGTATTGAGATTACTACTTCTTGTAAATCGGTTGATGTCGAAAAAGTAGTATAGGGGAATGCGTTACACTTCACAATATTCATGCATTGTTTTTTAAATTTCAGCAAAAAGAAGCTGACATGTTTGAACAGAGGAATTTGCAACATACACTTCATCGCTTCAGATGTAAACACTGTGGTAAATTCTATAGAACAAAATTCAATCTTAACAGGCATGTCCAGTCGGCTCACATGGGACTGAGTTTTCCTTGCAGTCAGTGTAATAAAGTCTCCACAAGACTATCACACAGAGATCAACACCAACGAAATTGTCAAGGGGACGAATTCATATGTGGAACAGGTGGTAAAAAATGTTCTTCAGCTTGTGGATTGAAATTACATGCAATAACACATGAAACTCCATATATACGGATATACCAGCATAATAATAGCATAGACCCACCTACACATGAAACGACTGCAAATCGTCAGATGAACCATCAAAATGACAGTTTACACGCGCCTGCAATAACACATGAAACTCCGTCTAATGCATCTCAACAAATAGAAAGCCATTCGACTGCTACTCATTCGTCCAATGTACGAACACGTACGTTCAGGTGCCACAAATGTAGCAGCTCATTCCCAAACAGACGTCAGCTATATTTACATGAACGTCAAGAGCACAATCAAGTTGGAGAAGGTTTGAGATCGCATCCTTGGGGACAAAATTCAGCGCCTTGGGAAAGACAAGATGGTTCTATCGATGAAGAACTGAAAACCGTATACAATGCCAATTCATCCTTAATCTTAGCACAGCACGATCTCGGACCTGTGCGCTCAATATACAATTTTCCAATTGACAATACCATCAATTTAAATCGTCTCATCCGCTTTGCTGGTGACATTTATGATCGGGAACACAGGAGTTTGCGTTTGAACATGTCTTTTGGTATGATTCTGCAAAATAGAAGGACGGGAGAATATCGTTATTACATACCTTATGTCAACAGTAACGTGTTCGAGTCGCCAGTGTTTATCTCCAAAAGATCAGATTTAAGAAGACTTTATTTACAATTGAGAAAATGGGACATATTGACGGAACTATTGCGTAACCGCCCGACTACGGAATGGATTCCAGTTCTCATGACCAATGTTCATTTTACCATTACAAGTACCAACTATGTCTTAGGACGGGGATGTTTACCAAACTACATTCTAAAGAAGACGTCTGTAATAGCCTTAGATAATCACCGTGGAAAGCCATACAATGACAATTTGTGTTTGTTTCGTTGTTTGGCACTACACAGGGGATATGACCCTAAAAGCTTAGAAACTCCGTCTAAGGACTATTACCAACAATGGAAACGAAAAAAAGAGAGGACAGAACCTTTTCCAGGCGTGAGGTTGAGTGAAATACCAGAATTCGAGTCTCTATTTGAAGTGAATGTTGAAATATTTAGCTTATCGGAAGATGAAATCGTTACTCCCATTTACAAGTCACGTGGGCGGTATGCAACATCGTTGTATGTAAATTTGTATGAAAACCATTTATCTTACATCAAAGATTTCAAACAATATGCCAAGAAATTTCAATGCAACTTATGTCAACGTCACTTTTGTCATTATGGGACTTTTAAGCGTCATCAAAAAACATGTGATAACAAGACCAAATACATCTATCCAGGGAAATTTTATAGGATGCCACTGACATTATTTGAGAAATAAGAACAATTTAACATACACGTTCCAGAGGAGGATAGCGTATTCCCTTGGTTTATTTGTTATGATTTTGAATCCATGTTTGAAACAGTCGATGATCATCCGACGGATTCATTAGAGTGGGTTCATAAGCACGTCGCAATCAGTGTTTCCATACGTAGCAACGTACCGGATTATCAAGAATGTAAATGTATTATAGAGCCTGATGAAGACAAATTAGTGAAAGATATGTTACATTACATGTTAACCATTGCCGAAAAAGTCGAAGAACTAGCAGAAGAGAAATGGGGAAGGGTAATTAAAGCTATTAAAAAAAGCTTAAAAGAGATGATTTTGGATCGAATGCATACTTATCAACTGTCTCAGACGAGGAGGACGAAGAGGAGGAAGACGAAGAAGAGGAGGAGGAAAATGTGAAAGAAGACGGTCCTCGCAAACAGCTGAAAAGTTTATATGGTCAAGTGAAAGGATACCTCCAACAAGTTCCAGTTATAGGATTTAATTCCGCGAAATACGATCTTAATTTAATCAAACAAAGGATAGCAAAACATCTGAATTTACATCAGACAGAAGACAAAGACGGGAAATTTGTAGTTAAGAAAAATAATTCTTATGCCTGCATATCGACAGCCATTTTGAAATTCCTGGATATTTCTCAATTTTTGAGTCCAGGTTCGTCATATGCATCATTTCTCAAAGCATATGGTGTTGAAGAGGGAAAAGGATACTTTCCCTACGAATGGTTGGATGACGTCACTAAACTGGATTCTACGGAACTTCCACCTCACGATGCATTCTATAGCAAACTGAAACAAAAGAATATAAGCAAAGAAGAATATAATTTCTGTCAACAGATATGGTGCGACAACAACATGAAAACGTTTAAAGACTTTCTGGAATGGTACAATAATTTAGATGTTGGACCCTTTGTGGTTGCGGTAGAGCGACTACAAAATTTTATTTTGACGAAACCATCGATCTGTTTAAAACTGCAATATCGGTTCCAGGTATTGCTCGACAATTGCTGTTTAGAAGCGCTAGAGCCGAACGTGTGAATTTTGCACTGTTTGACCGCAATAATGCAGATTTATACCAAACAGTGAAGCAAAATTTGGTTGGAGGAGCAAGTGTAATATTCTGTCGTCACCATAAACGAAACGAGACAAAGATTCGTAGAAACAAATTATGTTCTCAAATTGAAGGATACGATGCGAATGCACTCTACTTATGGGCCATCGATCAAGACATGCCAGTTGGCCCATATGTGAGACGGTTTGCACACACAGGTTTTAAACCTGAGCTGAGAAATAAATATATGTCGGCTATTTATTGGATGGAGTGGATCATGTATAAAGAGGGAATAACTATCTTTCACGAACATAACAGTGGCTCAGAAGTTCGCGTTGGAAGATAGCCCGTGTGCTATCAATTTCATGGATGTTATTTCCATGGACACGAATGCGAAGTAACACGACATGTGACTGATAAAAAGTGGCACGACAATAAAAAATCAAAATTTAAAAAAACACAAGAGATTACTACATATTTAAAGAACAAAGGGTGTATAGTAATGTAAATGTGGGAATGCAAGTTTAGACAATACTGTAAAAAACATCCAGAAATATATCAATTTATTAATTCTAGAAGACCTGGTTTTTTTAGCACACATCGTGGAAAAGTCACAGAAAACCATATTTTAAAAGCCGTGAGAGATAATGAACTATTCGGTATGATTGAGGTCGACATGGAGGTTCCTCAGAACTGGACAAATTCCTTTACACATTCTACAATGTCGCCCTATGAATACTTTCAAGAAATGTCTCCTCTGTTTTGCAATACAGAAATCCCGTTTGAGGCTATGGGATCACACATGCAAGACCATGTGCTAAAACACGGATTGTCTAAAGCGCCTAGACGTTTACTGGTTGGTGGAATGAAAGCCAAACAAATATTACTGACTACACCTTTATTACATTGGTACATTAACCACGGAATGGCCGTGACAAAGATATATCAAGTGGTTGAATTTCAACAAAAGCGTTGCTTTTCAAAGTTTGTACAAAAGGTCAGTAATGCCAGAAGAGAAGGTGATAGAAATTCAGAAACTGCAATCATTGCCGATACAATGAAGATCATTGGAAACTCGGCATATGGTTCTATGATAATGGACAAACACAAACACCGGGACATTATTTACGTTGAAGGAGAAAACGAAACCTGTCTAAAAGTGAACGAGCCTCGTTTTAGAAAATTAGAATGTTTGGACATGGAAGAACAATACTATGAAATCGAAATGGCAAAACGAAAGATCAGATTAGATTTACCCATTCAATTGGGATTCTTTATTTTACAATATGCCAAGCTTAGAATGTTGCAATTTTACTATGATTTCATGGACGTATACGTCGATAGATCCGATTTCGAGTATTGCGAAATGGACACAGACAGCGCTTATATGGCTATTTCCGGTTCATGTCTTGACGATATCATCAAACCAGAGATGAAAGAGAAGTATTTGATTGGTTTGAACGGTTTTTGTACTGATACCATTCCAGTGGAGGCCGACGACAAGTTCCATTGGTTTCCTAGAAGGTGTTGTGCTAAACATGCAAAATTTGATAAAAGGACGCCCGGATTATTTAAGCTAGAATATCGAGTACGAGACTGATGGCTTACAAATTACTGAGGAAAGCAAAGCGATTGAAACCAAGACAACTGACAATTAAACCGAGAATCAAAAATGAGTACAAATTTAGTTCCAAAGGGGTTTCCAAGAGACACGTGAAAACACCCATGTGCACATTTAAACGAGTCTTAGAAACGGGACTTTCTAAATCTTCCACGAACAGAGGTTTCAGGGCAAGAAATAATACCATTTATACTTATACACAAAATCGACGTGGTTTTGGATATTTTTATTGCAAAAGAGTTGTGGGAGATGATGGATGTACGACCTCGCCATTAGATATCACCCTCTGTCCAATACCACCAGATAAAGAGGACGACGACGACATTAATGATTTCAATGTGCTAGATATATGCTAGGAATGTTAAACAGATTTCCAGTAAAATCACAGATGGGACCGGCGGGAGGGTAATGCAGCCTGATAAAAAATATCAGCCGGTCACAAGCCCGGAAAAAAATGCAGAGTGTCCTCTTGGTGAGTATAAATATAACATACACATTTTTTTTCTTCATTGCATTATGTATCCTTTTCCAGATTGTACGTCAATTTCCGTTTCTGGGCAACTTGTTCCGGCAAAACGAGTTGGGTTTTTCGTTTACTAAAACATAAAGACGAAATGTTTAAAGACCCACCAAAAGTATTATACTGTTACGGTGCCTATCAACCGTTATAAATCAGATGGAAAGAGAAATGCCTTTTATTATGTTTCATCAGGGATTCCCATCGGAATCCGATTAAGATGGGCTTTCCTCCCCGGAACATTGTAACATAGTCGTTTTGGATGATCTCATGAATGCGGTAACTTCATCCCTAGAGATGGAAAATTTATTTGTTAAGGGCATGCATCATCGTCATCTGACATTGATTTATTTAAATTAAAATCTTTACTGCAAAGGTAAACATTCTCGAAGCATAAATTTGAACACGCACGTTTTAGTTATGATGAAAAATCCAAGAGATGTATCACAGTTACAGTGTTTAGCTAGACAAGCATTTCTAGGAAAAGCTCGATTTATCATGGATGCTTTTAAAGATGCAACATCAAAGCCCTACGGATATTTAATATTGGATTTATCACCGATGGCGGAAGAGACACATAGAGTGAGAACGGATGTTTTTCCTTTTGAGGATACGATTATTTATCAAAGTTTATAAATAATCTCGAAAATATACACCATCTCCATAATGATTAGAGTTGTTGAATAGAGCAGTCGCAATGCAAAAGTCAATTTTATTACCTTACGACAGATACATGCGTTTGCTGAATGATGCAAAAAGTGATAAAGACAAAACAAATGAGGAAACAAGACATCAAGTCTCTAATACCGATGAAATAGTAAACATGTTACCATTATCATTGCAAACCAGAGCTACAAAATTGTTGGAATATTTATTGAAACACTCGGATTTACGTTGGAATCATCGAAATGAAATTGAAATCAAGGGAAATACTATTTTAGGGTCTAATATCATAGACTTATTAAATAACTTTTAATAGACTATAAAGACTTCCACCAAACAGGAATCGATCATTTTTCCCAATTGTCGCAAGAGACTAACGTTCCAAAGAGTTTGTTGATATCGCCTAAAGGTCAAACTGGTGGTGCTATAAAACTACCACCACCACCCGGTATACCGACATCCAGTCAAAAGAAGCATAAACCGACCCCCGGTAAAAGGACAACGAAATCTCCCCAAAAGAGGATTATAACAACTCCCGGTAAAACGAAATCGAAATCTATCCAAAAGAGGATTAAGTGGTTGAAATTATGAAATACGAAGATTATTTATCTAAAATTTATTATGATCCATCACATCCTGCAGCTTATGCTGGACTTGATAAATTATATAAAACAGTGCGAAAAGAGGGAAAATTTGTATTAGGACGACACAGAAAAAAAACTGGTTATTAAAGCAAGAGGATTATGCTGTACACAAAGAGGAGAGAACGAAATTTAAACGTCGAAAGGTGATTGCTCCTTTTGTTGATTATCAATGGGACGTGGATACTGCAAATATGGAATTTTATACCAAACAAAATGACGGATATAAGCATTTTCTGTTGGCAATTGACATTATGTCGAAATATGTATGGACTGTGGCTTTAAAAACCAGGACGGGAAAAGAGATGGTGAAAGCTTTTCAAATTATATTTGAAAGCGGGAGGACACCGACACGTATTAGAAGTGATAAAGGGAGTGAATTTGCGAACAAAGATGTGAAAAAATACCTCATAGATAATGACATTGGATTTTTCGTAACGCAAAATGTAGTCAAGGCATCGTATGCCGAAAGAGCCGTGAAAACAATTAAATCTAGGATTCAACGTTACATGACCCGTAATCAGTCCCACCGATGGGTAGACGTTTTGGATAAGATTACCGATAGTTATAACCACACCTATCACCGCACCATCAAAAGAAGTCCTGCAAGAGTAAGTCCAAAAGATTCCGTTACTTTATGGAAAGGCATATACGACACTAACGTTCGACCAACGAAGGATAAACCGAAAGAACAATTAAAGTCCACACGAAAACCTTATAGGAAAATTTACAAGTTCAAAGTAGGCGATCTGGTACGAATCTTTTTTTGAAAAGATCGTTCCAAAAAGAATATGATGAGCGTTGGAGCAGGGAGCTGTTTGTGGTGACGAAACGATTCCTAAGAGAAGATATTCCTCAATATAAATTGAAAGATTATGCGGGTGACATGATTGAAGGCACGTTTTATCAAAACCAATTAAACAAAGCCTACGAGCAAGATGTGTATCTGATAGACAAGGTGATCAAAACACGTGGTAAAGGCAGAAACAAACAATATTTGATTCGTTGGAAAGGATGGGGTCCGAAATACGATTCGTGGCTCGGAGAAGAGGCATTCAGGGGTATAAATACGGGAACCAATACATCCAAAACTTCATAATTCGTCAAAATGACCATTCGACTAGTTCTGCGATCGACAGACAGTTCACAACTTTATCCTGACAACAAAGCCTATTGTTTCAGAGTACATCTACCTCGACCCCTACAGTGTTTAGGATATTGGAGTATTAGTTTATTAGAATTTACCTACAAGGGAGATATAACTGAACCTGAATTGTTTATATGTTCAAACCTATGTGACGATACCGTAGTCGGTGAAAGGGAAGTACCACTACTTCGTAGGGTGTATATGGAAAAACAAGGAAATCAGATTTATTCGTTGCCTTATAAAGTACCGTTAAGGATAGGCGGTTTTCAAGACGTCCACGTGTATATAAAGGATCATTCACATCAATACGCTTCATTCCTTGACGGAGTTTCGACTGTAACACTCCTGGTACAAAGAGATCCGTTTCAGTAATGGTGGGAAGCATGTATGTATCCAATCCAGAGGTGTGGAGGAATTTTTTCAAAGACTTATTGGACGGTAAAATCAATCATAAACATTATCGTGGGAGACAGTATGGTGGTGCAGGCAAAGCGGGAATGTATGCAAAAAAATCATACATGATACCGGTACCGTCGAATGTACAACAACCCGAAAAGATCGTAGTCGGTGAGCAAGTGGCACCAGTGGAGGCGGCATTGAATCGAGCCAAGTCCAAATTGAAAGATGCCATTCGAGAAGATCGACCGCACGTGCCTATAAAAAGAAAGAAACAACAGAAAATAGACAGTTTTCAAGGAACGTCCAAAGAGGTAACATCGAAACGCAAGCGTAAAGACGAACAAGGCAACGTATTCCAGAACAAAAGAAAATAATGGCTTTTCTTAACGATAAAATAACAGATATTGCATTACCTAATGAATTAACTATATTTTCACTACCGTCAAATCAAGTTGCCGTGGAAAAAATTTATTTTAACGAATGTCGACCCGTTTCTTCGTATAGTGCAGACGATGCTCCTATTGAAATTAGCGTACCGAGTCAGGGAAACGAATACTTAGATTTACGAAGAAGTCGATTGTATATGAAATGCAAAATCACGAAAGCTGATGGGACAGATTTGACAGATCAGGAGAAAATCGGAATCATTAATCTACCTTTACAAACAATTTGGAGTCAGATTGACACATACATGAACGGAAAATTGGTTTCATTGAACACCAGCCATTACCCCTGGAAAGCCTATCTGAAACAGATTTTGTCCAATGGAACTGATGTGTCGAAATCCCAATTACAGTCACAGCTCTATTATCAAGACACGGCAGACATGGATGACGGAAACCCCGTCAGCGGTACGAATACCGGACTACAATACCGTTACGGTTATACCAAGCTGAGTAGACCATTTGATTTGGAAGGACCTTTGTATGAAGACATTTCCGCTTAGAGAAATATCTGATCAACGGTGTGAACTTGACATTGAAATTTTTCAGAAATAAAGCACCATTCATTTTCATGAGTGCCGAACAGTCTGCAGATTACAAGTTACATATCTTGGACATATCTTTCAAAGCGTGCATGATCAAAGTTGATAGCGGGATTTTAATCAATCATGCCGACATGCTGAAGGACCAGACGGCTAAATATCCGTTGACCCGAACAGAAGTCAAAATGAACACGTGTCCAACGGATCGGGATCGTTTATTTGGCAAAATGTATGGTCGAATAATTTGCCAAACAAAGTGTATTTTGCATTTGTTTCACAGGACGGTGTCAATGGTAGTTATACCAAATATCCTTTCAAATTCCAGAATCTAAGCGAAGAAGTCATGTTATGTCTTAATGGCGAAAGCATTCCCGTAAGACCTATGAAAATAGATGTAAGCGTGAACAGAAATTACGTCACGCCATTCATCAATTTATTCGAAGTAGCCGAAAAATGGAATAAAGATCTCGGTTTACAAATCACGAGAGAGGGTTTCGCTAAGGGATTCGCGATTTATGTTTTTAATTTGACTCTAAACGACCTGGGTGAAGAATATTTAAACTTGGTACGACAGGGAAACATCAGATTTGAAGTCAAATTTGCTACTGCTACCACGGAAACTCTGAACTGTATAGCTTATGCCGAATTCCCTGCTCTAATAGAAATCGATCAGTCCAGAGACGTGAAATACACCCAAGTATGAATTCGGATCAACTGCAATGCGTCATTAAAGAAAGTAAATGTTTATCGGACTTTGTGAAGGGCATATTTTCACCAGATACGTTACCAAGAAAGTTACATCGTTTCCAACGGCTTATATCTGCAATACGGAAGACTCTTACCTACCAGGGCAACACTGGGTCGTCTTCTGGTTCCGAAGTCCATTTTATGGGAATTTTTCGATAGTTTGGGTCAAAACCCAGAAGCTTATAATTCCCTGTTTGTACGCTTCTTGGATAAAAATGTTACTTCATGGATGTTTAACAATCGACCTATACAAAAAAGTTCTGCAACGACGTGTGGACATCACGTATTATTTTATTTATTGAGAAATGTAAAAATACATCATTGATGAACATGGTTGACTTTTTGTATCACTTAGAAGAACCGGATCGATACGTATACCATTACATCAGAGGATACTTTCTGTGTTTATAAAACAACGTGTTTTATATCACCTTTCATCATTCAACATGACGCGTTCCGTGAAGATACACAGTTCTTTCTTAAAATTATTGTATTCTACGTCTTCACCACAGAAACGAGCTTTGCTGGAAACCATCACAGATGATCAATTAGACGTCTTAACTGAAATTATTTACAACGTCTATAAAGGCACACTTCCACTGTCCCGTTACTATATTAAGAAGTTGTATCCGTTCAAAGACGATATAGAAATTATCATTGACAAAAATATTAAAAGAAAAAACAAAGTTAAACTGCTTATCAGGAAAGAAATCATGTTATCTTGGTTAATTAAACCTGTATTGAATATGTTAAATGAAAATTATTGATAAATGATTATGTATTTGTACAGACACGCGTGTGGATGGCTCTCCGACCCACGCCTGTCTTATGTGACGGAGATAATAAAATACTTGCAAAATAAGTGTCTGTGTATTTATTCATGCACCCCAGGTGAAAACATTCATTCTACAATTACTCAATCATGGAACACGGACGTATGTTAAAAGAAGATAGCGGAATGACGGAAAGTTTAAAAAGTTTACGTGAATGGGATTATCGCTTTGGAAAACACATGACTGTAGTAAAGAGTATAGGTGTTGTTGTTCTACTTTCCATTGTATCTACTATTATAGGCATTATCATGAATGCGCATCATTGTCCATCTACAGACTGTAAAAAAGTCGTTTCCAGGTGCGAGCCGGACAACATCACTTTATAGGCCGGGGGCCAGTGGGGTCCACCATGCACCCCCCCAGGACAAATTTTCATGGGTGCCAAATTGTTCCCTAGGGTCTACAGAATGAGAAGATTTTTTGTATCCATGAATTAACTCATTCCCACTATGTACAATATTACCGTTTCCATGGCAACCTTTATTCTTTTAAATAGTAGTGGGTAGAGACTTTAAATCAGCCACATCTTGCTCGTTTCGTAAGATAAATTGACAAACTTGGTACCAAAATGGAGCAGATGCATTGGCCTTTATTATACTGTATCAGTATGCTAATTAGCTCATTTGCATATTTATGCATATTCGTTAGAATGTTATTTTTTGGTCCAATTTTTTTACAAAATCCAATTACAATCATTTCTGAAGCCTGTTGCAGTGACAAGTAGGTTTATATTGTAGACAAATATGCTTCAGTATCCTCACTGAGATAGGAATATGATGATTAAGCTAATTATATGCCTCTAAGTGATGAGAATTTGAGAAGATTTTCCATAATACTATTTATATGGCAACCCTTAAGTAAATGTGAGTATTTAAAGTAGTTCAGCTTTATGCCTGACAATTTTAAAGATACAATAACAAACATTGTACTAAACTAGAGAAGAGGTATTGGGTTTTATTTTGAGGTATAGGTATGTTGATTAGGTCATTTGCATATTCATGAATATTCACGTAAAATGTTTAAAAAAATCCACATTTACATGATTTTAACTCCAGAAATCCACATGTACCTCAAATCAACAAAGAATACTGCATATGCATCTAAAAACCTATCTTCAAACATTTTTCTAACAAGTGCTTGTAGTATTTAGTAATTAATTTATATTGAGAAAAAAAGGAAGAAAAAGAGTATGAGGAAAAGGGGTATGGACACCGCATCTGCTTTAAAACAGTCAAATTTCTAGGATGTTGCAATAATCTTGATACCGAAACTTTAAAGCAGAGACAGTAAAGTTATTTTGAAAACACCATAAAGGCTACAATCGTTTTTGCACATTTATTATTTTTTATCAAAATATGAACAAAAAATGTGAAGAAATTTATACATTTTGATTAGTTTTGATTGTAAATCTCCGTATATGGAATTGTGTTAAAATTGTCCGCAAATACTTGTAATATGAACTTTCTGTCCTACATTATTATTACAGGTTTTTCTAATGCCCCTTGAGACAGCTTTCTCATCTCTCCCCTAATACTTATGAGATAACATTTCCTTATCCTCAGCCTTTTCTCACCCCCCGCCCCCAGTCACCCGTGAGGCAACTCTTAAATCCCACTATCACTTATGAGACAACACTTCCTCCTCAGTCCTCAGTCACATTTACTTCTCCTAGTTACTGATGAGACAACTCTTTCTTTTCCTGTCACTCATTGTCCCAATCATACATCTCTTCAATTTCCTCTTCGACTTCCTCATCCTCTTCACTACTTTCCTCTTCCAACGTATCCTGAAGCATGTCAACCATTGATGATGGAAGAATATCTCCTTGTATCCACAGTGGTTCAATCATTTCATTCACCCGTGTCCAGCCGTGATCTTCTGACGGGGTTGGGATATTCGGCTGTGCAATGTGGGCATTCTTCCAAATTGACACTTGGTAATTCACACGCCTGATGTGTTGAATCAAACAGTTTCTGCAAGGAGGCAAGATTGCCATTTCGACATTGCGTAAGGCATCAATAGGCTTGTCGTCACACTTCTCCTTAATTCTAAACAGTCTTAACTCATTGACTGGTCGGAACCGTGCCTTGCCATACATAGCACACGTGAACTCTTCATACTCATCTTTGAGACTTTGTGGAACATTCCAAGACATTCCTAGATTCTTCAATACAACTACATACCTTGGCATCTTCTCTAGTATCTTTAGCGGTTTGACATGCCCCTTTCCTTTAAATGCACTTGTGGAATCGCATCCACAGTATGCATGTAAACCGAGAAGTGCTGCACGATATTCCTCTGTGTAAGCGCGACCGAATTCTGTCATATTGATGAGTTTTCTGTTGTTCCCTGAACCCGTGTCAAACAAAACAGTAATACCTTCAAGATGACCGATATAGTGGAGGAGGATGAAGAATGTGTCGCTGTAATACAAGATAGTCCAGGTGAAAACGCCAGAAAGCGACAGAGTTCAATGTTTCTGGTGCCGTTGCATTGTCCATGAATGGGAAATTACAGATAACGCCTTGTATGAACATTTACGTTGGTCACCAGACTGTGACTTTCTTAAAATGATTACCACGTAAACTCTATGTTGTTGTTGCAAATAATTCACAGCATTGTATTGAAATGGAATAAATATTAAAATATATGTATATTTAAAAATGACTTCTGTATTTTTTTGTATTAAATGTATTTTACTGTGGAAAATAATATCATCACACTGTGAAAAATAATTTGCATATGCAAATGAAGAAATTTTTAAATGGTAAACAAACGTTTTTAAATGTAAAAATTGATTTTTTAAATGTAAAAATTGATTTTGTAAATGTAAAATTTTTTTTTCAAATGTAAAAATCGATTTTCTAAATGTAAAATAATTTTTACTGGTGTGATGGAGTTGTTTTCGTGAGTACAATTCATTTCAGATATAGAATTTTATACAAAAAAATCAATAAAAACAAGACTATAATATAATGTTCTTTATTACTACCCCGCTCGCATGGGCATGTCTGATAAGGATTAGGGTCGTCCCTTGTCGACATTTACATTGGTTTGGACCATAATACGTTTTAACAACATTTCATTTAATATAAATCCTACAGTATGTATCCTTCGTGTAAAATGTGCTCTATTTACTGCACTTTGCATGCAGTCACTTTTCCTGTCTTCGTAAGGAACTATGAAAATCTTAACTGTTTCATTAAATCTCACTGTCCTAGTCACTGAAGCATCCTTCTCCATTTGGATTACACTCGGTACAGTAAATGAATCCTAATTGGTTTAGATGATCGTCTCCCATCCAACAGGGGAGACAATCTCTCAATTCTGGGATGAAATCCGGTAAAACTTTGGACGCGTACTTTAATTTTTGGAATTGTCCGAAATTTAAACACACGCCTTTTCTTGTTGGTTTAACAACATCACAATCGTTGGGTTTCCAGAACTGACGAATATTCACAAATGGATAATTTTTGTTGATACTGACATAGACGTTTCCTCCTAAATGTGAGGCGTATTGTGCGTCTCCTCCCTTTTGTAGTTCGCCGAAGGTACTATCAATTTCTTCAAAAGTCAGTTCAAGGGCTTTCCATCGACAGAGAGGGAACGCCAGACTTTGATTGTTTTGTCCGTATTTACATAAAATAATTTGATTGGTTTCGCCTTTTTCCACATATCTGTCACCTCCCAGCTCTATTTTGAAATTGTCTGAAGCGATCCCGTCTTTTGTTTCCTCTTTAAACTGCAAAAATTCTGAAAGTTCTTTAGCTATTTTGGACCATTCAGCCGAGTTTTTTTCCATCTGAAAATACATAAATGATATGTCATATTAAACACTTTCTTTTAAAATCAACTAGTGATATTAAAACTGTTTTCAAAGAAAATTACTTTTTTATGCTAAATGATTTTCACTTACCTTGTCTGCTGTTTTTAAAGGAATGAATGAAAAAGTAACAAAACCTAGAACTTTATATATCCTTTCAAATAGGTCGTCTCATGACCTTGACCTATTTTCAAATAATATGCGTCCTTGACCTACATTTAAATATAAACAATGCTCTTTACCTTTTACAATTGAAGGTTTTCCAGCATGGCGCATATACCGTCTATATCCTCTTCTAGTTCCATCCATTCTCGTACATCGTAAAATCCTTCATCGATATCCATTAATTGGTCAATCTGTAACAAATCTACCTCTTCTGGTACATCGTAAAATCCTTCATCAAAATCCATCAACTCGTCAACCTCCAACACATCTACCTCCATTATAACATCCATGGTGTACTGACATACAGTGGATCATCAGGGTTTATATAGTCTATTCTATCTAGGTCAATGTCAATATACACTGGTGATAAATAGGTCAAGGGTCAATAGGTAGACCGAAGGTCAATCCCTGATGTAGGTCAAGGTTATTGCCAATCCCTAATCTAGGTCAACGGTATATAGCTAGGTCAAGGGTCATCAAGGGCACAATTGTTTGCTCCTGCTCCAGTCTATGACCTCACAGTGTGTTATATATACTACTAGCGTGATTTTACCCCAATCGCCGAGGCTCTTTATTCGTGTTATATGAACCTGCATATTAGGATCACCTGCCCATAAAGGCTACTTTATCCTGTTCCGGGCCCATAGGTGGCCTTTATAGACAGGTTTGACCATAGTCTTGACGAGGGTAACTCTCGATCCTATTATCCTAAACCTCAATTTGAAAAGCTAAAAACTGCTAATGCATATATAGCCTAAAATGTTTGTTAAACATAATTAGCGCGACCACCTATGCATTATCATATCAAATACATGTCGTCCTTCCTGCTTCCCATGCAGACTTTAAACAGTAACTTAGCATGATCGGAATCGGTAAAAACATTTGTGTTATTACACCATATAAGTTTTAATTCCTCTGCTTGTCGTTGACGTCGACAACTGCACTTATATGAAACCCTGTTCGGAACTGGTAAAACAACTGTACCCAATCTGATATTGTCATTCAATGCAACAGTGATTACAGGTTTAAACATCAAAATACAATGACGGTCATAATGACCGGTACTATCAGCTCTGGTAAAACAATAGAACGTACCTAAATTAAATTGTATTAAATATATATCGGTTTGTTATGATATATTTTAGAGGTAATATTTCGGAACACGATATATAGTTCAAATACAGCCCTGTCGAAAGTTTTGACTGAAGTATCGAAATGGAGTCGGAAGATAAGCTGTCGGAGAGGCTGATATAGGAATAGGTAGTGGCAAATTAGCTGAGACATAGATCTAGATAGCGGCTGCCAAAAAGCTGTCGGTATATAGATAACGAGGAACCGAGATGGGCTGCCGATTTAGCACAAATTCGTTGTCTTAGTGTTATACTTTCAACAGGCCTGTACTCTAATTTTTGGATTACACCAACTTGAAGGACAGGTTATAATGTGGAAATATGTCTTGAAATTTTACTCTGTGGAAAGTGGACAATATTTAATGTGAATTGTTCATAGGCTGAAGTGGACGAAAATCTGAAAAAAATATGTAAATACTGTATTCAGCCTTTTAAAATACATATTGGCGATTACCAAATAGTTACTCTTTCGGAACACCATATACAGTTATTTTCCGGAATACACCAAACTTAAGTTATTCGTATGACTGGAAACAATATTCTCTATTGAAAGTGTATAATTTGGATTGTTCATAAGCGGTAGTGGAAGAAAGAAAATACGAAATACATTTATTATATCAAGCATTTAAAAAAATTGGCGGTTATCAAAAAAGTAAATATTTCGGAACACCATAATAGCTATTTTTCGGAATATGCCAAACTGCAGGGTATAAATCTGGAAATACGACTGGAATGGAAAGAGGATAATGTGGATTGTTCAAAAGCGGTAGTAAAAGAAATCCTTAACTACAATTATTATATTCAGCATTAAAAAACATTAATTGACCATTATAAAAAGTTAATATTACTTAATTTGACAACAAAATATTTGGTTTACCGTCTTACAACAGGTGCTTGCACGTTCAGGGTTAAAAACAACACATACGGGATTTTTCAGCAGAACATCTGTTGGTTTTTCTGAGTCTCTGGAATTTGATATTCGAAAATAAACATGAATGTTACTCTTCAATATATAAGTTTTCTAAAATCATTTTAGTGTTTGGCAATGCGACACAAGGAATAAAAAACCGTTATGTTTAGCTAAAGTGGCATAACCATGGCTTTCAGCAGGAGTGATGACATTCTAATACAATGCCCTCAAGCTTCTTTAACAATTAAAGAATGTTTCAAAAAACTGAAAGCATCAAATTTAAATGCAGCCAAAGTTGAGGGACTGGGAACGCACTTGATGCAACATAAAAAGGTAGACAGCAAGCAATGGCAGGATATACTGAAACACGAACCCAGGAAAGATGTCCGACTAGCTAGAATGGAGAAAGTTTTGTTAGAAACGGACAGATATACATGCGAGGCGATATTAAACTGGATAGAACAGAAAGAACAAAACCTCAAAAATGGTAATTAAAAATCATCAGCTAGATCATATACTGTAAACGTGTTTAATTTCGCGTGTATTTATTTTCGAGGTTAAGGAAATTTAGACATCCCCGCGTAGTTAAATTTTCGCGTTTTTGAAATATGCATTATAACACAATAAGCTTTATATAATTTTCGCGCAAAACAAACGACCGCTAAATAAGCGAAAATTAGTACAAACCAAGTTTAGGTTACATATTGTACGAATCACCAAGACACGGTTTGGTCGCCCGCCTCAATATCGTGTCCGTTCCAGATTTTCTGTTTTATAGATGGATTTTGATCATACTTTGCACTAATGTAAACCGAAACGAGATACAGATCAAATTTAGGTGCATAAGTCAAGGGTTGACTCGGGTCATAAGGTTAAATGTTAACAATACCAATTGGTCAATATTGGGTGCGGGGGTATTTGTCTCCGAAGGAACTGATCTAGTTTGTACATGTACTTAGTAATAACAAGAACAAACACAAATGATACAAAAATCTATTAGGGTTTTCAATAGAATACAGAAGTATGCAATAATAAATAATAATAATAATAATAATAATATAATAATAATAGAAATAGTAGTAATTTAAAAAAGAGTAAAATTAACTCTGTAGTAATATATAGAGATTTAACTTGCACTTGAAACCACCAACACGGTCATCAAAATTAGCACTGGTCATATAAAATTTGAATGCTAGCTAGTCCTACTGGCTTGTAACAAAACTCAACACAGAGTATCTTATGGACAAAAATTGCTAGTTTGCTTATCTTTTTAGTACATATGGTTAGGTCGAGGGCCAATCTTATGCTAGGCGAGTTGCTGAAGAAGGGTTTATGTGCGAACCCCTAAAGTGGCAAAATATTTACTTTACTGCAGTGATGTTAATGAACTCCCTATTCAGGAATCTTCTTAGATCGAGGCGATCTTTTTAGGGAGTGGAGAAAACCGGATTTCTCGGAGAAAAACTGACAAAATTTTTCACACTTTGATCTGACCCAGTAGGCATTGAGTGGCGCTGTGATTCGTAAATTGGTCATCAAGACTAAATCTATTGCTGTTCATTTTACGTTTGTACCTTCAAACCGTTCTGTATTTTTGTCGAGAATGTGACTTAATTGCTAATCTAAACATGCAGATAGATGTAAACATGGAACTTCAATAATAGAACGCCCCATAACAAAAAACATAACCTACTTTAAAATATATGTATTTATTGGTGATCATGAATACATCGGTTTAACAGATATTTTAAGTCTTTAATGATTTGATTGTTATCTCTGAAACAATAACGATTTACATTGGCGTATAACAACATTGCTATTTAAATCACACATGTACTTGGACAGTTCTCAAATCTTATATGCCTTTGTGCAATGTCAGCCCGTCCATATACTTTTTGGTACATGTGCATGTATGTTCCCAATTCCTTCTTAAATTGTACCTTTTCTTAAATATAATTACTTGGGTATAACAATACCACATATAGTAATTTAAAATATGATGACAATGGCAAAACACCACTGCGGTAGCTCAGTTGGTTGAGTTCTCGCTTCGTATGTGTGAGGTCGTTGGTTCGAACTCCGACCGGGTCTGACCCATGACTTGATAGTAGGTACAGTGACTGTTCTTTCGCCAAGCACTCGGTAGTACGAAATGAAAGTCACGGTGCTTTCGGATGGGAATTTTAAATAAACAAGGTCCCGTGTCACCGTGGACTTGGCATGCTAAAAATTTATACACATTTGCCTATAGCTGGCGACGTCTCCATATAAGTGAAATATTCTTGACTTGGACGTTAAACACCATTACTCAACTCAACTCAACTCAACTCGCAATGGCAAAACAATAAACCGTTCTGGTGTAAATATACTTACGTGGGGGGTTAAAAGACGATGTTTTAGTGTAACTACACAGTTGTGTAAATATGATGATCTGGGTATTTATATACATGCACGCTGTTCTATAGTGTAATATGGTCTAAATACAAAACTGTTCCAGTGTAAATATGATGGCCCGAGCCCGGGCATACCAACAATCTGTTCTAGTGTACATATGCTGTCTAAGTATACAAATACGCCATTCCAGTGCAACTTGAATGGTGGCTGGGACATTGAAATACATCGATTGTGCATACAATAACCCATTCAAGTGTACGTGTGATGGCATGGACACTAAAGTATGCCGTTTTAGTATAAATATGATGGCCAGGACATACAAACGCGCCGTCGTAGTGCAACTTGCAAGCTGGCATATTGAAATATAGGCTAAGGCCCGGGTATGACAGTCACTCGTTCATATGATCTCACGGGCATTAAAATACACATTTCATGTAAATATGATGGCGCCGACATTACGATATACCGATTTAATGTACATGTAAATATGTTAGCCCGGACATTAACACACCGTTCGCGTAAATATATGATGGTCCGGGCATTAAGATTCACGACGTACACTGTTCATGTAAAAATAATGGTCCTGGCACAATGATAATCCGTTCTGGTGTAAATAAATTGTTTTAGGCATAATAATAATCTTCTACTGTAATTGAGATGGCACGCACGAATGTTCTAGTGTAAATATGATGGTTTGGACATAAAAATACCTCGTTACAAATATGATGGCAGTGACATCAAGATACGGTTTTCTAGTGTATGCTTAAGTGAATAATGATAAACATTTAAATTTTCAGCAAAAGAAGCCATTGAAAGCTTCGAACTACAGTATGTTCTGGAAAGCCTTTTCAAAGCTCAGAACAAACCGAACCGTGCAGACGCAGTAGATCACTTCAAGGACTTGATGGAAGCATCCAATACTGTTTGTGGCACGGAGAGAAACGATCCGGACTCCTTGTATATTGTCCTAGCCAAAGTAATAAACGAGGCTACAAACGAAAAAGAGGCTACATCACAACTTACTTCCGGTAATGTCAGAAATGATACTGTACAGTTTCTAAAGACCAACATCCCGAAAGTCGACCAGGTAAGTATTTATTACGGGACCAGTGACATGTATATTTGCAGTAGTTATTTTGCATTTTCGAAATGTTATTTGGTATTTTCGAAATAGTTTTTCATATATATTAGCAGTACTGATGTATTTTGTATATTTGTATTAGTAATTTCGTATTTTACACGAGTTATTTCGTATTTTTCACAATAGTGGCTTTTTCGAATATTCGGGATATTCACATTGGATATCGAATCATAATACCAGTCCATGTTTTCCCGTAAAAACGAAGTTATTCCGGGATATTTGCGACGTAAATGTTTTTAAAGAAAGCTTCGCATAAACGTTAAGAGAAATTGTTCACGAGACGCAGCGGTGAATCTCATTGAAAAATTTTAATTTTTAATTTCAAACGCAAACATTGTACTCACGACCTTTTGACAGACAATAGAAACAGAAATAAAATAAAAAATCCTTTATCCCTGCTTACAAGCTCCGAAACAGCGTCCTAGCTCCGTATAAATTAAGTGTCCAGGTTGCCAAGAACTCGAATGTCTGTCATTGTTTCATGTTCTTGGTTCCCTTTTGTATGGCTTAATGCGTGTTTGTCTGTTACAGTTTTTTCTTTACGTTTTTCTTCCTTTGCTTTCCTTTCCCGTCATTTACTTTTTTATTTCCTATTCTTAGTTGATTTTGGTGTTGCCAAATAAATGTTTCCTGTTGTAAATTAATTTCGTCTTTATTTCATGTTGTTGTTTATATACAGATGAAAGCAATAAGCGTCCAGGTTGCCAAGAACCGGAATGTCTGTGTCATTGTTTCATGTTCTCGGTTACTGTTTATATCGCCTAATACGGGTTTGTCTGTTACATTTTTTTCTTAACTTTTTTTTCTTTTGCTTTTTTCCCGTCATTTACTTTCATTGTTTCCTATTTTTTGGTTTATTTTGGTGTTGCGCATTTTTTCTTAACGTTTTTTTTTCTTTTTTCCCGTCATTTACTGTCATTGTTTCCTATTTTTGGTTTATTTTGGTGTTGCACATTTTTTTCTTAACAACGTTTTTTTTTTGCTTTTTCCCGTCATTTACTTTCATTGTTTCATATTTTTGGTATATTTTGGTGTTGCACATTTTTTTCTTAACAACGTTTTTTTTCTTTTGCTTTTTTTCCCGTCATTTTCTTTCATTGTTTCATATTTTTGGTTTATTTTGGTGTTGCACATTTTTTTCTTAACGTTTTTTCTTTTGCTTTCTTCCCCGTCATTTACTTTTATTGTTTCCTGTTTTTTGGTTTATTTTGGTGTTGCTAAATACATGTGTGTGTTATGTATATTTCCTTTTTTAGTCTTATGTTTTCCTGTCATTAACCTCATTGTTTCTTGTCCTTGGTTGTTTTTCTGTTAAACATTTCTTTCTTAACTTTTTTGTTTTCACTTCTCTTGTTTTGTCTTGTCCATCAATACTTTTCATTGTTTTATGTTTACTTTTAGTGTCGCCAAAAGAAAGTTTATTTTACTAATCTTTTTTTAATTTATATTACATTTTGTTTTCTATATACAGATGAAAGCAATAAGCGTCCAAGCTGCCAAGAATTGGAATGGTTACATTGAAAGATTCGAAAAACCCGGAATACCCGGAGATCCATTTGTTATCTATGCTGCAGCTGCGTACTACCAAGTCCATGTGCACGTGACTTCCGGTGTAACAGAGGAAGAGTATACATTTTATCCTACAAACAAGCCGTCCGCTAGAGCCAGTTGCAGCCATGTTTATATTGGGCACATAGAGAAAAGACATTATATATCACTATTCCCAAAAGGTTAGTACCACAAAGTTAGCTCAGTCAGTAGAGTGCACGCTCCTTATATGGAAGGTCTAGGGTTTAAACTCCCACCGAGGTCTACAGCTGACCAAGACTTGAAAATAGGTAGTTACTGTCTTTTTCCAAGAACTTGCATTTGGAATTGAAAGTCACCGGGTCCCTCGGAAGAGACCTTAAACCGATGTCCCGTGTCACGACAGGCACGACACATTAAAAAAACTCCTGCTTGAACATTGTCCTGAGTGCGCTGCAAAGGTAACAAATTCTAACACTGCCGCCTATAATTGGTGACGTGTCGATATAAGTGAATTTTTCACGATTGGGGTACTAGCCAAGTGGTTTTAATTAAGCTTAAAATACTAAATTTTTCTAAGAACATTGACTAGTTGAATGAGTTTTTCGTTCCAGTTAGGAATATTAACTTACATCAGGGCGTCACCAGCTATTTATAAGTGAACTTGTTCAAATTTGGACTTTTGCTAAGTGCTAACGGCAAATGCAGGAAGGGTTCTTTAACGTGTCACTCCTGTTTTGAAATCGAGGATAGTCTCTGCAGAGAGACCCAGTGAATTTCATTTTCAAATGTGCAATAAATTCATTCCAATTTGCAATCAATTCATCAGAACTTTGTCAGAATGTCACATAAATAATACACTGGTTCAAAAAGTTACAGTATTAAACACATTTTAAAGATGCGTTTTTAATTTACCAAAGCATATTCCTGATACATCTACATTTAAATATCAGCAAAACTACCACACACACATTACATAGATTTTTATTTCCTTGTTACTATAAAATAACACACCTTTAGAGACACATGTACTTTTTATCTGGTTGAGCGCATGTCTATTGGATGATACCACAAGTAAGAGCGTCGGATAATCAGAGGAGTGCTAAATGCAGAATTGACAAATGTCAGTTTCATTGCTTTTATCTATGCTATTTGTCACAGTACGGGACTGTCAAAAGTTTAACAGTGGTGGCGGTACTGTAGCTCGTCTCGGCACCCCGTTATCAATTGGCAACTTTTCGAGCACTGGTCATCCATAGCTGTACCATTTTGCAACCGAGCTTCAACTCCTTTTCGTTGGCTCATGTTTAACGTTCGACAGGTTGGAAACTGAAGAAATGACGGTTTCCCTGTTCAAGCCATGCTGGGATGTTTTTCGACTCTCCAGCACAAGCATGTAACACATGTAGAGGCCTCGGTGGCCTAATGGATAACGCGCCAGCCGACAAATCCAAGTTGTCTCCGCTGTGAGTTCGAGCCCCGCTCAGACCACGTGTGGGATAGTGAATTTTCCTTCCTGTTGGCCTTTACTGGTGTACCTGGTATCAGTATAATGTGACTGGGGGAGTCTGCGGCGTACTGACTCTGTGAGCTGGCACGTTAAAGTCGCCCTGAGTCCGCGCTAGTATAAGGCAGACCATACAACACACTCGCACTTCACAAACTTGTTCATAGATTAATCCATAGAGGTTTATAAAATAGTTCACGTCGCGAAGAGCTGAAAAATTGCTGATGCGACGTTAAGCAACACTCAACCAACCAACCAACCAACCAACCATACGACACTAGTATGCATTACACGCGTTACACGATAACGGACAAGAGATACTGTAAAAGCATCTTAATGTACAATGATACATGTTTGCTTTATGTCAATAAATGTGTAAATTAATGTGGCTATTTTTGCTATTTAGCAGAATTTTAAAATGGAAACGTATTATGCAGTAATTATTATCTCCTACCTTTCAAAGAAAAAGGGGTACTAAATTTGAAGTTCTGCCATCCACCCGTCCTTCTTTCCTTCTGTCCGTCAAGACACTTCTTGTCCGGAGTAATGTTTCAAAAACTATGAAATCTGCAAAGTATCAACCAGATAGGAGATAGGAGTTGGTTTGCGCTTGTACCTGCGAGTTATGCCCCTTTGAACATTAGTGCAAATCACAAAAAGTAGTTACCAGCGGGAGATCCTAGCTGACTGACTTTGCTTGTTAGTCATAATATTTTTCATATATATGAAAAGTATGAATTTGATTTCTTTCAGATCACAATGACGAACTTTCTGCTTTAAAACAACGACAGCAAGAACTTGAAAATGAAAAGGAGGAAATGAAGCAACAGTATCAACAGCAACTTCAGAAATTACAAACAGAAATGAACGAACAAGAAACAGCAAGAACAGAATCTGGACAAAACATAAAGAAAACAATTGACGAGCTCAAGAAAACATCTAAAAAGGTAGAAAGTAAATTCCACAGTGAACTGAGTGCGTTAAAAGAGAGAAATGATAAGCTACAAGGCAAAATAGAGCATTTGGAAAAGGAAAATCTGAAGATGTGTGATAAAAACAAGAAACAGGAAAACAGACTTAATTCACTTGAAAAGGAGGTACATGATTTGAAAACAACGCTGTTTGGTGATCTGACCAAGTCGGAGAAAAGGAAAGCACAGCGGCCCATGTGGGATGATAATTACATTCATGATAAGTCTCTGTCAGACTCTGTAGGTAGTAAGGCGGACAGGAAAGACCAGATACCAAAATTCAAGAAAATACCACCTATACAACCAAGCTCTGCTTCTAGTAGAAATACAGAGAGTGATTTAGACAGTACACACCAATAAGAGAGAGAGAGAGAGAGAGAGAGAGAGAGAGAGAGAGAGAGAGAGAGGCTCTGCTTTTAGTAAATATAAATTTGAATAGACATACTCACGAGAGAGAGAGAGAGAGAGAGAGAGAGAGAGAGAGAGAGAGCGTTTAGTTAATACAAATTGAAAAGCACAAAGTAATGAAAGACAGAGAGAGGCTATTACCACCCTTAACTCATGACGTTTATTATGATGTATATAAGTTGTGTGGACACGATTTACCCTTATGTTTCAAGGAAATGAATAACAAATTTCCGTTCTATCTCTGTAATGTCTTCGTCTTTGTATTCCCCCGCAAACTAGTTTAAGGGGTATATAAGAATCACCATGTCTGTCTGTCGGTCTCTTTGTCTTTTCTTACCAATTGCATTGGAGAGAGAGAGAGAGGAGAGAGGAATCACCATGTCTGTCTGTCTGTCCGATTACATTAAAGAGAGACAGAGAGAGAGGTTATATTTATATAACACGTTTTGTCAAGTTTCTTGATTGCTGTATACGAATACCATTTGCTACACAGGAAGAAACTTAACGTTTGGAAAACATTGTTTTAAAATCAGATGACAAACATTAAATTTACATGGGACTACAGTCAAGCCTGTCTATAAAGTCACCTAAGGGAATCCGTAAAAGTGGCTTCTATGGACAGGTGACCTTTATATACAGGTTTAAATAAGATGAATAAAGAACAATTGGGATACAATTCTACTGGCCTTTATAAGTAGGTGGCCCTTTCATATAGGTGGACTTTAATGCAGGTTGGACTGTCTGTATTTAAACGATATCCGTCTTTGTATTGTGTGCTCAATAACCAAAAGTATCTTTTATTATTTAATACTAATTATAATGCATAGTCTTTCCTAGACCGGATTATTTTTTTCTCCAAGGTCCCTTTTTATTGATGATAGAACCTGGCCCCATTAAAAAATGCGGAAATTCAATTCGTTGACTCTAGTTGGAAGACGCGGATTTGTATAACATTTTAACATAAGTTTGAAGAAAACATATTTTAGTTACAAGAACTGCAGGTTAGTTGTTCACCATGTCGATATTTCTTTTTTGAGAAAGTAGATTATCCTTATGGTGGAATGGGGGTAGTTTCTGTCGTCCAACGACCACCCGCTATCATCAATAAAAATGGCCGTTGAAGACAGACATAATTCGGTCTAAGTGTTTCCATACGTTAGATATATAGTGTAACAAATGAAATCCCCATGTGGGCCAGGTTTAACATAACACATATTTCATAGAGATCCATGCACATATTGTAGTTTTTAACCTGGCATTTAGCCTAGATGGACCTCATCTGCGTTTTCGTCCAGTTTCCAGTTTTATGTTGACTGTCCGGTCCATAAACTGCTTTATGACTCCAAACACCCTGAACTATTAATTTATCAATAAAAATTACATGAACTGAACATTTGGTTGGACTTATCTATTCAGTCATAAGTATTTATGAATGAGGTATAATATCATCTGTTATCACCTTTACTAAGGACCATGTGGAATTTGAAATTTGATTGGTAGAAAACAAGACTCTATTTTGTAACAGGGTGTGTAAATTACGTCACACGTACCACAACCAATAATATAAACAAATTTGATCACATGGTATGCATTTGCATATTTATTAAGACTTCGGAGAAATAATTTCAATAGTTTAGGTTTATTGCTTGGTTGGAAATATTGAAATATGAGTGGAATAAAAAGATTAAGAAATATAATAACAGAACATTTAAAAAAAGAAAGAAGTTGTGACCATGAATCGGACACTGACAAAGATAAAAGAGAAGGGATAGAGAAGATTTTACGCATCACAGAACATTCAGCTTTTGACAATGCTCGGAGAAAGTTCGTTTTGGACTAAACAGAGAAACTCGTTAGTTCTTCAGATACATTTAAGAAATGTTCCAATGCAGACAATTATTATAAAAGCAACGGTTCAAGCAGAAGTTCTTGTTCAAGTGTCGATGGTTGTTCGTCCGACAGAAGTTTTCATTCAAGTGTGGATCGTGGTTCGTCTAACAGAAGGTGTCATTCAAGTGGGGATCGTGGTTCGTCCGACAGAAGTTTTCATTCAAGTGTGGATCGTGGTTCGTCTAACAGAAGGTGTCAATCAAGTGGGGATCGTGGTTCGTCCAACAGAAGTTCTCATTCAAGTGTGGATCGTGGTTCGTCTAACAGAAGGTGTCATTCAAGTGGGGATCGTGATTCGTCCAACAGAAGTTTTCATTCAAGTGTGGATTGTGGTTCATCCAACAGAAGGTGCCATTCAAGTGTGGATCCTGGTTCGTCCGTCAGGAGTTCTCGTTCAAGTGTTGACGTTGGCTACTGCATCAGAAGTTCTCGGTCAAGTGTAGACGGTGGTTCGTGCATAAGACGTTTTCTTTCAAGTGTAGACGGTTTTCCTGCATCAGAAGGTCTCTTTCAAGTCTGGACGGTAGTTCATCCAACAGAAGTTTTTGTTCAAGTGTGGACGGTGGTTCCTGCATCAGAAGCTCTCTTTCAATCGTGAACAATGGTTCCAGCATCAGAAGTTCTCTTTCAAGTGTGGACAGTGGTTCCTCCGTTAGAAGTTCTCGTTCAACTGATGATGGTGGGTAATCCATCAGAAGTTCTCGTTGAAGTGTTAACGGTGGTTCCTTTAACAGAAGTTCTTGTTCAAGTGTGGACGTTGATTGATAATTACATGTATATTCATAGAATAGATTATCCAACGGACGCTGTCTCATTTTTCCAATTTATGCCATGATTATAAATAAAATATCACATTTTCTTAAATGTTTGTTACTATAAACCGCTTTATTTTAGCGCAGATATATTTTAGCGATTTTCATATATATTTCACATATATATACAGTAAAACCTCTCTAAACCGGACAAGCTCCGGACCATACATTTTGTCCGGTTAAGGGAGGTGTCAGGTTTAAGGAGGTTTTGAAATTTTAACCTAGCTTATCTCCCCTTAACTAAATGTGATAAATGTCAGAGAAGCCACAATCAACAACACTGTACATGTTAATGTATTATAGGATATGCTATATGTAAAAAGTCGGGTTGAATTGGTTTTTAAATCACCTTTAATTCACTTTCTTAATAGGATTCTAATTAGGGTACTAAAGGCAAACGACACTACCTTTATCAATCCCTGACATGACAAAAATAGTGTTGACATCTTTCCAGTCTCCTTGATCCCTAAGATGTTACTGGGTAATAATTAACAAAACAACTGTATCAACTATAGATTATAAGATAAGATTATATAGAAGTGCTTATCTTATAAGTTATTGTGTCAATTAATGAAACAATGTAGAATAGAAAAAAATCACAAAAAGAAATAGAAAAAATATATAAATGAAAAATATTTAAAATATAAATACATGAGTAATTAAATTTAATACCAAATATTTTAAAAAAGAATAAAAAATAACAAAAAACACTTATGATTTTTAAGTGTCCATAATTGAATATTATTATAAATCTGTTTAAAACTAATATATTAAAAAAAGGAAAAAAACAAGTACTTAAAACTAAAATTTGTCCGGTTTAGAGAGGTTCAATTTCAAGGATATAAGCAACTTGGGACTAAAAAGTTTGTCCGGTGTCCGGAATAGAGAGTGTCCGGTTTAGAGAGGTTCTTGTTAGTTGAAATAAAGAAGGATAAATTTGGGACCAAATATTTTGTCCGGAATAGAGAGTTGTCCGTTTTAGAGAGTGTCCGGTTTAGGGAGGTTTCACTGTATATATATATATATTAATTTAAGTTAAGGAAAATCTTAGCTAAGGAATGATTGTGAAGCCGGGGTCAGTTTTCAAAGTGATTTGGACATTGGTCGTTATGTTTATGTTTCATTGACTCACAACACCGATAAACTCGATTTTGGGACTACTTTAAATCATTTATGGCGGACAGTGTATATAATAGTCTTCTTTTATTATATGGTGATGTGTATTCAATCTGATACATGAGATGCAACTCTCGCTTTAAAGCAAAGTTTTACATACAATATTGTGAGCTATTAAAACATGTCAAAATAAGTCAAAAAGTGTGTCTTTTCCCATAGTTTCCTAAATGTGAATTCTGTCGATTGACTATTGACTTTTCCAAATTTCATTTCAAGTTTCGTTTTATAAATTAGCCAGAAAAATCCCTGCGGTGAAGTAAACTACAATCGAAATTTAGGATAGGGACAGTTTACTCTACTAATGATGACAACGCAACGTGTTTGTATTGAGAATTCCTTGTTGATTTACAACCACTATGGTCTAAATTTCTGCAACGTCGTCTATAGATGGATTGCGACGTCTCGATAAAGTGAAATATACTTGACTTGGGCGGAAAAACTCCTATCTAAAGATGTTGCGGAAGTAAACAGAAACAGAAGCGGCTTAAACTTCCGGATCACCAAAAACAAACACACTAATCCATGTTTGAATTACAAACCAGAAGCAAAGTAAAAACTTTTGAACTGACAAGTCAGGTTATACACATGAACTTTCACCAGAGAAGTGAGGCCGGGTGCTCAAAATATTAAGCTTCTGTTTCTGTTTAGCATAATATTTGGCAATTTTTTCAAAATTTTACTTTACTTTGGGATTGTGATTTGAAATATTAATTGGCGTATTTTGTTTATATTTGAACAGCCTAATTCTATAAATGAAATCGTCAGTTGTTTAAGCGTATCATACTAGTAATTACTTTTAAAAGCAACCATTTAACATCATAAGATAATAATATTAGGTTTCGAACCGATGTAGCATTAACCTGTTCCTTCACATTTTTCTTATATCTTCGACTGAAAGAATACTGATTGTAATGTGTGTGATGGTTGAAGTCATCAATTTTTTTATAAACACTCCGGTTCGGTCATTGATGGTTTTTGCATTGTTCATAACAGGTATAATATGTGCCTCAGTGAACGCTAGGTACATCGGCGTAGAGTTCAAAATGAAGTAGGTAAATATGTATGGATAACATAATTCGACTATTACCATTGAAGCGACCGGTAAGGACAGAACAAGCAAAGAAAAAAAGATTAGAAAAATATATCCGAATATAGTGTTAATATGTTTTATATAATTATTCAATTTTAATTATATTAAGTTCTTAGTTGTTTTAACCACTGTGGTAGCTAAGTTGATAGAGTGCTCGCTCCGTAAGTGGGAGGTTGTGGGTTCGAACCCACGCCAGGTCTGACCCAAGACTTGAAAGTGGGTAGTGACCGTTCTTTCGCCAAGCACCTCGGCATTACGAAATGTAAGTCACGGTTCTTTCGGATGGGAACTTAATATAACCGAGGTCCCGTGTCACGATGGGCTTGGCACGCTAAAGAACCGTGCTGTATAATGCCATCAGCGCAACGCACAGGCAACAGTTTTGCACTTTTACCTACAGCTGGCGACGTCTCAATATAAGTAAAATATTCTTGACTGGGACGTTAAACACCATTACTCAGCTTTTAGTTGTTTTATATATTCACAAATGCATACATTTTTGAACAACGGTCTTACTCCTGATGGTCATTCGTAGAAGTTCAAATTGATTTCCCAGTTTTGAAAGTTTTTACTTTGAATTGGACGTGCGATTTAGACATGAATTAATATAAAGTCCGACCTGCCTTAAAGACCACCTCTATATAAGGACCACCTGCTTATAAAAGCCAGTAGAATTGTATCCCAATTGTTCTTTATTCATAATATTTAAACTTGCATACAAAGGCCACTCTTACTGTTACCCTTTGGTGACCTTTATAGGCTTGACTGTATTTGTGTTTCGATTGATGTAGTTATTTTGTTTATGTATTGATAGAATTTCTACATTTCCTAAACTTTACCTATTTATAGTGATTTGAACGTGGACTTGTATGTTTATTTTTCATTAGAAAAGATATATAGAAATAAAACTATTTTGTATTTTTTTAGCCTACTGGGAAGCTGTTGCCATATCTCACGGAAGTAGAAATCCGATAAAGTTTTTGACATTTTCAAGGTGCAAAGATCGCGTTTTGATTTTCAATTTTGGTGTCAAATAATGCATTAATGAATACCGTTCTACTATAAATACTGTGACTTAATGCTTGCAAATTAGAACACTAACTTGTTTGCCATGATGATGTTCGTAACCATTCTTACCGTTTGTGCGCTGATCAGCTGTTTACCTGTTGATGCGGGAAATAAGTAAATTCTTGTTTTTATTTTTAAGTTTTAATTTGAAACTAATAAAACTTCTTTTCAGTGTAGATACGGTGGTATATGTGATGATTGATAGCAGGCAATTTTACAGGTTATTTTCTTTTGTTTATCAAGGCCCTTAAAAAGTTTTATGGCTGTCATCAGAATATTGTTGATAAGTATGTCTGTATTCAAAAGTATCCTTCATGTATTTGACATTTTATAGTTACATATTCCTTTTATTCCCCATTTTGATTGTACAAGCGGCGGGTGCAGCTTGTGAAACAGGAGGTGCTTACCCTTCCGGAGCACCCGGCCTCACTTCCCTGGTGGAAGTTAACGTGTCTAACATGGCTTGTCAGTTCAAATGTTTTTACTTAGCTAGTGGATTGTGATTCAGACATTGACAAGTATGTTTGTTTTTGATTACTTTTTTTTGCTTATCAAGGCCCTCAAAAAGTCTTATGAGTGTCATCAGAATATTGTTGATAAGTATGATGTCTCGGTATTCAATAGTATCCTGCATGTATTTGACGTCTCATTTATAGTTCCATATTCCTTTCATTACCCATTTTGATTGCCCACGCGACGGGTGCAGCTAGTTAAACAGGAGGTTCTTATTCTTCTGGGGCACCCAGCCAAACTTACTTTGCCAGTTTTTGCTTTGCTTTGGAATTACGTTTTAGGCATGGGTTAGTATGTTTGTTTTACTAATACTGTAAACGTGGTCATTTTTCGCGTGGGGGTTATTTTCGCGATTTTGAATATATAAATATAAAACACAAAACTTGTCTTTCTTTGATCACCGTCTGAATCAATAAACTTCGACAGATACGAAGGCGCCGTATGACCTTTGACCTAGGAATATATAAGTAGTGTTAGTACTTTTATGGCGCTTTTATTCAAAACCGGTAAACATCGACGATTATATCAATGAATAAGGAATCTGAAATAGCTTCAATCATTAAACAAACAAGACACACACGAAGTGTGTTACTGCGAAGACTTGATTAAAGTTAATTACGGGTGACCAGGTATTTACTTATTTGCCGATGGCTATAATTTCTGTTACACGTGACAATTTAAAAGAAAAAATCAAACTTACCTTAATTAATTAATTATTTATTTAATTAATTACAAAGACTTTATTGCTCAAACTTACGAAAAAAACACAAATAATAATGACAAAAATGAAATAGAGATAAAAAAATACTTACAGTAACTTCCTGTTTGTCGATCTTCTAAAATGCCTAGAAAATTTGAGTCAGATTATCAAAATATTTTAATGTCGGCTAGTTAAGTCGCATTGGATTTTAAAATAATAAAATTTAGTAGAAATTTGCGATGTATCTATGGAAATGTACGGTATTTCACTCATGTCGTCAAGAAGGTAAGCTGTTATAAACATATATTGAATTAGATATTTTGAATTGTAGTAAGTTACAGAAGTACATATGTGCATTTCGTTAGGATAACAGAGCTTTAAACATCAAGGCCTAGTTTAGTAAAATGTGAACTTTTTCGCGTTGGGGATATTTTTGCGATATTTTTTCATTCGCGAAAATAGCGAAAATAACCCACACGCGAAAATAACAACGTTTACAGTATTGTACACTAACCTGTATTTTTGCGATACAATTTATTTATCAATCTGGATTTCGCTGCATAATTTAATTAGTAGAGGCGTTTGATTAAAAAGTGATAGGATTTGAACATTCACTTCACTATACGTTGATAATGAAGTAGGAACAATTGTAACGAAACAGCCCAAGACGTGACGGTTATAAAATGCCAGCTTTATTAGATCCTGTAGCGGATGTTGATGTGATAATGTGTGCTCAGTGTTCTGTCGTGGTATTCCAACAACCTTGGACTGCGTGTCCCAGAACTGTTTTCAATCCTGTCGTCTGCGTATCTGAGAGACTCTCTCTCTCTGTGTGTGTGTGTGTGTGTGTGTTTGTATGTGTGTTGTTTACCAACAACCTGGAGATGACCAATAGAATAACATCATATTCCCCCTGTTTTGTGCATTACCAATGTTACAGGATTTGACAAAGAGATGTCATTTTATAAATCGTTATTACTAACTAATTACTGAAGTACATTTAATAAAAAATTACCAAATCCTAAATAGCTGAATGTAAGAATATATTTCGTTACACAACCAAACATAAAATAAACAGAAGTGAAATATCCAATCGTCATTAGAATTATTAAAAACATTTATACAACACGTAATGTACAGCGCATTTTAAACTTTAAAAATTGTAATACAAAAGCATTAATCAAACTTTCTGTTTCAGATGTTTGCCAAGATGGATGGGTTCCATTCAAGGGGAAATGTTATTTTATAAGCACCACAAGAGCAAATTGGCACGCATCTGTAGTAAGGAAAACGATTTATACTTATATTTAAGTACATAACAACATTTCCAAAGTCCAAATGTTGTTATTTTTTAATCATTACTCTTTGCATGATATCCGTGGTATCATCAGTGACCACATGTCTAAAATTCCGGTACACATTCCGACTTGTTATTACATATTTTGCTATATACGAGTTATGGGAACTTGTGATATGCGAGCTAGACAGAAGATGTTTACTATTCCGGAGCACCCGGTCTCACTTCCCTTGTTAAAGATCGCGTGTTACTGTATAACTACATTTTTCAGTTTTCAAAAAGTTTTAGTTTGTGATTTGGACTTGAACTGACATGTTTGTGTTTGATTATTAAGTATTAGTATGTTTTTGTATTCAAGTAGACGTGTATAGAATTGGATTTTAACTGGCCTGTTTTACCGATGGTATCTACATAGTCCCAGAAGATCTTATTACCACATTGCAAGTAAACAAATCATATTACCGTATGTTCTTAAAACATTTGTCAAACAACGCGAATACACTTAATCTTTTATACAAATAGTGCCATTGGTTGAGGAAAATATGGAGGATTGCCAAAGTTTCCAAGGGGAGACAATTCTCTATATTTCCCCCAGAAAAGGCTTCCATTTACATGTAGTTTAATGGTCCTAAAAAGGTGTTCTCTTTTACTTTCTATTCTGACAACGTGGCATATTCACTAGAAATGTTTTAGTCTAGGGTGGAGGGATATACGGACAAAGCATAAGACAACAGATAACTCTAGAGTGTCTGCGAGTTTCCGTGCCTAGCGGTAAACATTGCAATATCATATTGCAATGCTGACCGCTTTTTTAAAACATTGTGCATTGTTTCATACCACGCGATAAGAATAAGCCAACAAGAGTTTAAGAATATTCTGTTAGGTATAATAATAAACATTGTCGCCCAGTTATGATATATGTGTATTTTAACTTTCATATACCAATCTTGAATGTATTTTATTATTAAATTTAAAAAAAGGTATATGAGAGAACTTTTTCTGCACTAATATATCATTAAAATCAAACATGCCTAAATCAAAATCCACAAGCAAAGTAAAAACTTTGGAACTGACAAGTCAGATTAGACACGTGAACCTCCATCAGGGAAGTGAGACAAGGTGATCCGGAAGGGTAAGAATATACCCAGGGCAATTCTGGACACAAAGACATCAACAATACTGTGATGACGGCCATGAAACTTGTATTCCTAAACTTTTTTGCCTATGTGTTCCTTTTTAAGTGAAAATTTTCTGTTGGTATTTATAAATGCCTACAAGTGACATTAAATTCAAATTATAGATATTATAGATATGGATGTGTTGTTTTTAAACTACTATGAATTTCATTTATTTTACAGTCTAGTTGTTATGGCAAAGGAAGTCGCCTTGCTTCTGTTAAGTCTAAAGAGGAATTACAGTTTCTGATATCATACGCTAGGATAAAAAATGGTAATTTACATTGTATTTATCATTTGAAGGTGACAGTATTTCTATTTCTTTGAGATTATTAGAAAAAACTTCGATATAAGTTTTATCAAGATCAATATAATTTAATTCCTCGTTGTAAATCATAATGATCTTATTCGTAAATTATAAAATTTCTTAACAAATGGAGCTATTTCCTAAAGCGTTTAACATATTGTTTTAAGTTGATTTGGTAAAATTGACTTTGGTCTACTTGTTTTCTCAATTAACTCACAAAAAATTGTCAAAACTTAATGCAAAATATACTGACCTAATAGGAAAAATATTTTTCATTCATGAAAAAGTGAAATGAATTTTGTACATAGAGCAATTTTTTTTAACTTTTTAACAAAACAACACATATGACTATGTCAAAATTATCCCTTCTATACCCTCTTACTTGGAACAACTATAAACGTTATGTCATAATTGAAATATTCATGGTGACCACACCTGGAAAAAACCCTAACAACAATGACCTACCTGACCTTAAATACCCTGATGTAACTTTGAATGAGGCCCAATTGTTGTATAAACTTGATCAAATGTCCAAAATTTTTGCAAAATTTCTCTATGTACAGGGTACTGAATAACGATATATTCATTAAAAATATAATTTGCTTAGGTCAGTGCATTTTAAATGTATTTTATTGATAGTTTAATGGAAACATTTTCAATCAAAAGAAATAAATAATAAAAACCATGTGCACTCAATTTATGGAAATTCAGTAAGTGGCTACTGAAGCTAGGTAAACAGGAGGTTTTACCCTTCCGGATTAACCTGTCCACTTACCTAGTGAGAGCTTATTCATTTAACTTTAAATGCTCGTTTCAAAGAATTTACTTTGAAAAAATGAAAAAAAAATGATTTTGGGACTTCAAAATATTTGATTATAAGTGAGGTGTAAAACTTAAAAACGGACATTGTTACATAAACAATGTATCGGCTGTAAAATGAAAAAATTATATATTTCTAAAAATTGTATTTTATTCATTTTAAAGTTGGCATTTGGTTAGATGGAAATGATATCAAGGAAGAAGGAAAGTGGATTTGGTCTTACAACGGCGAACCGATCAATTTGAAATTCTGGCTAAAAGGTGAACCAAACGGCAAACGATCAGAGGACTGTCTTATGATACACAAGCACGGTAACAAATGGAAATGGAATGACGAATCCTGCAAAACTTCCATTTATTTTGCTTGTCAAAAAGAGGTATAATTATTGAAAGACTCTTGTGTTTGTTAACTCAAATGAAAGATATAACACAATATGAATTTGAAGGCTCACTCACTAATCGCTAAATTATCAATTTACGGTTTTTATTGAACAAATTGATTTAATGAGTGCCTACGTCCCATTCAAGATTATTTTATTTACACATGTATATGGAGAAGTCACTAGCTCTAGGTGAAGAGACAGAAATGTGCAGGGAGGGCTCTTTAACGTGTCGCACCTGTCGTTACACGGGGCATCCGTTTTTAAGGTTTCTACCTACGGACTCCATGATGACTTTCATTTCTAAAATAATAATTTATTTATCTAACCATACTTCATAATAATGTCTGTCTTTATGGATAAAAAACAATGGAGCTTTAAGGTATTAAGAACAAATACAGGTTGTTATTGATGACTTATTGACACTTTTAAAATGAAACAAAAAGCGAATTTTATTAAATAACAAACGCATATGCGAATCCATTCTCAAATCACAATCCCAAACATTATCGCTTCAGCTAAATGTTGTTGTGCCTTTCGTTTTACCGCTGAAAGTAGCATGTAACTTTGTCTCATAGTTCCATGATATTTTCATCCACAATTTTGATTTCACAAATGATAGACGTAGCTACTTAACAGGAGACCCTTTCTTATTACCCTGATGAAAGTTCACGTGTAAGCTTCATTGTTTTACCGAGGCCGCGGTGGCCTAATGAATAAGACGTCACTCTTCAAATCCAGGGCCTCTCACCGCTGTGAGTTCGAGTCCCGCTCGGACCACATGTGGGGAAGTGAATTTCCCTTGCCGGTGGCCTTTATTGATTCACCTGGTATCAATATAATGGACTGGGAGAGTGGTACGCTTTTCTGCGGCGTACTGACTCTGTGAGCTTTAACGTAAAAGTCGCCCTGAGTGCGCGCTAGTACAAGGCAGACTGTACAACAGTCGCACCTCACATGCATACGCAAAATTGTTCATAGATTAATCCATAGAGATTAATAAAATAGATCCTGATGCGACGGTAAGCAGCATTCAACCAACCAACCAACCTTCCTCATTACCCTGATGAAAGTTCGCTTGTTTGACTTAATTTGTCAGCTACATTTTTTTACTTTGGATTTATATGTTTGTTTTTTATTTGCTAATACTGTGGTTGTTTAAACTTTAAACCAGTTGTATGTTTAATTTCAGGTGCGAACCTCGTTGGACAAACAATGCCTAAGTGCTAAAGATTTGTTGCACGAGCTGATTAAATGCAAACTACGTTGCAAGTAACCACGACAACGTATTTTCCTTTATTTTTACTGTGTCAATATTAAATATAAACAATAAATGTATACCCCATTAGATTCAGTGACTTGTATGATAAACCTAGAATGCCATATTAAATACGGGACAGACTACCCAGTTAGAAGACAAATTTCTCTTTAAGTAATACATATTGTTGAAAAATCTTTATAAAACAACATAATGCATGGAAATTATGATTCTAAAATTGATTTTTTGGAGTACCTTCTATCCATTTAATGTCAACAGTAATTTTCAAAATACTGGGGATGTTTAACGTATAACCCATAATATATTATTTATATTTTGTGTTGACACAGTAGATATAAAATGCTAAATACCTGACCGTTGACAAATAAAAATGCTAAAACTAATTTTTTGTTTTTTATTTATATGTGTCAGAGGGCCATAAAAATAATTTTCACTAAACCTGGTGAATTTTGCAGCACTAAAACGTTTTGGAACAAAATCAGTTAGGTCGTCAGCGAATCTATACTAGGAGGTACAAGTACTACATGACAAAGTCTCGTCGAAGTTTCAATATTATGGTTTATAAGCATCCATCTAGTTTGTTAACATGTACTTATAATTTATACTTATGCTTATAATAAGCAAGTGCTTTGTTTCGAACTTTTGGGCAACACAGCCAGTCCTTCTATGCTTTGAGGTTCATATACCACAGGACAAAATCTCGACAACGACAATTACAATTTATTCTAACTACATTAAAAAAATCTCGTTTTATTATAAAAATTCGTCTTTTTATATAACAATTATTTCCAACATTTTTTAGAACACCGCTGACGATGAATTTTACTTCAAAACATAATACTGTCGTCTACTGTTGCAAAATTAAAACAAGTTTAGTTATAATTGGAATGGCAATATTTTAGCTATAATTCTTCCATTGGCTTTATATTAGGAAGTATTACTGTACGAGGATTTTAAGTGACTTTGTATCGATCTTGTTCGCTCAAAATCCTGAAATAACCTTTTCAGTTATTTTTCACCTTAAAATCACCTTATACAACTTCAAAAGTTGTCCTTGACATACTTGACGTCGCATAGTCCAATGTTCCTTTTCATTTTGAATTTTGATTTAACACGAGGGTTGTAGGTTGTTAATCCTTCTGGTAAACCTAGCGTAACTTTCCTCGTAGATGTCCACGTATTTAACCCTCTTGCTGCCACACGGACATATGTGTCCTCTACCGGCAGCCTTCCATACGGACACATATGTTCTTTCAACAGAATTGACAACTCTAAGATAAAAGACGAAGATATACTTATAATCTGTTTGTAAAATTATAAAAATGCAAAATGTTGACTATTGAGATTATAATCTACAATTAACTAATGCCGACATATGACTATAAACGCGGCTGACGTCATATTCTATTGTTAACGTCATATCATTTCGCACTGTGAACTTCAATTTGGCACTGCCGACGTTGCGCTGAAAATTAATTTGGCAGCAAGAGGGTTAACTTTATTTACCAAATTTCAAAGATTTTACTTTGCTTATAGGATTATAATTTGGATATTGAATGGCATGTTTGTTTTCGATATTTTATTTCTTATTATAAAAAATTGAAACGATTGAAGGCGGTATCAGAAAACTGTCACGTGACAAAGTAATTGACGTATCGCCGGCCACGCCCACAGTTTTCCGACACTGGCCGCCATCACGGTACCAAAAAGCAGCGTCACGGCAACTGATGACGTTCCAGATTCAGTGACGTCATTAATCCGCACAATTTAAGTCGATTTTTCATTGTTTTTGCGTGTAATTCAAGCATGTCAACCCTTTGTCGGAACATAGTTGGCGTAGCCTGCGATCCGTCAATTCAGACGTCATTTACACTTGCTTCCAAGACGTATAAACCGTCAAAGGGAGAAATTTCGCTGATTTATATTGTGACGTAATTTGAAATAATGACGTAGAAACCGTTGGAAACGTGTTTGGGTGCAGAAACGACGAATGTATTAACTCGTCACGATAAATCCCCTCCAGACCATTCAATTGAGTTCTATCGAAACAAGAAATGAGTTTTTCTTTTTTTAAAGGATTATCAAAGATAAGTGCCTCATTAATGATAAAAGTGACAAAGTAAAGAAAAACAAAAACAAAGACAAACATATCAATATAATAAATATTTATTTTTTGTTGGCATTATCTGGCCACGGCTGTAAATAAAGAAGCAAAGACTCCATCTGAGTCTGTAATGGGCAACCTTAGGAGATAAATGAAATATGATGAACCTGTTATCACATGTACACCATAAATGATTTATAAGACAAGTTTGTAAAACCAGTCTTATAATAAAGTGGTGAGCACAAAGCACTTTGCCAAATGGATAATTTTAACTCATTAAATTATCCAGCGCAACAGTTTAAATGAGCCCAATTAGTCCAAAAAAGTATAAAGACCCAATTGGTCACAAAATAATCTCAAAATCAAAGATAAAATAAGTAATGACCCGACTGGTCACAAAAATGATCTCAAAATAAATAATAACCCAACTGGTCACAAAATGATCTCAAAATCAGAGAAATGTATGTTGAGCCATGGTCCAGATTGCCAATCTGAGGGGAGACTATATGACTATTAGTTAAAATGTCGATTAGTTAAAGATGTGTAATAAAGAGGCCGTCATTTGGTAGTACAATGTTTTCTTGTTAAATCTAACACTAACCTTATTTAATGGTTTATGGTTTACCTTATTTCTCTATTTAATTCTTGAAGGCATCAGAGATCAAATAAAACGAGTCATTGGTAAAAGTTTGACATTTATGGTTAAGTATTCCAACACTTATGAATCAATTCAACAGATTTAAATTCAATGCCAATGACGTTTCCAACACAATGTTATAATAAATAATCTGTTTGATAAATAAATGTTAATAGATATAAAATTTATTTATTCATTATATTTTGAAAAAAGGAACATGCTCCCATCTCACACCAAGTTTTTCTTTAGCATCAGATAAATGTACTAAATTATTCCAGTAGAATGTTCTGTTTTAATGTTGATTTTACAGCTCTTGAGTAATAAGCTTTATCTGAAATAACTTAAGGATTAAAAGACTGACTTATAAAAGGAATTCGTATATAATTTTCACAGAAAAATTCCAACGACTCAGTTCGGCGATTTTAGTACTCTCCATACCCAACGTGGCACAGGTAGTCGCAACACTTATCGTAAATGGATGTGATTTGTAACACTTGATGTCAGTACTAACAAATTGTAAGCATTTCTTAAGAACAGAAACGAACTGATATCTAGAAACTGGCTGACCAGACAATTGACAGAAAAATGGTCCGAAACAAGCAGGTCTTAAATGCTTTAACAGAACATATATGCATATATGTTGATGGAATTAATAACATTGACCCTTTTCCACTCTGGTCAGTTTTAGAATGTGGGATAACAATTTCAAGTGAATTAGCCTGTGATATAAATCGAATATTATTACTTTGAAGGGCATGACCTTGTTCTAGACAAGACTTTACTACCAATTCTCCAACTCGGAAAACCCGAAAAAGGTAAGTGAAAAAAGTACTGCAAACAAATCGGTTGTATACTTTGACAAACAAATGAATTGAAAAGATTGCAAAATACTTTGTAAAATATCAAATGTGAACATTTTTAACAATAAATGATTCAACAACATCAACAAAACCAGATATCTTACAATGGTAAACAATTGCAGAAATATATGAACGTACTGTACTGGGTGAGTAATTATGAAGTGATAAATAAGCTTTGGAATCAATAACATGTAACAACAAAGGTGGTCATTCTGAGGAATATTTTAGGACATTCAAAATTTTCAAACCAATCTACAGCTGATGAATAGGCATATCCTGTTTGCTCAGATATGGAGGCCGCTTACAACTAGTTCTTTCTATTTTTGACAACAGCTGATTGAATGACTGGGGAACCGGAGTGCAATAATCATCTGCTCCTGGAAACAGCTACCGAGAAAGAGCATCAGCAATATTATTATGTTTACCTCTAACATGAACAGATTTAAATTGAACATCATATTACATGCTCTCTAAACTTAATTGCTTAAGCAACTGCATGACTCTTTTTGACTTGGAGCTTTTCTAATTCAAAATTGAAACTAATGCTAAGCTGTCATTATTAAAAAAACTCTCTTATTATTCAACATATAACCCCAAATGTAAAATAACATAGCTATTGGAACTAACTCTGAAAATGTATTGTGGGCAACAGTAAATAAGAATCTAGAATAGCTGAACATTCATACTGTGCGCTTCCTGCACTACCAGTAAACAAATTGAGTCTTGATCACGAATCCATCGACATATATCACAACTAGAAACACCGTTAAATAAATCTAAAGAAAAACAAGAGCCACATTCTGATATCTTCTTTCGTCTCATTATTTATTCCTATTTTATGAAAATGTTTAGTTAAACCACACATAGCATCACATAGTCGTCTGTTGAAAGCTCTGACTGGGGGTATGGCTCTTGTACAAACATTCAATAACTCAAAAACCGACTGTAGCTGCTTTAACGTACATTTCTCAATATTTAACAATAAGAAAAGGCTATCTTTTAATTTAGTCAGTTTTAACAGCCATTTCAATTGTGGTTATTTCCAAACCGAGGTATAAATACACTGTTGAGGGAATGATAGTTTTATCATGAGCCAAAGGTACACCAATTTCATCACACACAGACGAAAACAGTTGCATAAATTGTTGACTTTGATTTGTATATGGTTTACTTGCTAGAAAGAAATAGTTAAGATAATGTTTTAAGTAATCAAAGTTAGAAAGTCTTTTATACTCCCATTCTAAAAACCTGAAAATTTTTTCGAATAAAAAACAGGATATAATATTTGAGCTGCTCTGGATTTGTTGTTGGGTCCACTTGCTGAGAAAATGCTGGTAACTTTGAACGCTGTGATTGAATACCGCCAGGCATGAAACTATTGCTTACAAAAATTTTGCATTTAATGTGTGGGTGATACTGAGAACATTTAGTACACGCATGAATGTAGTGGCACATTGCGTTAGAAAAAAGCATTTATAATTATAATCGTAACATTTGTACCTCTGACAGATGCTACAGGTTTGCTATCAATATTACTAAAGTACATGTACGACAGCCGTGTCCTTAATACACGCATGAATGTAGTGGCACAATGCCTTAGAACAAAAGCATTTATAATTATAATCGTAACATTTATACCTCTGACAGATGCTACATGTTTGCTATCAATATTACTAAAGTGCATGTACGACAGCAAAAGTTCCTGATCTACAACAGCCCACGACATTTCTGGATTTATTTATTTCTTAAGTCAAAATTGAATATCATAAGTTTTCCAACCTTTACCAGATGTTCAACTAGTCCCAAGTCGTACGGTGTGAATATATTAAAAATTACCGGAAGTTGAGTGAGGATGAGCAGCAGTATAAATTGACGCAAATATCAAAATTGCATCAGCCCATTGCTTAATATCCACACTTACATTTTTAATAAAAATATGGTTAGACTGGTCATCTGGGTCTCTAGGTTTCGAAACAAGGTTTGGAGTACCAAAATCAATGTGCTCATTATTAATGAATTTTATTTTGACATTATTCGCAACATTATGACCCAATTCAGACTTGACCATCAATATTTGTTTAAGCTTCCACGTTATGGCCTTGTATTGGAGGTATATTCTCCTTCGAGATAACAGGTTGGATCAGATGACTTTGTATTCTGTCCATGACTGACCTTGCTATTTGGTCGGCAATGGCGTTAATAACGGCATAAGGGATCGGTCGATCAATAGGCGACTTGTGCATGTCTCTCTGGGCGCCTAATTGAGTTTGCACTGGGTTACTCAATGCGTTTGTCTGGGATGAGGCGACATTATTAACTAGGGCTGAAATTGCTTAAAAATATTTTGGACAAATGCGACGCAGTATCACCTGCGTGATTCAGCAGAATGGCGGTTAACAGATTGTCCGGCGTAATTATATACTAACAAAAAAGAGTTCCAGAACAAGGAAAGTAAGAACATTAGACCAATTCCGACAATACTAGTGAAGGGAAACTAAGATTATAAACCATAAGGTCGCACATAACTTAGATAAATGGATTTAATTGTTAGGAATTAAATCTTTTTAAAATAACCTGTAATCATGTATTGCTTCACTATTTCAAACAAATTGAACTGTAAGAATTACCGTTGGATATGTAAGATATTATTATACTGTTCAATTTATTGATTTAAAAATCGAAGAACGGTTCAGAAATAAATTTTTGGTATTTTAATTGGTTTTGCGCAAAAAATTAATCCGTCTGCACCACCTTAATTTTTTATATTAAGTAAGTCAAAGAAAATACTAGTATTCAAATTTATCTTTTTTGAAAAAAGTATTCTTAAAATAAAAAGGATGATAAAAAAATCCTGTATGTTTGATTTCATAATTGCAAAGGGAGACAATTCTAATGAAGAATAACTCTTTTGATTTGTCTATTTAGTGACGTTTTTATCTTGCAATATAATCAAGGTAGTCACATCTGTTTTGACGCCTCTGACCGGTCTTAAGTAAGGAATGTTCATTCGCCAAACACTCAGCATTTACAAACAAAAGCCACAGGCCTTTGGAAAAACACCTTAAAAAGCAATGATCGGTGACACTCTATCTATCATATACTACCAAAACAGATTATTAACATTTCCTAAGGAAATTAAGTATTGAACTACAAACCGTGATAGTTCTCAAGTATACTATGTGGCAATCAGAGATACAAATCACAAAGTGTTTTGGTACGAAATCTGACAATCACGTCACGAGGCATGGAACAAGTACGTGATGTTGTCTGGATACAAAATAATAAATTCGACTTGGACGTTTAACATATCAATGAGCCATCGGTTTTGGTGTGTATAAAGATTATTATAAGGTGACTGTTTAGGGTGCCATAGCTACATTACCGTAAAACTTTGCTTTAGGATTATGATTTGGATAAAGATTCATATGTCTGTTTTTGATTGAAGAAACAGTTATCAACTGGTTTTACAGGCGGGCAAAATATATAAGAAATGATCCTGTTTCGCCCCCTAGGTCTACAGTAGAAACATGTATTACGAGAGAAATAACGTATATTTTTGCGAAAACATTGTATATTTCATTCATGTACACACTCACACCTGAATGCAAAAGAAATATTAGGCAATGTCTTTTATATACATGTGTTAAGATTTTAAATCTTATAAGAGCAAGCGTTGTTCAACTTTTTATTTTTATAAAGCGAAGATCTTGATACAGAAAGTTCCTTCAGGATTGTGATTCAGATATTGATTACTGTATTTGTGTTTGATTTTTACTATTGGTTCGGTGTCTCTGCTGATAAAATTATCCCCGATGATACCAGTAGCACAGTCGCATCTTAAAGTTATATATCTCGGTGTCCATGATTGCCCTGGATATATTTCGCATAGTTCTATATTCTTTTAACTCAATTTGGATTACACGTAGTGGGTAAAGCAAGCTAAACAGGAGGTGGTTACCTTTCCCGAGCACCCGACCTCACTTTATTTGTAGAATTTCTCGTGTTAAACCTAGTATGTAAGTTTTAAAGATTTTACTTTACTTCTTGATTACATACTAATCCTTGTCCGAATCACAATCCAGAAGCAAAGTAAAAAAAAAGTTGAAACTGACAAGTTAGGTTATACACGTGAACTTCCACCAGGGAAGTGAAGCCGGGTGCTCCGGAAGGGTAAGCACCTCCTGTTTAGCTAGCTACACCCGCCACGTGTGTAATCAAAATTGTGTGAAAGGAACATGGAACTATGAGACGTCAAATATATCCAGGGCAATCCTGGACACAGAGACATCGATCTTGTCAACAATACTGTGATGACGGTCATAAAACTTTTTGAGGGCCTTGATAAGCCTAGGCTTGCAATATCCTGAGTATTTAAGATATGGAATGGCATGTTTTGTTGTTTACATACACGGTGATGGTGAACAGATCCATTTATCGCGAGAATGTAGATTTTAAGGTATATCTGATCAGATTGATATTATATTATTCGAAGAAAAAAAAAGAAAAGGATAAAAATAATTAATACTCAAAATATGAAATTATTATGTTAAAGGTACCAAAGAGTTACTCACTTGTTGTAAAAGGAGTTTTGGTGTAAGATTGAAGAATTAGTTTTGAATTTCCCAGACCATTTCGTATTTTTCATTTCAAAGGTACCACCACATTTTGTACGTTAGTCACTGTTAATAAACTGCTGTCTTTTCGACGACTGATAAAATGAAAATCTTGAGTGAAACTTGAGATACTAAGTTGTTTTATTTGTTTTTCGGGGGAGCTCCTTGGTTTGAAGTGCTTTCGAAGCTTCTAATTTTTGCCTCGGTTATAATTGGTTCCTATCTACGCCCCTGGTAATACACTAGTCGAGTCGGGTACCTGTGTGTGCAGGTAGTCTTACATGAAAGTTACGGCCCTTCATCTGTTCATATATGAATTACAAAATTGAATAAAACAATAAATGAACAAGAAATGTTGTTGTTTAGTTATTAATCAACAGGTAATCAACATTTTTAATGTTGTGTATATATATATATTGCCTTGATGAACGGTTACATTCTAAAGGCAGTTGTGTATGTTCGGGAAAAATAAAAAATGGTGCCTCATAGATCGTGATCACGACTAAGGGAACAAAATAGTTTTAAAAAAATGTTCTAAATTTCATTTCAAATTTTAATTTAGTTCTCATCTTATGCATCACCATATCGTTAATTTTCCAATATATTTCAACACACTGTAAAAAGTCCGGTAAAAGGAATAAACGACATACCGGTCATTAGGAAAGTGTCAGTCAGTAAAAGAAGAAATTTCATTGGTGTAAACTTAAAAAGTGGGCAGCTTCTACTTACACAGTCAGTGATAAACACAATACCCCCAAGCCATTTCGACACGCTTAACCTTCTGCGATCTATCAAGGGAAATTGTAAACACCTTTGAGCTCATTGTGTAAGGTTTTAATCACTGGTAAGTGACGTGACAAGCTGTGGTTTTAAAAATCGCCATTTCTTTGACGGCTACTAATCGGATTAACTCATAGGTGAAAGCATTTGCTTGGTATAATTAAAGTGTCGAAACCAGCTTATGTCCATTCAGAATTGGTTTCCTCGGGTATTTAACTACGTATTTAATTAAGCAATTTACACCCACCCACTCACCTTCAAGATAACGAAAATGAACATGTCTTGATTATCCACACAGACAACAGATTATTGGTACCAAATTTTATCTAAATCCATCAAGCCGTTCCCGAGATATCCATTCGCATATGGTCTTAAGAGAAAAAGAATGATAGTAATAATAATAATAAGAAGAAGAAACGGAACGAAAACAATATGATTCTCGTACTTCGGTGGTGGGGAATCATAATAAAATAATAAGAAGAAGAAGAAGAAGAAGAAGAAACAGAACAAAAACAATATGGTTCCCCACCTTCGGTGGTGGGGAATGATAATAAGAATAAGAAGAAACTGAAAAAAAGCAATGGTTCCCTACCTTTGGAGAAGCATTTTTACTAATATGTCCATCTATAATTGTATTTGAATTTGAATTTGTGATTGAACTGTATTTTGACTCGTTTCAGAATTATATGATCTTCCAATTATGTTGTGGTTTATTGAAAACATTTTGCTAGTAATCAAAAACAAATACTAACCCAAGTCCGATTTACAATCCAGAAGCAAAGTAAAAACTGTGAGGCCAGGTGCTCCGAAAGTGTAAACATCGCCTGATTAGCTAGCTACACTCGCCACGTGTGTAATCAAAATTGTGTGAAAGGAAAATGGAACTATGGAACGTCTAATGTTATATGACGCCATGTATGTTCCCACTACGGGAACTTCGTACAACGAAGCAGGCTGCTTGCAAATAAATTGTTGACTCAGGGATACTGCAAACTTAGGCTTATCAAGGCCCTCAAAAAGTTGTATGGCCGTCATTATAGTATTGTTGATATGTTTGATGTCTCTGTGTCCAGGATTGCCCTGAATATATTCGACAGTCCATAGTTCCTTAAATACAATTTTGATTACACATATGGCGGGTGTAGCTATCTAAACAAAAGGTGCTTACCCTTCTGGAGTACCCGACCTCACTTCCCTGGTGAAAGTTTACGTGTGTAACCTAACTTGTCCGTTTCAAAATTTTCACTTGGCTTCTGGATTGTGACTTGACATACATCCATGTTTGTCTTTGGTTATCAAACACAAGAAATATATCATCTTTCAAAAACTCCATCATTTTGTTGATGGTACCTTCAGTATAATTTTGCTTACAATCCGTAGGATGATTGACAAAATAGCAAGAAATAGATCAGGCAAATTTGAACATTTTACGAGACCAAGGAAAATTGATTATAAAATATATATATTATTTCTGACAGATCGTTGTTTAATTAAAGTCAATTTAATTTCATTGTTATTAATTTGGTGTAACAACTGCAATCTCCCTTTTGTACTTTATACAAAAAAGTTGTTATAATTCCCCATATTGGATCAATTTTTTCAATAATTAGCATCATTTAACATGTTTATAATATACAATTATGGACATTTAGTGGTTGTATATGGTGTGATGTTCAAAAGAAAATAATATTGATCCAGGTGACAGCAAATTTCGTTAAAATGAAATAATGATTACATCTCTACTATAAATACTATGACTAAATATTTGTAAATTACAACACTAAATAGTTCGCCATGATGATGTTCGTAACCATCTTTACCGTGTGTGCGCTGATCAGCTGTTTACCTGTTGATGCGGAAAGTAAGTAAATTCAAAATTTTATTTTATTTTGATAATCCTGGTGTTGTTATCAAGAGTGATAATATAGGGTTATTAAACTCATATTGTGAAATATTGTGCCGAGTTGTCTCGGCATTTGCACGATCTTGCGAGTGCAAATTTCGAGTCAACGAGGGACAATATTTCACAATATCTGTTCAATAACCCTTTTATTACATAGCAAAATAAATTGCGTTTACTCCCGTCAAGTATTTCATCTAAAATACCATTTTGTCGCACAAAACATCAAATATTACACTAGTTCTTGTAAATGGATATAAGAACTAGTACAATATGACAACAACACAGTGATGACGTCGACAACAATCGTATGTCGTCATAAACAACAGCGTCATTGAACAAACCGTGCAGGATGAAAACAATTGATACGGAAAACTTCCGACTGGAACAAAGTTGGCGTGCAAATATCGATATTTATTGCACGCTAACACCTTGGGATTCATCGTATAATTTCTATGGGAAGCATATATTGTTATATAATGATAGTGTTTGTGTTTTATTCATTATTTATAACTTTTTTAAAACGTTTAATAATATTTTGTTTTTGTAACATAATGATGATGCTGATGTTGATTATGACGATGACGACAAACACAACGACAAAAACGACGACGATGATAATGATATTGATGATGATTAACATCTTATATTTTTGCACATCTAAAATACCACTTCTCATAAGTTTACTAAGGCTCGTCAATTTTTAATGAGTGAGTTTTGGATGCTCTGCTTATATTATTTGTCCGAATTCAAAACACGGCGTGATCGATATAGTTTTTAGATATTTAAAGAAGGTTTGTATTGAATTTAGATACTATTATTCGCTTTTGGTAGATAGAAATATACTACTGTCTAAAATTGCAGATAGGTATAATCTGAAATTCCTCAAAAACTAAGGTGCAAATTTTTTCCGAAAGGCAAGAGATTTAATGCCTGAAATGTATAAAGGGATGTCACTGTGTACTTTGCAATTCTGTTGTGTCAAATTGAAATCGGTTCGAACTAGTCGTATGTTATCAGTAAGTAACTGTAGGCCAGCTTTTATTCGGGTATATTGAATTTTGGGATTTAGACTGTAGGTAAATATTTGGTATAATGAAAAGCATTTAGGAATCAAGTTTCCGAATATAAACTTTCCCAAATTTGATCACGCGAAACACTCGATAGTAAATCACACGCGTAAAAGTTTGCAGTTGTTAGTTATTAGTTTTTATTTATCGTCACCACTTATCATATAAGTGATAAGAGTGTGACACTAGTTTTTTATAGTTGAAATTTGAAATTCCTCAAAAACTAAGATGTACTATCTCCTGCACTGTACATCTTTAGCTAATTTTGGTAAAATATATTTTGGTCCTTTGGATATCTTTTCAACAGCTTAAACAAATTTTGGTTTCATTATTTTGGTCCAAGAACAAATGATTAGGAATTGTATTCCAAAACGACCGTATAGTTTTGTAAAATAAAAACTGGTATAATATGACATGGATAAGTATGTTTGTTTTTCATGTAATAATGTAATCATAAAAATCTAGTTATACCAATTGAGTAATTGAGATACTCTTAGTCGAGTAGGCATTTTATGAACCTAGAAATGTTCATTCCTATGAAGTGTTTTTGCTGTTTTGTTTTCCTGATGGGTCCTTGAACAAAACTAACTTAGTTGCCCTTCAGGCAAATTTGGGCAACTTGCACAATATACATAAATTCAAAATGGCCGCCAAACGTCAAATTGAAATACATACTGCGATATAAAATATCTTCCAATAGGTTGCAATATATCCTTTTAGATGTTTTCAGGCATGCGAAACCAATTTCTGGTGTTAATTTTTACATACGGAACACTTAACTCACATAATAAGCTATAAACACAAGATGACCGACGGACGCCATATTGGTTTTGTACAAAAACAAATTTATAATAGATTGTCATACATCTTTACAGGGGTATTTAGGCAGGGGCAACTCAATTCTGGCATTAGTTTTACATTAAATACCATCATGTCTATAATGACCGACCATATGTGTCAAATAACTATTCAACCTTGTGTAAAAATTTAAACACTCCCTTTCTCCAGAACAAAATTATGTACAGGATTATTTTTTAGGCAAGAATGTCCTTGTGTGTTGCACTTATGATTTTTTGCCTTACATTAAAATAACATGTTAAAGAAGTTCATGGGGCGCCGGGTATCCTTTCGCTATAACATGTAATATGAATTGATTTTTGAATTTCAATCCGAAATAGGTTATCATCTCATACTGCTCAGGAGGATCTTGACTGCCGGTACCCTTTCACAACATTAACTAAAGGTGCGACAACAGAAAATGGTGCTTGATACAAAGTTAAAACTATAAGGCTTTGGTGTTCTTTATGAAGAGCCTGAGGAAACGTCACAGCTTTCCTTGCTGGCTGGCAATACAGAACAACAAAGAGTGGTTCAGATCACATTCAGTTATTTTTGATCTTTGTTATCCAAGAACATCAGCTAAATGAGGAGAATAAGAGTTTGTAATTATGATGCTGTATCACAATGTATCACAACCACTAAGAACATACATACATAACAGCTCAAGATATCTCGAACGAAGTCCATGTCCCTAAGAGCATGCACGCTTGGTAGTTCGAGACATCTAGATCCAAGACCATGACACTGAGAGCATGCATGCCTGGCAGTTCAAGACACCTTAAACCAAGACCATGACACTGATAGAATGCATGCCTGGCAGTTCAAGACATCTCAAACCAAGACCATGACACTGATAGAATGCATGCCTGGCAGTTCAAGACATCTCAAACCAAGACCATGACACTGATAGAATGCATGCCTGGTAGTTCAAGACATCTCGAACCAAGACCATGACACTTACAGTGTGCTTACCTGACACTTCAAGATATCTCGAACCAAGACCATGACACTGAGAGCATGCATGCCTGACAGTTCAAGACATCTCAAACCAAGACCGTGGCACTTACAGCATGCATGCCTGGCAGTTCAAGACATCTCAGACCAAGACCGTGGCACTTACAGCATGCATGCCTGGCAGTTCAAGATATCTCGAACCAAGACCATAGTTAGTTGCATTGATGTTCAAAAACTTCTATCCTATTACTCCATCTGTACATTACATTGTTTCATGCTTATACACCTAATACACTGGGAAAACAAAACATCTGTGTCGTCAATCAGCACACAAATGATATCATGACCTGTCTGTGCAGCATGGAGAATCCACTATCGTATACATATTGCTGTGGTGTTCCCTCTGTCCTGGTTTCTTAGAATATATATGATATAGTATTTGTCGAAAAACAAGATTTTATGGGTACCAATATGACCTTTTTTGGATTGATGCAATGGAATCTGATGGGTTACCGCCATGTGATCAAGAGCTGTAGTAGAAAAACTGTGAATCATTGTGATTGTGAGTTTTGGGTGAACGAACTCCACAAAGCGATTTGACTAGAGCTGACTTCATTTATTTTTCAATGACAACTATTTTCAACCAATGTCAAAAAGGAACAGAACCGATTTCAAATGCAAGCAGAAGCTATGCTCAAACTGTCCTTGCTCTCCAAAACAACGATAACCAAAGAAATATGTTTCCAATATCAATAACTGGCTTTGTTTTTGCATCTTGACAGCGTCGCTTTGAAACGCATTGCCTTTATCATCTTTATAGAGCTAATAATGACATTATAACACTCATTAGGTACACTTCATTGTACTCCTAATCAATCTTCACATCCATTGCAACTGAATCCACCACATTGACACATTTGAAGTATTTTGTGAACAATTGCCTTATGTCCTGTTTTTATTTAGAGGGAGTTTGAATAAGCAATACATTTTGGTCATATATACCCAATAAACATCGAGGATTGAACTCTTTGAGTTATGGTCCGTATCACACTCATAATATATATTCATTCCAATTGATCAGAGAAGCACCAATCTACCCACTAAAAGGATCAGGTTAGAGAGTCATGCCTTTTTCAAATTTGATAGCAGTTTGTACTCCAAACTGGTTAACCAAGACAGCATCTTAATAATCACTATGGTGTCGACATGCAATATCCTCGACAGGACACACACGTGTTTATAGCAGACACTGAGAAAGTTTACCAGCATATTGTACATGTCCAGCATCCAATAAAATTATTTGTTGGGTTTGTTAATAAGGATACAAATAGTTTTGGTGGTAAACAGTGCAAGGGTATTATTTTCTGCAGTCCAGTATAATTTATATGTGAAACAGCAGTTTCAGGTCTAGATGTCGAGATGTTCCTAATGGTAACTTAGGTAAGTTGAGACACTAGAAGTAAGCCAAATCTTCACTGTGCACTACCTTTTCACTTATACCACATGGATGAACATGGAAGATTGTATTTATTACGTGTGTCTCATAGCGGCCATTTGGAGTAGAAATAGTTAATCAAAATATCAAAACTATCATAAAACCAAAAAATGAGCTCTACTGTTCAACTCCAACCAAACAATTTTGTGGAAGGCTGTGCATTACCAGTGACAGATTTTACTGCAGATTCCCGAAACCATAATACTTCATTACATGACGTAATGTTTCAATGTTTATGTAAAAATCGAATCAATTCACTGCTTCCAAAGATTATGTTTTTAATTTCTTATTAAAAGGAATTGTTCGAGCCTCATTTATGACCTTTTAATCAAAACGTATCAAGATGCATGGGTACGTTACACAGCATTGACTGTGATTAATGCTGAGTTAATCTAATTATAATAATCCCTTGTCTGGTCAAAATTGTTAAATATACTTTTACAAATGTTAAAAACAACAACAGAAATGAGTTCCTCATCCCTAAAAACATATAAAACGATATATTGCAAGCTATTGTAGAACAATTCTTATAAAAGATAGATTTTCAATATGGCGTCAGGTAGCCATCTTGGATATATGCAAATTATTCAATTTGCCCAATGTTGCCTCCAAGGCAACTAACCTAATTTTACTCTAGGGACCCTATAGAATACAAAACAGCAAAAAAACTTCATAGAAAAAAACATTTCTAGGTTCAAGTATTGAGTATATGGGAGTGTCAACTCGACTAATATACAACCGAAAAAAAAAGAATATAAACATTCGCTATAGAACTAAGAATTGAAATACAAATCGTGATTGTTCTCAAACATGCTATGTGACATCCCGAGATAAAGTTCACAAAGGGTTTGGTACAAGACCTGAATATTACGTGGCATGGAACAAATTCGTGATGCTTTCTGGATATAAAATAATAAAGCCGACTAGGACGTTAAACTAAATCTAATCAATCATCGGGTTTTGGAAGCTAATAATACGGCGACCGTTAAGGGTGCTACCTTGCCAGAATATAATACTTTACATGGGAATTATGATTTAGACATGGATATGTTTGTTTTTTTTTGATTGAAGAAACAATAACCCACTTGTATTATAGGCGGACATTCGTCCTGGTAAATCTTTGGAATGAGACAGTCCAAAAAATTACGCATAGAAATGTAAAATTGTATAAACATAATTTATAAGAAATAATCCTATCTCTCCTCGTGATTGTGCAGTAGAAAAATGTATTACAAGAGAAATAACTCGTATATGTTTAGGAAAAATTGTAAAAATAACATATATCTTTCATGTACACGCTGAAACTTGTATGCAAAACCAATATTGGTCTTTGATATATAAAAAAATAAAATCTTTCTTGAGGAAGCGTTGTATAATTTTGTATTATAACACAGCGAAGGTCTTGATATAGAAAGTTCCTACTGGATTGTAATTCAGATATTGAATACTATATTTGTGTTTAATTTTTCATTATTGGTTCGGTGTCTCTGATGGTGAAATTGTCCCCGATGATTCGCTTCTTAAAATATGATGTCTCTGTACCAGGATTGTCCTAGATATATTATGCATAGTTCCATGTTCCTTTAACTCAATTTACATTACACACGCGATGGGTATAGCAAGCTAAACAGGAGGTGGTTACCTTTCCGTAGCACCCGGCCTCACTTCCCTGGTGGAAGGTCATTTGTTTAACCTAAGTGTCAATTTTAAATTTTTAACTTTGCTTCTTGGTTGTAATTCAGACATGGGTACAAGGTCAAGGAAAAAAGAAAAAAGGCTAATGTGAAAGAATTAATTGATCAAAATATACTGATTTCTAACAGATAAATATTTTCTTACAATTAATTTAATTTTACTGTGAACATTGTGATTTAACTGCAGTTTCTATTTTTTAATTCTATAAAATAATCGTTGCCATTACCCATAGTTGATGAATTTCATTAATAATTTGCATTATATAAATGTAAATAATACACAGAGTAAACATCTATATACAAAACATTTATATCTGTAGGTATTGTTTAATCATTGACATGACCATCATTGTCATATTTTAGACATGTAATGCAATCAGCAGTTTGCAAAAAGTCCGTTGCACTAAATTTCTACAACAATCAAAAACAAACATACTAATTCATGTTCGAATCACAATCCAAAAGCAAAGTAAAAACTTTGGAACTGACAAGTTACGTTAGACACGTGAATTTCCATTAGGAATGTGAAGCCGGTTGCTCCGGAAGGGTAAGCACCAATGTTAGAATCATTCTGAACAGGTTTTAAATGGTTTAATCATTTTAAAAATATCTTGATGTAGATGCAATCAAAGTATCTCATAAAAATTCCTAAGTCTTAGAAATGACAAACATTTTCATACATAAATGTTGAAAAGTGAATGTTTTTATTAAATTATATCATAAAATGCCAATCTTTAAAGAAACTACTCCATCTTGAGTCCTGAAACTTCGATGCAAGAAAAACATTTTCTGTTCTCAGTCATTTTCAGATTCATGTATTAAGTAACACAGACATTGTGGAATATACTGGCAAAAAATTAAATATTGTAAACATGTAAATATTGACAGTAAAGTAATTTCTCTTTTAGATGGATGCAAGAATGAACAGGTACTTTCCAATGGAAAATGTATTTTTAAAAGTTCCAGGAAGGCAAATTCGCAGGAAGCTTCAGTGAGTAAAATAATACAATGTAGCTGCACCCACCGAGCGTAAAATGGACAATCGCCCAGAATATTATAATTACTCTTCTTTATAAATACAGAATTGAAATTGATAATATTGCAATTCTTATCAGTTGAAGATCCGACTTTTGAATTTTATGATTTTGTTTTTACAAGAATACAATGTAATCAATGGCTTATTGACACTTATGTTAAATGATATAATCCGGTAATCTTTGTATGATATAAGTAATATGTAGAGCTACAGTTGAACAAAAAAATTCATTGAAGTACCCTAAAAGCTCGCTTGTATACCACTTTTGAAAAGTTCACCGTCTGTTTACAATGCGAACAAGTTGCGGGTCAATTTTAATATTATGGTTGCTTTTTAGAATCAAAATTTCACACATGTGTGTGTGTATTTTACCGTTTTAGGTGGAATGGATACCTAGATAAGTCCACTCCACCATAAACGGTAAAACACACACACGCACGGACACACACATATAAATATATACAATCATCACGATGTTCGATATTCTAGGCTTCATTTGTCATAAAAACCACAGTATTAAAATAGACTTGCTATAAATAATATTTATTATAAATTGATATTTTTCATGCACTTTCGTTGAACAAACTCGTCACATGATCAAATTAAACAATGTAATGACCTGGCACGTGCAAGTTATGTTGTTTGAAAAATGTTATTGACCTGAGATTGGTTATCTTCCTTGGATTTAATTTTGATTATGTAAGATCTGAAAAGAAGCTACTTTATTTACTCAGGCTAATGGTGTTCCCAAAAAAGGAGGAAGATTGAGAAGGGCAACACAGCAACAGACGGTAGACGTTATAAATGTAATTTAGATGACGATCGCTATATACCAGTATAGAAGCAAATAAAAAAGCAAAAAAAAAAATTTTGTGTTTTAGCAAAGTATCAATAACCCATATAACAGGTCATGGCCCTTTTATCGCTCACCCGAGTAGATTAGAAGTACAATAATTGATTGATTAAATGATGTTTTACGTGCCAGTCAAGAATAGAATAATATTTCACTTATATTGAAACATCACCGGATAATGATGAAGTGGCAGAAATTTTTATCTTTGCCCTGTGCTGAAGGCAATACGAAGAGAGGGTTTCTTAAATGCACCATGCCTCATGTCTAAATAACAATCCAGAAGCAAAGTAAAAACCTTGAAGTTTAAACACGGGTGCTTCAGAATTAATTACCTACCAGGCATTTTTTCAGGAGAAATAGAAGTTGTAAGGCATCTACTTTGTAATCTTCAAAATCAGTAGAAGAAAACCAATGCAAACAAACTTTTAGAAGAGGATAATGTAAAAACCAAATGTGGTTAATGATATGTTTATCTCCAATCAATGATAAATTAGCATGATTTTTGTAATATAGACACTGAAGTTCAAATTTAATATCCCCCTTTCTTCAAAAGAAGAGGCCGCAGTGGCCTAATGGATAAAACGCCGCAGTGGCCTAATGGATAAAACGTTAATCTTCAAATCCAGGGTGTCTCACCACTGCGAGTTCAAGTCCCGCTCAGTCCACATATGGGAAATTGAAATTTTCTTGCTGTTGGCCTTTACTGGCTCACCTGGTATCAGTATAATGGACTGGGGGAGTGGTACGCTTGTCTGCGGCTACTGACTCTGTGAGCTAGCACGTTAAAGTCACCCTTGGTGCGCGCTAGTACAAGACAGACAATACAACACACTCGCACTTAACATGCATACACAAAATTGTTCTTGGATTAATCCATACAGATTAATAAAATAGTTCTCATCACAAAAAGCTTAAAAACTGCTGATGCAATGTTAAACAACATTTAACCACAAACCAATCTTTCTACGACAGGCAGGCAATACTAATGAAAATCAAACAATAAATTCATTTATGTTTTAAATTGAACACACAAAACTTAAAAAACAACTTTTATTAAGTTAAACACAACTTTCAATATGTCTATTGAAAATAATTTCAAAGATTATTTATATAATGTCTTTGTTTTTCATATTCCGCACCATTTTCCACTAAAAATGCAAACTGACTGAAATTTAGGATACATGCCGGTCATTAAGCCGTTACAAACAGAACAGTTGTAAATAAGTATGTTACAAACAAAATTTCATCTTGCGTTGTAATCCATATTGGTTTGAGAACTGGTACAATATGGCATCTTTTATATAGAGAATTTTCATGGTATACTTTTATCTCTATGTAAAGCTAAACAAAAACTAGCTATTCAACAATTTCTGATGCAATGAAAACTGATCACTTTTCTTCTGATGAGTAGGTGGCTTTTGCATATTTTTGTTTGAGAATATAAATAAGTTTCAGAAATCCAATCTAAGAACAGTTATAGTTTTTACAAGCATTCTTTTTTAATGTCATTTATCTGTCCACTTCCCCAAACACAATATCTAATGTACCTGGAAAAAGAAAAAAAAGATACATTATACAGTAAAACCTTGATTCATCGCCACCATTTGTTCAGTCAAATTTTGGCGTTATAAAGGGGTTTGGCGATAAATCGGGGGAGGCGGATAATGGAAAACATAAACAAAATGGATTTTGGGAATTCAAAATAGTGTGGCGATAAGTGAGGTGTGGCAAAGTTATCGAGGGGCATTATAACGAGGTTTTACAGTATTTTAGTTTGAGTTAACGCACAATTATTTTCATTGAAAATCTGGGACAAAAAAAAAAAAAAACCAAAAAACATTTAACTAATCCGTATTGTACAGGTAGAGTTATTTTTGTTAAATAATGAGTAACTCATTTTGGACTTTTTAAAAAAGTTCAACTTATCCAGAAGTTTGAGGTAACTAGATTCCAATGTACATTAAAACCAGCAATATACTATAGAACACAAAGAGAACTTTGGGCATTTGTATTTAAAGAATTTGGTGGAATAATGGTGTTTATGCCCTAATAAAAAATCTTCTACTTAAATCAAGCGAGTCAGTTCAAAAATATTGGAGGAAACCGAAGTGGAACAATGGATCAATACCCCTCAACCAAAATTCTTTCACTTATATTGGCGAGGCAGGCATTTCTGGGATGATGAAGGAAATCAGAATCCCCAGGAAAAAACCACAGTCCTTTGACAAAAGAATTGACAAGCTCTCTCACACTAAAATCTGTCCTGAGTGGGTTTCGAATCTAGGTGGCGAGAGGCACTGTGCTCCATAAATGTGAACTCGGACAATGTAGCGCTCAAACTTGAAAAGTACTTAGGCCAGGTAATAAGACAACGTCACTGAGAGCCAATCCATTCATGCAAACATAACAGAAAAGATTTGACCATTTAAAATACATGAAACAAACGAGACTTGAATTTTTTACATGCAACAAGATTTCAAAATAATCATTGTGTCTTTATTATTAAAACTCAGGTCAGAAATAATAATAATACACAAAATATGCAGGGGTTTAATGTTTTCCTTTAACCTTGACCTTTCCGATTTGACCTTGGTTCAAGGTCACGACAAACCCTAATATTTTCCTTCAACCTTGATTTTTCTGATTTGACCTTGGTTTAAGGTGATGACAAACCCTTGGACAATGACAATTATTCATTTGAAGTTTTATGACAGTCGTCCAAAGCAATTATAAGATATTGCCTGGACACTATTTTACACAGATAGACAGATGGATGAATCGAAGGACATACATCATGATTCAAATATATCCCCCCCCAAACTAGTTTGTGGGTGGTATACTAAATCTGTGTTTATCTAAATAAAAAAGTCACTATGTATCTTCATTGTTCTAATACTGCATATTGGTACAAACTATGATGGTGTGTTAGAGCCAACTTGTTCAAGTAAGAAATGACATTCTGATCTCGGTTTTTCAAGGGGTAATTTAAGATAGTGTGGCCTGTGCCAAATTCAATGAAGGGCTTCATTTTGAATTTGGCATGTGTCACACTATTTTGCATTACCCCTTGAAATACCATGAGCAGAAATGTCATTTCTTATATTTACAATTCTTTCTTTTAATAAATATTTTGTACCTTTATTTCTTTCAAACTTGGTGCTATTTCTTCCATACCTGCTTGTGTGAGATAGGGTTTTTAGCTATGCGAGATTGGCATATCTCTCATGACTGTGACCCCCTGTGTGGGACATGATGTAATATTGCCAGAAAATTGATACACATTAATGGTCATGATCCCAATTGTATTTCAACTGGAATTGCAATACTGCATGTTTCATCAAGAGAGATACAGTCATATTGTAAATATATACCAATATGCAGTCTTAGAACAATTAAAATAAATAATGCCTTAATAACTTAGATAAACAGATCTGTTACTCGCGACCAGAGTTCAGCTATAGTCTTGGTTCATCAATTATTTATTTAGAACTTTATTATTTTTTACTACTTGGATAAGTGTGGCGTGCAGCAACAGAATTCAAGGTTTTTGTCTTACCAATAATGGCTACAACATCAGCCAACATATGCCCCTGAGAGAGTCTGTCCATAGCAGCCTACAAGTAAAAATAAAAGTTTTAACTCGTTCAGTAAAATAAACAGTATACTATCATCCATAAATAAATATACAGATTTATATCTACCATAGGTTTATAATATAATCATCACATCAAATTTCATTCATAGGATTAAAATCTTTGCAGTTTAAGCAGTAGGGATGGCAGATATATCGGTATACCGATATACCAATCGATGGGCTACTCCCGACGATAATCGATATTGATTTTTCAAATATCGATAAGTAACTAGAAAATCCAAAACTTCAGAAAAACAATTAAAAGATTGATTATATAAAACAATGCCTTAATTGTTTTGATTAATATTTATTTAAACGAGCTCCAGTGGTCATAACATGTGCATTTGTACATATAGGTAAATATGTCATCAATTCTTGGGCACCTCTGAAATGATGCGAAATCCTTCAGATGCTTGAGTGCACCTTATTACAGTAAGATGTACTCCAAGCGTATGCATGATTAAGATACGCTTGTCTTTTAAGCCGCTAGTTTACGTTGTTAAGCACATGGTCATTCGAAAATGCTTCATATAACATAATTTTAGCGAGTAAGATACGATGTATCAAGACTTTTCTTCACACAGATTATTTTTCTGATATGTATCGATAGTTATCGGCATGAAACGAACGATAATCGATATTGAATGTCAGCAGCGATAGCCAGCCTTATTTAGCAGTATTTGAAAATGATATACTGTAAACGTATTTATTTTCGTTTTGTATTTATTGTCATTTATTTCCCAGTTGTTTGTTTTGTGTGAAAATTAATACCATTTGAAAATTATATCATGTTTATTTAGTTATACATGTACAGAATATGTCAAAAAAAAAACAACAAAAATTTAACTAAACAGATATGCCTAAATTTCCAATACTGGAAAAATAAATACACTCGGAATTAAATATGTTTACAGTATTAAATTATTTATGTATATATACATGTATCTAACAAAGTTCTTTTTCATGAATTTTTTTTTATATAACCTTTTCAATGTTTTGGGTGTTAAATTATGCTGGAGGTTGGAGGTGGGTTTAAATTACACTGGAGGTGAAGGGAGGGTTAGATTACACTAGAGGGAGGGTTAAATTACACTGGAGGTGGAGGGAGGTTTAAATTACACTGGAGGGAGGGTTAAATTATGCAAGGTTTTTTTTTTAACTTACACTGGAGGAAGGGTTAACTTACACCACTGCACCACTGGAGGGGGGGGGGGAGGAGGAGAGAGGAGAAAGGGAGGTGGTTACGTTACAATGGAGGAATGGAGGAAGAGTTAACTTACATTGGAGGGAGGATTAGTTACGCCAGAGGGAGCGTTAAATTATATATTATCTTACCAAATGTGCAAATCCTGGAGCCTTGATTTTACATCTGTATGGACGATTAGATCCATCTGATACTAGATATACTCCAAACTCTCCCTGTAAATACACGGAAAAATGTTAAGACAAACCTAAAGTTAAACCTTGCTTAATAGTAACTATTCAGTCAAACAAATTTTAATACAACTAGGGAGGCTAATACATTAAAACATAGTGGATTTTGGGACTTCATAATAGTGTGGTAATAAGCGAAGTGGCAAATTTATATTGAGGGACATTATAATGAGGTTTTAAAACATGTACTGTAGATCACCTTTTTTTCGCGAGTAGAAAATTTCGCGTCAAGACCATGTTGGCCTTATTCGCGAATATTTAAACTCGTGTTTGGAATCTTATTGAATACAACATATATATGTCAACATAGAAATATCTGTGAGCTTGAAATATTCATGTGATAATTAAATTCGCGAATGAAATGAGTCGCGAATTTACGCGAAAATAAATCTCTCGCTAAATAAAAGTGATCTACAGTATATACAAAGTTAATTAAAATCTTATGTACAAATTTCATCAAAGAGTTTTTACACTGTGCTATGTTCTATGTATCTTATATATAAGAACAAACTTTGTGTTTCTCATTTCAATTGATGCTGTTCATACAATGCTCACAGATACTTAGAATTAGGCAATGTATGGCCACAATTTGAAATTTTCAAAGATAAAGTGGAGTGGGGTGGGGTAATGTTTTTTTGCAACCTATTCATAATTCTTTTACTAATTTTGAGGTGGTCAGTTTTAGAATGGTGGAGGTCAACCAGTACTAAGCGGAAAACAACTAACCTCTCCCAATCCATAGTCTGTGGTGATTTTGTTTTCCTAAAAATTACTAAAAATATACTGTCGGTAGTTTCCCCTGGTGAAAAATTAATAAAGTCAGAACTGTCTCTTGCGAGCCAAATACCGACCACCCCCAACATATAATGTTTTCCCCGTGACCTTGATCTTTCTGATATGACCTTGGTTTAAGGTCATGATACACCTTTGGACCATGGAGATTATTCGTGTCAAGTTTTAGGACAGTCAACCAAAGCAGCTATGGGATATGTCCCAGACACGATTTTCAAACATACTGTTCCCTCGACCTTGACCTTCATGATATGACTTCGGTTCAAAGTCACTACACACCTTTGAACCATGAAGATTATTCATGTTAATGGCAGTCGTCCAATGCAGCTATGAGATATGGCCAGGACACGATTTTAAATGGACAGACATGCAGATGGACAAACATGGCAATTTCTATATACCACCTTCAAACTAGTTTGCGGGGGTATAATTAAGTACATGTGCATCATGATATGTATTGTATTGTGAACTAAATATCATGATATGTATCATACTTTGACTTCAGTGTATCCTTGCAGTCCTAGGTTTTATTGTAATATCAGTTTGTTATATACATGTACATAAAGCATACCTTAGGAGCTTCAATGGCTGTATATGTGGCACCAGGTGGTACTGTGTATCCTTCTGTGAATAATTTAAAGTGATGTATAAGGGCTTCCATAGATTCCTGCAAACAAAAGAAATCAAAGTACTGAAAATACTGAAAGCAGAACACTTGATCAGCATACAGTCAAATCTGTCTGTAAAGGCCACCAAGGGAACCAGAAACGGTGGCCTTTATGGGCAGGTGGCCTTTACAGGTTCAAATAATATGAATAAGGAACAATTTGGATACAATTCTACTGGCCTTTATAAGCAGGTTGCCTTTATGGGCAGGTGGCCTTTAAAGCAGGTTGGACTGTAGTTTAAAATGATCAAAGACTTGGGGAAAGCCCAAGGTAACATAAATGTAACTGGCAAAAGTCACTCCCTGAGACATATGAGCAGTATTACAAATCAATTTTCCTAGCATCCTTCAGGGGCCAAATACAGACTCCTTTCACAATGATTTCTCAACTATGATATTCCTTCAATGTAGTTAAGCAAATATGAATTCATAGTAATTCTGTAGGTTTTTAAAATATCTATGTCATTTTGAAGATCATTCTATATTCTATTTTTATTAAAACTTCTTATTTGCAGTACCATAACTATTGTGAAAACCTTTGTTAAGGAATGATTGTGAAGTCATAGACAGGATTTTTCCCCCCCAAACCTTCACCTTCCTTTTGGTTCATTAAGCAGGTGAAATGGGGTTCGCTGCAGTTCCACGTGATCAATACCTCTTTACGTTTGTGCGGAACGTTTTGGAAAACGTCAACGTCAGATTCCCAAATGACGTCGTTTCCGCGGGAAAACATCATCTCATGCAATACCATATCCATTGGGAATAAGTGTTTCGCATAAACGTTAAAGGGTATCACATGGTACAGCGAGGAACCCCATTTTATTATCATGAAATTTGAAAAGTATCATATTAGCTCTTTCAGGAGGTATGTGTACAATTTTGTTATCAAATTTTAAGTTTAGCTGATAAAGGTGTATAATTCAGCTACCATCATATTTAAACATAGCTCTGCAGTGCTTTTCTACAGCAAAGTTGCAAATGGGTTTTAGGCTACAGCTACCACACTGTAAGTGTCTCAATAAAAACAGAATGTTATGTATAAATCCACAGCACTGTTTAGTTTCACCAGCACCAACCCCCTCTTCTCCCCCCACCCCATCCAGCAATCACTGCATCAATTTTGAGAGTAAGAAATACATATTGACTGCTGAAACAAAATTGTCAGAATTTACATAACTTGCAGTATTTGACAGCATTGAACATTAATTTGACATAAGTTTCATAATGAATCTACAGTACAGGCCTGTCGAGAGTTTAACATTAGGTAAATGAAAATGAATCGAAGCTGAGTGGCCGAGCTGTGGGTAGCCAGTGGCTAACAAGCTACCGAGAGATAGATTGTAGATGTATGATCTGTTGAAAATTAATCAAGATGTAGCTAACGAAGCGCCAAGATGAGCTGCTAATTCAGCATTAATTAGTTAGCTTAGTGTTAAATTTTCAACAGGTTTACACTGTATGTGACTTTAAATGGACTACTTTTTCATTTGGTTCTATTATTGCACCAGACTGGGAAGTTTATGATGATGTAACACTGACATTTTATTAATGATATCTATATGTCAATACAACCACTGTGGTAGCTCAGTTGGTAGAGTGCTCTCTCTGTAAGTGGGAGGTCATTGGTTCGAGGCCCGACCGGATCTGACCCAAGACTTGAAAGTGGGTAGTGACTGTTCTTTCGCCAAGCACTCAGAATTATGAAATGAAAGTCAAGGTTCTTTTGGATGGGAACTTAAAATAAACGAGGTCCCGTGTCAGGGTGGGCTTGGCAAGATAAAGAACCATGCTGTAAAATGCCATCAGTGCAACGCACAGGCAAAATTTCTGCACCTTCGCCTATAGCTGGCGACTTCACGATATAAAATAAACACCATTACTCAACTCAACTCAACTCTCTATCTGTCAATAGATCCATTATATCATGCATATGATTGTCTTATAATCCACATCTCACAACAAAACAGATATATTCCACCTTTGTTTATTTTCATGGCAGCCTATTTCTAATATGCATGCATTTCATGGTAAGATGGGCTTTTACTACACTGTATGCTATGTAACGTCTATGCTGTGCTACACTGTACAAAAACTAACCTTCATTTCAGCTCTTTTAGGAGGTACAATTTTGTTATCGTCAACTTTAATCTCTCCTGGTGGCATGTTATTCAAACACTGTTGGATAATTCTCAAACTCTGTCTCATTTCTTCCATTCTGATAAGATACCTAATAATTACAAAAAGTTTACATAAATACATCATGAATTCCATAAAAATTACCAGCAATGGTTCTGATTAAGCTAGCATCTTTGCTGAATTGACGTATTGACGACAATCCCTATAATGTTCCGACACCGACCGCGGTCACGGTACCAAAGCAGTGTCATGGCAACTTATGACATACTAGTGTCAGTGATGTCATTAAACGGCACAATTCAGGCTGAGTTTTCATTCTTTTTGCGTGTAAATCCAGCATGCTGACCATTTGTCGGAACATTGTGGGCATGGCCAGCGATCCATCAGTTGTAATTTCTAAGATTTAATTTTGTGATCCTTGACCCTTGACCTATGTAAATAAAGCAACTGTGTGACCTATGATGTCATGTTGTTTTTACAGTTGTTGAAAGTTTGATCAAAATGCATCCATATAGATAGATATACTTCCTAAACTCAGTGATTTTGTTACATTTTTTAAAAACTACCTTCTGCCTTTTAAATTGGGAAGATCTGAAGTTCCGAAATACAGTCTTCTGTGTAATGACATGCTTGCAAATAGCTTAGGATTCTGACTGCAAAGATGTTATATTGTGACAATATCTAGTATATCACTGTTGTTTTGGGAATTTTAGTGATCAAATAGGGAAAATTTAGTTATTTCTCCCCAGAGGAAACTACCTTTATTCGGTAGTAATTTTAGGCAAACAAAAATTCTGAAACTTCTTTTGTGGGGGCATAAATAAACTGTACTCTATCAATGTAAAATTTAGTCTACAAACTGTAAACACACACACCTGTCATAAGAATCTCCATTGGTGCCGATAGGTACATCAAAGTCCATCTCATCATAGGCATCATATGGTTGTACTTTACGCAGATCCCACTTGATACCAGAACCTCGCAACATTACACCACTGAAATAAAACATACATTTATGTTTGAATATTTTACAATTCTATTGTTTTTTCTTATATGAAGCTTTTTTGACCAATCAACGTATATAAGTGGAGCTTCACGTCTGTCAAAATCAAAGCTGTTCCGAAAATTTTTCCTGTATTGGGAAGATTTTAAATATAATTCGTACTTCATGATAAATTTGTTCCTTTCTCAGCCTCTCCATAAGGTCACGGTAGAACAAAAATAAAATTCCATTTCTTAATTGCAGTAAAAGATGTTTATAACGAAGCCCCATGGACTCTGTATATAACTTTGTTATAAAGCGACTTTGTTATATTGTTGATAAATAGACTTATATAGAGTAAGGGTAGGGCCCAATATTTAACTTCCTACTAGCCATGTATTTGGTGTAAGCATGTTCGTTATATTCATCTTTTACTGTATCTACAGTCATATTTATCAGTCAACAACTTGCCTGCCCCCTTAAAAAATGATAGAAATTCCCAAATTTAACCATTTTTAAAAATGCCAAAAAAAAAAAAAAAAAAATATGGAAGAAACCAATTTTAATCAGATTATTTTTAATGTTTCACTTTAACTCTTTCAGTAGAGAATGAGACATGTTGGTTTTCTGTGTGGTTGCCACTGCTAACTTAGCTGTTTTTACTGCTTTGGGTCATTGTATCCTTAAATATACATGTAGGGCTTGGCAAACTTGGTAGATCATTTTGTCTTGATGCTATATATGAAATTTCAAGCTAAAAGGCCTTTTGTTTTATGACAAGAAGATGTTTACATGGATTTTTTTTAACTTTAGGTCACTGTGACCTTAAATATAGGTCAAACCCAACCTATTTCCCAGACTTGAAAGGGTTTTGCCGAAGGAAAATTCATACTGTAGATCACTTATTTTTCACGAGTAGAAAATTTGGCGTCAAGACCATCTTGGCTTTATTCGTGAATATTTGAATTCGGGTTTGCAATCTTATTGAATATGTATGTCAGCATAGAAATATCTGTGTGCTGGAAATATAAGTGTGATATTTGAATTCGCAAATGGGATGAATTGCAAATTTACGCAAAAAATAAATTTCTCGCGAAATAAAAGTGATCTACAGTATCCAGTTTTACTATCACTGGCTTGCTGGTTCAGGAGAAGAAGTTGATATTTTAATATTTTTACTGGATCTAATACAAGCTCTATAGTAAATCAGTTTATACATGTATATCACCTGAAGCCATAATTCATTGCTTCTTCAGCAGAAATGACTCCAATATCAATCAATCTTCCCCTCCAGATTCTGTTTTCTGTAAGTGTATTATCCACTTCATCAATACGTTCTGAGAATTTTTCTGCCCATTCATAAATGTCATCCATCAGTCCAATTGGCATATCCTACAATAGTAACTAGAACAGTCAGTGTCTAAAATCAGAGATGAAGATTAGCAGGGGTCCAGTAGCCAATGGCTACTAAAACTCAAGTCTTGGCCAATTAATGTTTACACATTTTAGTTAGTTATTACTATTACAACCTCTTTTCTGAAGTGAGCTGGGCCCCTAACTCAAAATACTTAAGCTTCATCCCTGAAAATTAATCGAAAGTTTATATTTCAAGGCTCAAAGTTGCAATTAAAACAGGCGAATAAAATTTTTGGTGCTGTAACTGTTTATTTTGCTATAAGTTTTCAAGATGACTACCAAAATTTTCATCGTTATAATAAAAATCTCCTATTAATGTTGATGCTTTGCAATAAAATTTGTAAAATAGTGCTTCATACTTTTCAAGAACTACTCAGTGTCTGGACATGATTGTTATGTTACATGAAGGCAATTTTCAGGTTTTCTTCAAAATTTGAAAATGCAAAACATGCAACCCAATTTCTGACTTAATTTAACAAACTGAAAAAAATTCTTTGAAAGGCAAGTGATAATGGCTCATCTCTAAGTATTGGTTTACCTGAGCTACACCTCCTGGTCGGACATAAGCAGCATGAAGTCTGGCACCAGATACCCTCTCATAAAACTCCATCAGCTGAAACAATAATAACACATTAGAATTTACATACATCCTGTATAAAGCCATAAATAGAACTGAGTTTTACGACCAAGCAAAGATCTTTTCTCATATATCAAGGTGGTCAGTCAAGGAAATCCGGAGTGCCAATAACAATCTACCAACCTTCAGCAAGTAATCTGACGAGCATTTTCCCAATCTGACGAGCATTTTCCCAATCTGACGAGCATTTTCCCACTTGGATCTGTTCTGAGTTATATTGGACCCTTTGCTAGTGAGAGGAGCTGAAATTCATGAGCCTGTATTAGGCCACTCTACCACAGACCCCAACCCTACCCAGACCACCAACCCCACCCACATATATCATGGTCTGCCACAGACCCCAACCCAACCCAGACCACCAACCCCACCCGCATATATCATGGTCTGCCACAGACCCCAACCCAACCCAGATCACCAACCCCACCCGCATATATTATGGTCTGCCACAGACCCCAACCTAACCCAGACCACCAACCCCACCCGCATATATCATGAAAGTGCAAACACATGCATACTACCTTTCTTACCAAAAGTCTGAAAGCTTACTGTGAAATCATTAATTTTCGTTGGGGCTCAATTTTCGTGGTTTTCGTGGACAGTCTGAACCACGAAATTACCACCACCATGAAATATTATCCACAAGTAAAAACTACCCGGTAATTGACATGTACCATATTTATTCGCATTCATAAATTACAACTAGCGTAACTCACATTTTCATACCAATAAAAACTTTTTGGCAGTTGAAGATGTTTGGATGTCTTAATCTAATTGTGAAAATTATTTAAGTAAATATATTATGTTTAATAAAATAAATATTTATATTTAAAAAATGTTTATTTTTAATTGGGAACTGGTCAGGAGGAATAGGGACAGACAGGTTTCTAGCCGTAGCTTTCATCATCAATTATGGCCTGTCTCATTTAAATTGAAATTCGATTAACTAAATAAACATTTCAACAATCCTTTATATTTAATTTAACTAAATCAACTGTTTGTCTTGTAAAAACGCACCTTCTTTCGACATTATACAGTATCGGTAAGAGCCGCCATTGTTACTCTCGTAAACAGCTGGTTGGGTCATCAGAGGTCAATAATTAGAATTTTTAAAAAGTTGCCGATATCAAAGAAAAAAAATACTATTTTGCTTTAAGGGATTATGAACCACATTCTGATTGATGTGATATGAGTGAACTTATAAATCTGAATTAATTGCCGCTTAATTATATAATGTAACAGGTAGATTTACTCAGGCCAGGTGTCACGTCGTGTATGAAGTCAATTGTTACTGATATACTAATCACAGGTAATTAACGCCTACCCTAGACTTGGTCATTAATCCGCGTCTCTAGATCTGTCACGGTCTATGGCTTTGGTAATCCCTAATTACTCATCCTATAACTGCCGATTAACAAACAAATCATCACTTTCTACCTGTTATCAATGTTCAAAGGACAAACTAGTTTTTGACATTTCAGTAAAACCATGAATTTACCTCCCAACGAAATGTTGTTTTTTACCGATTCCACGAAAATTGGGCCCCACGAAAATAAAACCATTCACAGTAAGTAGGAAGTGTTGAGCAGATGATCAACTAAAATGGATGATTGATTTTGACCAGATTTTAAGCACTTGAATATTAATTGATTAGTTTGTACATTACTTAATCAATTATTTCCAAAATTTTATTCACTTGAGTAGTTCATATCTGCCGGTTTCCATCACCAAATGAGAATTGGTAAATGGCTGTGAAAAATAACCCCATAAGATTTTGTATTGTAAATGTGGCAGGATATGGGCCAAGCGAGAGTCCTGTGTATTCAGGAAATAAAAAAGTATCATTGTTTATATAATTGGTAATCCCAGCAAGGCTCATTGCATTAAAATTTTATTCAGAATATCGGTCCCAAAATCAATCCAGCAAAAGCCTGGTGTACATGTATAAAAGAAATAATACTACTCATCTTTTACATATACTAGTAATTCCAGCAATACTTGTGGCATAAAATTTTATTCAGCTCTTTAAATAAATTGATTTTTAATTACATGCTTTTAACCAACATTTATTTGTGTGTGATTAACTTTCCCGTGTTTTGCAAGGAGAAAAAAATCTGCAAGGTAATCGTTGTAAAGGCCACCAAAGGGAACCAGTTAAAGTGACCTTTATATATAGGTTTAAATAATATGAAAAAAGAACAATTGCGATAAATTTTATTGGCTTTTATAAGCAGGTAGCCCTTATATAGAGGCGGACTTTAATAAGACAGGTTAGACTGTATTACCTTTTCTCTCTCTTCAAATATCCAGAAGAATGGTGTTAAGGCTCCAACATCTAAAGCGTGACATCCAACAGCCATTATATGATTTAGTATTCTAGTTATCTCTCCAAACAGTGCTGAAAGTAAAATACATTTTAATTCAAATGTTTACTGTCACAGCTTTCAGGGCTCAAAGTTGCGACCAACAAAATTTTTACTCTAAGTTGCCAATCTGGTGACTGCTTTTTTTGGTGGTTCAAAATTCTCCATCATGGCCAATTCCATTTTTCTATTTGTGTATGTATATATACGAAATGTCAAAATTGTGCCGAATACAGTTATTATGGCTGGGAAGCACAATAAGTATTGATAGTTTTTTTTTCAAGGCAAGTATGTGTGATGCACCCCCCCCCCCCCCAAAAAAAAAAGCAGGCAACTGATCCATTGTTTTAACAGCATTGACGAGAATAAACAGCTGGTGAGTGAAAGTCTCAATTGGCACCTATTTTTTTTATGTAAGGAGCCAGGCTGGTTACTAGAATCAAAAAGCCACCGAGTCCTGGGTTTCCCTACCTTTGATTTAGGACTGAAATTGGGCTCTGTTTAAAATGGTGAAAACATCAATACATTCATTATTTTTCAATTTTATAGGGTTTTTTTCCAAATTATTTTTAGACTGAAATTGGGCTCATTTCCATGGTAAAACCATAAATATTTTTTTCCAATTTTCAAGCTTTTTTTACCAACTATCTTTCAGTACCTTACTTTTTACAGTTTAGCTTACCCTAAGTACCGGAATCACGGCAAATTTACATACGCATGATCTTTTTAATTACATAATTTAATTTACTTCTTGGACTACATAAATGTACATTTTTTAAGACATATTGAATGAAATAGCTGATTTTTGAATTTGAAATTCTCAACTTGCATGGATTTAAGTTTGCTAAATTCCCAAAAATCATGGCCGTAACCACTTTTTAACAAAGTGTGAAAAAGCCCCGACTGTGTCAACCACTCTGGTAATGAGTCATAAATAAAAGTGAAAAACGTCGCTGTTAACAGTACACTCTTCCATCATTTGCCATCATTGCTGAAGAGGACAACATTGTAAATCTCTGTAGGTAGAACATTTTCTAAAGTCATGGAATAATGGAGCCGAAATTTGTTCAATTTATTATTTCCTTAAATGACTCAGCCTAAGTGAGTTTTGATAATGTGTATCTAAGCACACAGAAACTACCTATTTGCTACAAAGTATATGATAAATATAACTAAAACTGTCTCTTGAGAGCCAAATACCCCCCACCCCCAACATTAAATGTTTTCCCTTGTCCTTGACCTTAACCTTATGACATTGGTTCAAGGTCATGACAACCTTTGGACCATGAAGATTATTCATGTTAAATTTAATAACAGTCATCCAAAGCTATCTATGAGAAATGGCCTGCACACGGTTTTACATTGACAAACGGACAGACATGGTAATTCCTACATACCCCTCTCAAACTAGTTTGCTGGGTGTATATATATTCAACTTACTTCGTATATATTTAGCTCTTTTAGGTATTTATATTCAATAGCTTCTCTACAGCCAGGAGTAAGCTTGTTCATTACACATCATAGACACATAGTCTAACCTGTCGAAATATGGTAATGCCTGAAATAAAAATTGATTGATTGATTAAATGGTTGATGATTGCTTGATTAATTTATTTATAATTGATTTATTCATTAAATGGTTGATGATTGATTGATTAATTGATTGATAATTGATTTATTCATTAAATGGTTGATGATTGATTGATTAATTGCTTGATAATTGATTTATTCATTAAATGGTTGATGTTTGATTGATGATAGATAGACTGATTGAATGGTTGATGATTGATTAATTTAATGTTGGAATGATTGATTGATTGATTGATAATTGATTTATTCATTAAATGGTTGATGTTTGATTGATGATAGATAGACTGATTGAATGGTTGATGATTGATTAATTTAATGTTGGAATGATTGATTGATTGAATGGTTGATCCATTGATTTAATTCATTAAATGGTTGATGTTTGATTGATGATAGATAGACTGATTGAATGGTTGATGATTAATTAATTTAATGCTGGAATGATTGATTGAATGATTGATTGATTGGCTAATAGATTGAATGATTGCTTGATTGATTGATTCAATGATTGATTCATCCTTGAATGACTGATGATTGATTGACTAATTGATTGATTGAATAAATTGTTAGTGATTGGCTGATTGATTCAATCCAGGATTTGGACCCCAACCTCAAACAAATGGAGCAAGCTCTCTAACAACTAAGCTTCTATACTGAGAAGTAAAATCTAACTCATCACAATAAAAGAAAGGCCCAAGCTCAAGTTACACAATATTTCTCTAACTAAGATTTTTCTTAACTTAAATCTTGCTAGATTTCAAATCAATATAATTTTATTAATTTTTAAGTTATTCCAAAATTTGAGGTGTCTATTTAAAGATCACTTCACTTCTTCTTTAAAACATCTGTATAAATTTAGATTTGTCAAAAATATTGAATTGTTATTCCAAGAAAAGATTACCAAAATTTCCACATTTTGAGTTAAAGAAGATGCTTTGCAATTTTATGAGAATTGTCGCCATCAAATTCTTGTTTATACCGAAGCAATTTATGTCAGAATTACCACTTCTAAAATCTTGCTTATACCCAGTCAAGTAAACTACAACAAACTCAAACAGTTCTCAAAAAGGGTTTTGTAACTTAGTGGCCAGCTGACCACCAATTTAAATTTTGAGGTGGCCAGTGGAAATTCCAAGTGGCCAGACAACTCTTTCTTCTAAATGAAGGAAAATAAAGGCATCTTTTAGGTATGGAGAATAAAAGACCCCTTTTAAAACTGATCTACAATCACTAACATATATCAGTGTTATAAATAATAATAATGATGATGTAAAGTGTCCATTATATTGCTGGAATTGGTAACAATATCATGAAAATTTTGTGATGCAGAAATAATATCTGTTCTCTGGTCACAAAAGTTCATATTTAAAGTGGACACGCTGGCCATCATTTACAAATTTTAGGTTGCCAGACAGAATTCTAGCTCAATTTTGCCAACATTTTTGTAGACAAAAACTAGGGCTGTCAAAGAAATTTCTAAATTTCAAATTTTATCTGTAACTATACCTGTGTGTATGTTTTATATTCAATGAGCTTCTCTGTGGCTCTGTGGAGTAAACCAATATGTGGATCGCATCTTATAACATCCTGAAAAACAACATGAAAAACTGTTAAGCCTGTGGCTTATTTATGCAAATTTTATTTGGCAGACTGGAATAGGTTCGAAATTCCAACTTATTGCATATGAGGGTTGTACTTGTTTTTTTGTTTTTTTTTAATTTTTCCCCCGTTGACATTGTTTTCTTAAACTTATTTAAAATTTGGCATTCAAAAATACAATACGATATAACCAAAAATTATTTGTAAAATCAAGATCATACACTTCTATGTGAGTCTGTAAGTGATATATGCGAGTATGACAGTAGTGCTCAGGTGAAAGGAACATTTTGTTGAAATGGATACACCATAGTTACCAAAGTCTAAACAGTCACATTACGATTTTCTTAGGTAACAAAATATATTTGATTATATCAGTAAGATTGACTGATTGAGTTTTTACATCCCAGTCAAGAATGTTTATATAACTGAATTTTATGATATCGAGACATAACCAGCTACAGGTGAAGTGGCAGAAATATTGACCTTTGCAGTGTGCTCAGGGTGGGAGCTGAGTTGAGTAATGGTGTTTACTTTGCAATCAAGAATATTTCACTTATATCGAGACGTATGCCCAGGTAGGTTGAATTAGATTCTTTAACATGCCATGACTACGGTGACATGAGGCATTGGTTTTTAGGGTCTCTTTCCGTGCAACCACACCAAAGCTGTGCAAAAAAAAAAAAAAAAAAACAAAAAAAAAAACAAAAAAACAAAAACAAAAACAAAAAAACAACCACACATTTTCCACTTTTCATACAAAGACAATCAAGGGTCTGCAAAAATACATGTTCCACTTCACATACAAACACAAAAAAGTTTTATAAAAATTCATTTACCTCGCCACTTAGCTCCAACACAAGCCTCAACACGCCATGAGCGGCAGGATGTTGGGGTCCGAAGTTGACTGTTAAATTTACTATTTCTTGTTCTTTCAGGATAGCCATATCTGTAACAATATAACCATTTCAATATATATACTAGTGTACTGCCAATGATTGATTATAATCAATCAATTGAAGTATCGCAGGCCACGCCCACAATGTTCTGACAAAGGCCTGACATGCTTTAAGCAGACACGAAAACAATAAAAACTCGGCCTGAATTGTGTTGTTGAATGATGTCACTGACAGATCTAGAAGTATGTCATTAGTTGCCTTGACACTGCTTTGGTACCGTGATAGTGGCCAGTGTCGGAACATTGTGGGTGTGGTCAACAAAACATCAATTACGACCAGATTTGAAGAGCTGGATTAAAATATTGAATAATTGATAATCAGTATTTAAAAAAATTAAAAAAACCCCTACCTAGAATTTTTTTTACGTTACCAGAACCAAACAATTTTTTTAGACCTAAGGCTATGCATCTGTTACGATAATCAATTATTTATTATTATTAGTTACTTGAGCAGTTCTGATCATTAGTTATGAAAATTCATCTGATTCCCATCACTAATATTATACTGCAAGAGTTGAGTATAAAAGACATGGCCAACGATAGGTCAATTGACGGACTTCCACACTTTCAAGACGCAAGTCAACTAAATTTTATAGACAAGCAGTATTGGACTCAAAGCTGCAGTTGGATTTCAAAGGGAGATAGACGAGGCTAGAAAAGCTCAAGATGTTTTAAAAAGCAAGCCACAAGTGAAACTACATGTGACAATTTAATTATCTTCATTATTTCATTATTTTTCACCAGTATCATAAGGATGGGTAAACTTTCCCGTCCAGTTGTACTTTCATTTTACTTTAAACAACTTTTGTTGTTATGTCCCCTGAAAATTTTATTTGTCCCTAAAAATTTTATGGTGAGAGATGTGTCCCCAAGTTTAAATATTCATTCAGTATTCATTTAGGTAAACCTTTTTGTCCAGTTCTATTTCCTTTTTACTTTAAACAACCTTTAGTTATGTCCCCTGAAAATTTTTGTGCCTGAAAATTTTATGGTGAGGGGACATGTGACCCCAAGTTTAAACAAGAGGCCCATGGGCCTTATACGCTCACCTGATAACTAATGGCTAGCTGATAGATTTAAAGAAAACATAAATACTAAACCCCAATGAATTTTTTCTTTACATCAAAATGATCATTGCATCAATACCTACAACATTCTAATATACATGCCTATACAAAACTTTTATAGTTTTCAAGATAATTAACCATTTCAGTATTGTTTTCGCATCTGTGACCTCGACCTTTGAACCCATGACCTTTTTCTATACGTCAAAATGATCATTGTATCAATACCTACAACATTCTAATATACATGCCTATACAAAAAGTTTATAGTTTTCGAGATAATTAACCATTTCGGTATTGATTCGCATCTGTGACCTTGACCTTTGAACCCATGACCTTTTTCTATACATCAAAATGATTGTTGTATCAATACCTACAACATTCTAATATACATGCCTATACAAAAAGTTTATAGTTTTCGAGATAATTAACCATTTCGGTATTGATTCGCATCTGTGACCTTGACCTTTGAACCCATGACCTTTTTCTATACATCAAAATGATTGTTGTATCAATACCTACAACATTCTAATATACATGCCTATACAAAAAGTTTATAGTTTTCGAGATAATTAACCATTTCGGTATTGTCTCGCATCTGTGACCTTGACCTTTGAACCCATGACCTTTTTCTATACATCAAAATGATTGTTGTATCAATACCTACAACATTCTAATATACATGCCTATACAAAAAGTTTATAGTTTTCGAGATAATTAAACATTTCCGTATTGTTTCGCATCTGTGACCTTGACCTTTGAACCCATGACCTCTTTCTGTACATCAAAATGATCGTTATATCAATACCTACAGCATTCTAATATACATGCCTATACAAAAAGTTTATAGTTTTCGAGATAATTAAACATTTCCGTATTGTTTCGCATCTGTGACCTTGACCTTTGAACCCATGACCTTTTTCTATATATCAAAATGATCGTTGTATCAATACCTACAACATTCTAATATAAATGCCTATACAAAAAGTTTATAGTTTTCGAGATAAGTAACCATTTTGGTATTGTTTTACATCTGTGACCTTGACCTTTGAACCCATGACCTTTTTCTATACACCAAAATGATTGTTGTATCAATACCTACAGCATTCTAATATACATGCCTATACAAAAAGTTTATAGTTTTGGAGATAATAATTATAATCAGAGGTAAAAAAAATTAGGTCACGACATTCACAATTGACCTTGACCTCAATTTGAAGATACTAACAAGAAGATGTCAAAACTGAAAACCCCATGTCATTATCTGGCCAAATAGTCAAGTTATAACAATTTGAAGCTATTTTACGATTTTTTCAAAATTAAACGCAAAAACGCGTAACCTATTTTTTGTCCGAATTTCACAAAATGAACAAACTATAGGCTAAAGACCCTAGAGAAGCCAAATATCACATCAGATTTTTTCTCTAATCAATACTTTCGGAGAAGAAGATTTTTTAAGATTTTTGCACCCCTAGGTCACCTTGACCTAGTTATGGTAGCCATGGCAACACCACGAACAAATTTGAATTGCACCGACCAAGACATGCATCTGACCAAGTCTCGTTGAAATCTGCCCAGTGGTTCGTGAGAAGAAGATGAAAATGTGAAAAGTTTACGACGACGACGACGACGACAGACAACGGACAAATTGTGATCAGAAAAGCTCACTTGAGCCTTTGGCTCAGGTGAGCTAAAAACTAAGGGAAAACTGTGAAGATTTGTGCAGAAATGTTATTTCCATAAGATAAGGAGTTATATCAGTCCATGTTTACCTGTAAAAAGTTACTAAAATTAATGTTATTCCTGGAATTTAAATTGTAAAAATATTCTAAAAGTACCGTGAACACCGCATTTTTCAAATTTTCACTTTATCATTATTAATCAGGTTCATACATGTATGAACCTACAAGGTTATGATAAAGGTACATACCAAGATCGTCATGAGGAGGATGTTTATAGTCAACCAAATTGGCTCCTGGATGTAGCAATATACCCCCATATTTGTTTAAATAATCTTGATCAGGTGACCATACAGCTGCATATCTTTTTGTAATACTGAAATCAAAAATGATTCACAAGATGAGGCACTCTTATACATCACAGAACATTCTTAAACTATTATTGGTCAATTTCTAAGGCCTAAAAAAATTCTGCATTTCCGACAACGATCCAGAAAAAAGAGGGTCAGTAGAATTTTTTTTTTTAAATTGCGTATGCATATCACATCCTATTCTTGAGTAATGATTCATGCACAATATTTATTGCCAACAAGGTCAGTGCATACCTCAACATGTGCGCCACCATTTTTTTATTTTCGAAGGAATAAAACCTAAATCGGTATATTGATTAGCTTAAAAAAGTTTGAGTCTGCACAAAAAAAAGGAGTTGATCTGGTTACCAGAAATACATAATTTTTTAGGCCTCATCACATGGTATGAAACAATTCACATTGTTTAAAAGAGCAGTCAACAATGCCAAGGAATATTGCAATGTTCTGTACTAGGCACAGAAATTTACAACTGTTCATAATGGAAACTATCAAGCAATCCTACTTCTATCCATATATCCCTTCTTTCTGATAAGGAGCACCCAAACACTGAAACAGACAATCAGACATTGCCAGAATAAAAGGTAAAATAAAATATCCTTTTGTTCGAGTTATTGAAGTAAATAGCACCTATCGCTCAAGGGATAATGATCCCAAGGGGAGACATTCCTCTATAATTCTCTCAACTAGGAGACATTCCTCCATAATTCTCTTAACTAAAGTGTAATAATTATGTAGCAGTCTGCCGGGTAGCTCAGTGGTAGAGCCCTGGTCCAACCCTGTATTTTTACTCTTTCCTGTTACAATGGGATTCGCCACCGTACCAAGTGATCATGCCTCTTAACGTTTGTGCGGAACATTTTGGAAAACGTTAACGTTACAAATTCCCGGAATACATCGTTTTTACAGGAAAGCGTCATATTGTGCAATTCCATGTCCATTGGAAACAAGCGTTTCACAGACACGTTAGAAGGTATCCAAGGTACAGCGGCAAACCCCATTATATACCAGCAGGGATTCATCAAGGGTCTATTTAAGGCCGAAATCCGGCCCCATTCCTATGTTTCCATTCCTGGTAGCCAAAATCGCCATTGGCTACTAATTTCAGAGGAATTCTTTCAAAAAGTAACCTATATTAGCAAATTTGTGGAATAAAACTTTAAAAAGGACTATATTTTCACAAATTTTGGAAATATGGCTACTAATTATTTTAAATTTGTGGAAACCTAGCCATTCCAAATGGGAAAAACCTTAATTTTTTCCCAAAATCGACTGAAAAAATTCCCAATAAAAAATTATGTTGTTTTTAAACGAAAACAAAGTAAACTATGTGAATCCCCCCAAATCAGAAAAAGCAAGTAAAAGAGTCTAGATTATTTTGAGACAACATCTGCAAAACAAGATGAAGATACCGCTTCTACATCAAAGGCTTCTGAGGTTGTGAGTAAACTGACTTCTGACATGATGCCGAAGTTTTCCCAAAATGAGCAGAAAGTTGATAGTTTTTCCCAATTTTTAGTTTAGGACCTTTTCCCAAAAGACCATGATAAATCCCTGACCAGTAGTATAATTTGCTCACCTTGGCAAAGTGAAAACCAACTAGAGAAGAGGCCCAATGCACGGATTTTTTTTTGGCTAACTTAAGACATGAAAAGTCAATTGACAAACATAGCACTGTCGTGCTGTTGTACAGCGTAGTTGGGAAAATTGTGTTGTGGCAAGACAGAATATAACCGAAAATTTGGGGGGGGGGGGGGGGGGGGGGGTGTCGTCGATCTATGCATATAGTCCGACGGATGTTTTTTTTTTTTTTTTTTTGAAAAAGAAACAAATTTTTATGTACCAAACCATGTATTGCTGAATTAAATGGTAGAAAAAATTAATTTCATAAATATATGAAAAAGACAATCGGTAATTAAAATTTAAAAAAGTTGTACCCGATCGTTTTGTCATTTCAGATAGAGAGAAAGTAGAGTTTTGCAGATCCTACCGTCGCTATGAGGGGGTACATTCTAGCGGTTGTATGCATAACTGGATCATTTAGTTGTTTTACCAGTTCCGAATTTTTACTACCGAATAATCTAAAATCTCAATCCCGTTCAATTAAAGGAATCGCAAAATAACTTTCTCAATTTGCTGTTTCTTCAACCGCTTCCTAAATGTATGTGCAGGACAGGTCGACAGATTGTTGGTGACCTAGTTTAACGATGTAAACAAATCGTGATCACGGAAATGCTTTTTTCAAGAAAACATACTACCACGTGTTTTTGAGGACATATGTCGATATTTTGGAATCAGTAAACATTTGTATTATTACACCACATAAATTTTATTTCCTCTGCTTGTGGATGACGTCTGCAGCAGCGCTTATATGAAACGGTAAAACGACTGTATTTAAAATTTGCATACAACACTGTACGAATTATCTCCCTTTCACGAAAGTAAAATCTAATCGATAAACATTTTAAAATATGACACAATTGCCTCAACATCAAAATACGTTATCATAACCTTCAAAATAAATTTAAATTTCCGTAGATTTCACGAAGAATTAATTAAACAACCTGCCGTTGCTGTTCATTTCTTAAAAAGTTATGATTTTACATCGTAGGGCGCAAACTTCTCGAACTACTTTTTATTGTAAACATGAGATCAGTTCGCCAAATTGCAGAAATTATGAGATGCATCCCGTCGCAATATTTTACTAGATTCTGAAATGTATTCCAAAAATTTATTCCAAATGTGCATATGTATTAATGTAACCAAATGCATTACCCGTCTCAGAATACATATCTCACGATAAAACAGATATACTTCTTTCACGCTTATTTACCAGGCGCACTATTTCCAGGTGTACTCATATCTTATAATTTCATAGCAAAGAAGCTCCATATCTTGGAAGAAAGCGATACCAATGTACGCGTTCACTTTGTTCACGCTGTACAAAAATCTAGTTTGGGAAAAATCACCATGACTGAAAATCAACTACTGTCCGTTTACTCGGCTGGAGAGAAAGGAATAACGCTAATATCTCAAAGATTTGAATGACACGGTTAAAAATCAAATAATCATTTACTTACATGAGCCGAGTCGTTGCTAATAATCCTTATTTCGATCTAATCCGTGCATTATAACTCCTTTAATGCACCAAAACGTGTTTTGGATGGGTGTTTACAACGGTAAAATTTTTGACAAAATGGCAGTCTTTCGTGTGACGTAATGATGACGGAAGAATTTATTATTTACGTAGGTTCGCGAGGGGTAAATGAAGGGTAGTTCAAAGGTCGGGTTGAGTTTAAAAGTTTGAATTTACGTCAATTTTTTCAAAAGTTTGAAAATGCAGAAAGGTAGTTCACTTTATTACTTTATTAAATCGATTTTGGTCATCCCGGTTACGCAAAAATCAATCCGTTCTTGAGCTGCACTAACCTACGTAAATAGTCGACTCTTTCGTCATGACTACGTAACATAAAGAACCCCGCCATTTCGTAAAAAAGATTACCATTGTAAACACCCACCCAGGTTATATTTTGTCCCATAAAATGATTTATTAAGCAAGGATGGAACCGAAACAGAAATTTTCAGTTACGACTCGGCTCATGTAAGTAAAAGAATCATTGATTTGTACCCGTCGTATTGAAATTTATAGAGTATTTTGCGATCTTGCTTTCTCCGAAATAGGCTAAATAAACAGTAAGAAAAAGCCCAAATGCACTATACAGGGATTGGTTTGGGGAAAATATCAAAAATAAAAATAAGTAAGATAGATCTATGCTGATTTATTTTACTAATTTTGACAAATTTCTATTATAATCATTCAGTACCATGTGCACGAGAATTGATTTCAAACAAGTTGCATATTATAGAGTTATAGATATACCAGCTGGAAATATTGTTGTTTTTTTTGTTGTTGTTTGTTTGTTTTTTTTTTTTTTAAGTTTTACACCTTGATTTTATGCAAGTTAATTTTGGGAATTTTATCCATGTCAACAATGACAATGTCATATACCGTTTTTTGAATTCAATCATGAAATACATTCAAAAAATGGTATATGACAATAGACAATAACCATTTATTTTATGTATTTTATGATTAAATTAAAAAAAATGGTATATGACAACACAACAAGGGTGGTAGATCTAACAAAAATTAACTATATGGCCTCAATGCTTGACTTTTTGGTATTCTCCTAGGTTTGGAGGAATGGTAATACCCAAATCATGAAGCCAGGCTATTCCATAACTCTCCAAATGTTTCATAACCTGAAAACGAAGGGCATTTTGAGGTTATGCAATTTGTAAACAATTGCGGAATAGCACACAATTATGCATGAATGCCGTATGTAGTATACCTGCATGAGGTGCCGGGTGTTACTTTTCGAAGAATAGCGTTTCCAACAGTCGACACAGCTCTTGGGGAAACTGTTTTTACCAAGCTCCCCAAGAGAGACATCTTAAAATCTTGTTCCGGAAGTTCAGTCCACCAAAAGGAAGTACGCAGGTGCAGAGTTTCTTCCGACTGTTGGAGCACCCAGACAAGATAGTCGTCAGAAGTTGTCACATTTGCAAACTGAGAAGGATTGGACTCGGGACCGAATCCAGTACCCAGGCGTCTAAACATTATTTATTTATTTATTTATTTATTTATTTATTTATTTATTTATTTATTTATTTATTTATTTATTCAACGACATTAAATGTCGCTGATTTATTTATTTATTTACTGTTACTTTCTACACCAAGTGTTTCAACAGTTCACATACAAATGATAGAGCAGTATCACTATGAGCCTCGGGAAAGTACAATTTCCTATATGCTGGCAATTCATTTTGTTTCACGGGTCTTGTTGGATAGCAGGTATTGCATGTAACTTGTTGGTAGGGATAGCTTGCCCAACCACTTGGTCGGCTGCTCTGTCTGCTGTTGATCTAGAAGCATGCCACATAAATGCCGGTATATAAAAATATCTTGTTTTATGTAAATAATATGTATATTGAAAATTTTTGTTTGCGTACATATGCTTAAATTTCATGATTGTTTATTACTTGCTAACTTACTTACTAACTTACTTACTCAGGTCTTACTTACTTACTTACTCACATACTTTCTTACTTACTTACTTACTTACTGACTTACTGACTTACTTACTTACTTACTTACTTACTTACTTACTTACTTACTTACTTACTTACTGACTTATTTACTTACTGACTGACTTACTTACTTACTTACTCACTAACTTACTTAAGTGCAACTAAAATATACTAAAAACCATTTATATTTCTAAATTTAATAAAATAATAATGACACCAACAAACATTGACCTGTCTATTTAACCTTAAATTCAATATTCATTATAGATCAGTACATGTATTTATAGATAAATAACAGTGACCTGTCTCTTTGACCTTTAATTAAATAATTATTATCGACCAATACCATATGAGTGACCTGTCTCTTTGACCTTTAATTCAATATTTATTATGGACCAATACTATATAGATACATAACAGTGACCTGTCTCTTTGACCTTTAATTAAATATTTATTATGGACCAATACTATATGTATGTGTAGATAACAGTGACCTGTCTCTTTGACCTTTAATTAAATATTTATTATGGACCAATACCATATGAGTGACCTGTTTCTTTGACCTTTAATTAAATATGTATTATAGACTAATACTATATATATATATATATATATATATTATATATATATATATATTATATATATAGGTATATAACAGTGACCTGTCTCTTTGACCTTTAATTAAATATTTATTATGGGCCAATATCATATGAGTGACCTGTCTCTTTGACCTTTAATTCAATATTTATTATCGACCAATACTATATGTATGTGTAGATAACAGTGACCTGTCTCTTTGACCTTTAATTAAATATTTATTATGGACCAATACTATATATAACAGTGACCTGTCTCTTTATAGAACAGGCACGTGCACTGTGTATGTATAAACTGCTACTATCAATTTATTTGTTGGATCCTCCTATATGAATTTTCTCAATAAAAGATCAAGCAGACAGGTCAATGTTGTTTGCATATATAGGGGACACATGTGTAGCTACATGCATTTATGCAAAACGTTTTACGACAGTCATCACAAAATTGTTGACAAGTTTGATGTCTCTGTGTCCAGGATTGCCCTGGATATATTTGACGTCTCATAGTTCCATGTTCCTTTCACACAACTTTGATTACACACGTGGAGGGTGTAGCTAGCTAAACAGGAGGTGCTTACCCTTCCGGAGCCTCACTTCCATGGTGGAAGTTCAAGTGCTTTAAACTTTTGTCAAGTTAACAGGTTCCACATGCACTGTTATATACTTGTAGTTGGCTCTAAATTAGATTAAACCAAGATCTCAATAAAACTAAGTACTTAATGTAAGTCACGTGGTTTGTTACTGCTTATACTGTGTGACAAGTGGCATAGTTTAGACAGTGGTAAACTGTAAAACAAACTGTTTTTTGCGTACTATTACCTTTCACGCGTTTGTCGAGGACAAATTACATATTATACCAGTTTTAATTTTACAGCACTAGACGACGGTTTCGGAATACAATTCCTCATCAGTAGTGCTTGGACCAAAATTATGAAACCAAAATTATTTTTAAGATGTTGAAATGCTACCCAAAGGACCAAAATATATTTTACCAAATTAAACTAAGGAAATACTTTGCATGAGGTAGTATACCTTAGTTTTTGAGAAATTTCAAATTTTAACTTGCAAGAAATTAAGAGAATTATAGTATATTTCTGACAATAATACCAAATTATTGCCTACTGAGTTTGTGCCTATCCTCGGGGCACCAGTCACCAGCAGAGATATCGCCTCAGGTGTTTAAATTAAAAATGATCTCGAATCTCAATCGTCTCAAACTTGTTCTAAAAATATCATTTATACCATGTATTCAAATATAGTCCATATGGCGAAAGTAAATAGTAGAAAAGTCTTTTTTAAGAAAATCACGTAAGTTAATAGACGCAAATAAAAGTTGGTTTACAGTATGCAAACTCCAAAAAGTATAGAATGTCGAAAATCTGTGTATTTTTCATTCAATGAGTCCATCTACAATCATTAATTTTTAATTTAATTCAAAGTAAAAAATATGGGTATTTGCTTTGAAGAAAAACCGCCGTTTCAGCTGAAAACAGTGTTAGTAAAATTATATTTACATCAATTTATGTTTTTAAATTTCAGTCTGTAATGTCATTGATAGTTCCAATAGCTATAATACTAAATGGATAAAAGCGTATATTACAACACAATTTGACAATTTATCACAATTTCTAAAAACTTAGCTATACTCTCTCATGCAAATTATATCCTTAACTTTGGTAAAATATATTTTGTTCCTTTGGGTATCTTTTCAACATCTTGATAACAACTTTGGTTTCATAATTTTGGTCCAAGCACTACTGATGAGGAATTGTATGCTGTAAAAATGAAAACTGGTATAATATTTCAATTAAATCTTCTGGTTTTTAAAATATTTATTATATTTATACTTATATTGCATTTAAAGTAAATACACAGTATACTATACATATTGTGTTTTATTATCAAGCTTGAATATTAAATTTTACCAAACTAAAAATAAGCAATATACCTGCTTCTCCTGCTTATGGTGTATTTGTTTCCCAATTAATACGCTATGGTAGAGCTTGTTCCCACTACGGGGACTTTGTACAACGAAGTAGGCTGCTTGCAAATAAATTGTTGACTCAGGGATATTGCAAGCCTAGGCTTATCAAGGCCCTCAAAAAGTTTTATGGCCGTCATCACAGTATTGTTGATAAGTTTGATGTCTCTGTGTCCAGGATTGCCCTGGATATATTTGACATCTCGTAGTTCCATGTTCCTTTCACACAATTGTGATTACACACGTGGCGGGTGTAGCTAGCTAAACAGGAGGTGCTTACCCTTCCGGAGAACCCGGCCTCACTGCCCTGGTGGAAGTTCACGTGTCTAATCTAACTTGTCAGTTCCAAAGTTTTTACTTTACTTCTAGATTGTGATTCGGAAATGGATTAGTATGTTTGTTTTTGATTATGGTCATGAAAACCTAAACAAGCAGAGCAGGTGATATCACCAACAAGTACAGATATTAAATGTTTAATATCCAAACAAAGCGTATTAAGACTCAATTGTCTGTACAATATCACAAAATATCGCAAAAAATGTCTCATTACAAAGGACGATTTATGTTTCCTTGGCAACGACAAAGACAGCACAACGATGAAGCGAACACTTTTCTAAATTCTCTACTTATCAGAATGTAAATAAAAATATTCATGCATGCCCCTACTTGGAAACAAAGTGTCTCTATACCCATGGACATATTAAATATGCCCCAAGATCACATAAAGGTTCCGCTGATATCAAAGACAATATTACACCATAATTGAATTAAACGTGGTATTTCAGCAATTACAAAAATATCTAAAACCATTAATATCATAATTGTGTTTCTTTTCCTTGTCATTTGTTCCTGGGCACTAACTCTTCTTGTTCTTAACATTTTGTTACAACGAAATTGCAAAGCTATATATATTGAGTTGATTAACATAATAAAACAGCAAATAACCGTTGTAACCCTTTGAACATAAAATCTATATGAACGAAATATGAAGAGCGTTTCGAAGTTGAAATTGTCGAATTTAATAACACACAGGTCTGTCTTATTATGACTATTGAACGAAGGCATACCAAATACAAAAGGTGAATATATCAGCAGAATAGCAATTGGTATAACAAACACACATACATACGATGATTTCAGTGTGACGTAATGTAGTCCACGGAATGGACATGCAATGACTATGAAACGTTGTACTCCTAAAACCGTTGTATACAGCGTCGAGATAGAATGGAAAACATCAGCAACCTTATAAAGAATAAATTCTATTACACACATTGGGTATGTAACATAAACCTTGTCTATGATGTAGAGATCAAGGAAAGGAAACAAAACGTTAAATGCCAATCCTACTAGTGTTCCCGATACTGCGATTCCAACAATTATAATGGTAGTTGGTCTCCTTGGCAACTTCTTTGTAAATGTGAATATCACCATAATATTAACCAGAAGTGTAATAAATGAAAGTAATGGATTCACAATTTTCAACACTGCCCGAACATCCGGTAAAACAAGGGAATACACGGATCCATAAACAAATACTTCATTAATCATTTTGTGTATTCGACTGATTTTCAGGTCACTTTGTTCTACTGAATCAAGAATCATAAAATCAAAGTTCTTAAAATATTTGAAAGAAATTGTTCATTGACTTCCAGTAATACTAGTTATAAACATTTATATAAATGAGACGGTGTTGTTTCTTCGCCTAGGAGACTAAAGTGAAAAAATAATACACCCACTTAAAATATAAAAATAATAATAAATAACATATAAATAACCATTTTATTTTCAAACTAATCACATTTCGAAAAAGCACCCAACAACGAGGCAGGTTGTTGCTTAAGGATAAAAACCTCCTGTTTAGCTAGCTACACCCACCACGTGTGTAATGAAAATGAGAGTAAAAGGATCATTGATCAATTGGACGTCAAATAGACCAAGGGTAATTCTGGAAACAGAGGTATCATACTCAGCAAAACTGTTTTGACGTTCATTTATTGTTTTGTAGTTCCCTGATGACTAATATTTCAAATAGATATAAAATGTTAATACCTCTTTTACGTTACTCTTCGCTGATAAATGCACAGGAGTATGTCATTAATAAATAAAATATTATGATAGATAAAATGACATTTCCAAAAAGTAAAAGTTAACTTTAATCATATATCATTGAATTATCTTTATATCACTTCGAGTCAATAAATTTTCATATAAGATTTTGTAAGCAATCTATGCAATCGACATTGGTCTTATTTGTTCGACAATTATACATATATATATAACAAATATTATACGTTTAGCATGTAAATAACGTATCATATCATCACTCATCAGTTGTCCTTGGAACAAAATTTTAAACCAAAATTGTTCCAAAGTACCAATATGTATTTAACCAAATTTTACCAAATTTTAACTGCTGATGAGGAATTGCATTCCGAAACGAGCGTAAAATGCAGTAAAATTAACACTACTATAGTCCGTCAGCGATATTATGGCAGAGTGTTTATAAACACAAGCGAGTTTATTATACACCAATAGGTATTAATATCGTGTTATCGTATATAGGTAAACAACTTTAACCTGTCGGCTTGACCTTTCATTTAAATATTTATCACAGACCAAGTTCATCTATGTATAGGGACCACGGGTGTTTATTTTATATACAACTTGAGCTATACTCACCTTATGTATAGAGTAAATTAAACATGTGCATTGTGTATGTATTAACTTGGACCTTAACACTACCCATTTATTGGGTGGACTTCACGCCTTCACGCGTTCATTTGTCAACTACATCTTAAGTGTATATATCCCTATCTTATAAAGCTATCTACATTATATAGACTCTTCCATGTTTATAAACACTCTGCAACAATATCGCTGACGGACTATATGTGTAATTTGAACAGATCAAATATTTAAAAAAACATTTCCCTAGCATTTACGTTTCCATAATTTTGGTTTTAGTACAACTATGGAGTTGAGTTGAGAGTTGAGTTAAGTAATGGTGTTTAACGTCCCAGTCAAGAATATTTCACTTATATCGAGACGTCGCCAGCTACTGTTGAGGAATTTAATTCTAACGGTCCTCTAGTGTTGTACTATTAAAACAGAGTCAGTAATAGCTATAATATTGTTATTCTTACATAACATGCATCTGGCAATTTATAGTAAAAATCTCTTTCTTTTAATTATTGCTAAACCTGTTTTTAATTTTACAGCGCTAGACGAAAGTTTTGGAAGTAAATTTATCATTAGTAGTGCTTGGAACTAAATTGTGTAAACATAAATGTTTTAGGAACTTGAAAATTTAAAACATTACGATTAATTATTTTGTCAAAAGACCCTTTAATTCCTTTTTGATCTTTTTCATTACATAGAGAATGCTACTTCTAGAAATATCCCGATTTAATTCGTAAAATTTCGCCAGATATGAATTGTTAAACAAATGATAAATCGCCTATTTTGCCGCTATATGTCGCATCTAATGGGAATAAAATTTAGAGTATAAAATTTACTATTTTAATTTAATAAAAATTTTATAGTCATAAAAGCAAATTTGATCTAGTTATTCAGCTGTTCTCAATTTACGGCTAAAATGATGGTGATATAAAACATTAAAAATGGTCACCTATCAAAAATGAGGCCGGGTGCTCCAGAAGGTTAGGTTCCTTTTGTTTTGCTACATGTAGCTACAGCTGCCATGTTAGTAAAGCGCAATTAATTTTCTTGTTTCATTGACCTGCCAACCAGTTTCGTTTCAAGTTTTGATTTTTTAGAATTTAATCATTTTAATATTGCAATAGTTTTTTCTTAGACAATCTTGTACATCCAAATTTATCATTATAATTCCATATCATCACTTATTATGTACTTTTGATCATGGTGTAAGCAACTGTTCAAAAAAACTTTAATCTTTAATTAGGCCTATTTGAACAAAATTGATGTGAAAGGTCCTGGGCGATAAATCTTATAATTATTACCTGACTTGTTCAACTGAAATCCAACATACCAATTCATATCGAAATCTAAATTGCGAAACAATAGGAAAACTTGGACATTAAGTTAAACACGTGCACATCCAACAGGAAAATGAGGCCAGGGTGATCCAGAAGGTTAGGCACCTTCTGTGGTGCTACATGTAGCTACAACTGCCATATTGGTTAAGCGTAATTAATTTTCTTGTTTCGATGACCTGCCAACCAGTTCCATTTCAAGGTTTGATTTTTTAATAAATAATCATCTTGTATTTCGGAAATCTCAATAAACAAAGGTGAGTCAAAATGCAGATAGACCAGCCTATTCAACCAAGCATAACGGAAAATGTAACGTAAAACATCTTGCGTTAGTTTTGGTTGAAAAGGCTGGTCTATCTGAAATACAAATAATAATAGAATTTGGAATTTGTTCCAACTAGGATTCGGAGCTAGGCAATAGGGACATTGTGATCCGTTAGCTGGCGATTTAGACCACCTGGCCTCCGAAAAAAAGCACAAGGGCCTATTTCATAACTATATAAAACAGAGTAAATGGGAACAACCAATCAGATTGGAAACAAAATTGGAGATTAAAGCGTTTAGATTTAGAAGTTATTAAAGGCTACCTTTAGGATTTCTGTAGATCTTGGGTCCACGTCAGCATTTACAGCAGTTGACAAACATTACCGTAATGCGAATTTGAAGCTACTTTTACATAGACGGGCTACATCGAGCAAAAATACAACGATTACCTGTGTTTTCTGTGTTGTTAATATTTGAATGAAATTTAAAATTATAAATAACAATTATTTGTTTATTTATAAAATATTTATCTAGGAACAAAATGACACCAGAGTCACGATGATCGGAAACGGATATAAAAAATTAATGTAGTTTTTTTGAGCTCCTACAATTGACAGATTTAATTCGTTGTTACTCTATTTTGTCATATACTTAAAGATTTTAGTTTTTAAAAAATAAACTGTATGTAATGTGTAAAATTGTATACTGATTTTGTCCTTTCATAAGATTTTTTTTTGAGTCAAGGTCCTTAATTTATCAATAGTATTTTCATAGGTTTTACTTTTTGGATTTGATTTCAACATTGACTGGTGTGTTTATACAATTTCAATAAGTCTTTGTAAACAAATATATACATCCACAATAAAGATAAAAAATGAAACAAAATTTAAAAAAAAATGTTATGCAACAGGCATTTGAAAACAAAAACATAGTCATTTTCTAACTTTCACAATGGCTACGTTCCAAGAGTTGCTTAGTTATAGTTTTTGGGACATATAAAATTCATATATATACATTTTGTCACCCTTCAAAGAAATTTCTCGCATTCTGATTGGTTAACTTGCCGGGGTACATGGAACTATGTTCGGAAATTTGCCGGGGTACATGAACGCACGCGACGTTTAGCGGTAAAAGGGAAGTAACTCGTACATCTCTGACGTCTAGTTACGGTAAACAAAGATGGCGACAACGTACGCAAGTCAATGAAAGTTCAAAAGATCCAACTGGTTACGCTTTGAAGGGTGACAAAAACGTTATACAGGGCTTTGGCAGGTTACACGGCCCCATGTACCCCGTCAAAGATGAATGTACCCTTCGCCTGCGGCTCAGGGTACATAAATCTTTGACGGGGTACATGGGGCCGTGTAACCTGCCAAAGCCCTGTATAACTTATAATGTACATTAAAAATTACAGTTTTGTAAATAAAATGTATGTATTCAAAACAAAACACCAAAATGAAGAAAAAATAGAAAAAAAATTAAATGTATCCGCAAATTAAAAAACAAAACATGCCATTTTCTTTACTTTTTACATCTTCTTCTTATTGTTTAGTCAAGGTGACACGATACATTAAATTATATATATACATTGTAAATTATAGTCTATACAGTCAAACCAGGAAACCAATAAAAATGGCCTTTAAATACAGGTTCAAATTATATGAAGAATGAACAATTAAGATACAATTTTACTGTACTTTATAAGCAGGTGACCCTTATATAGAGGTGACCTTTAAGGTAGGTTTGACTGTATATCAAACTACATTCACATTCATTCGCAACATAATATAAAATATGAAACAATAAATAAAAAAATGAAATATAACAGCAATTAAAAACTAGAACTGTCTCTGAAAGAGGCTAATACCCCCCCCCCCTTCCCAACTTTTGATCTGGGGACAAATTGTATGTATGGCCACATGTAATGTGAAAAATTCAGTGTATGGAAATGTTAATAATTCGGCAAAATACATGTGATGAAACCGATAATGGCAGATGCACATGTTCTTATGATGCTCAGTATCTATGCATAGTTTTAATAAAATTGGATCATATATAATTAGGTAACTATATTATCCAGCCAAAAAAGGCGATGCACATGTTCAATGTATATAGAAACATCCTGCAAAGTTTCAGACTTCTTGGTAAAAAGCTGTAAGAGGGGTTGATTACACAAAATGGGTATCCCTCATATGAAATATTGTTGAAAAATGACTAAGTTCAAGTACCCATAAAATATGAACAAAATAATATAATCCAACCAAAATAGTAGGTGCACATGTTCAATGTATATGGAAACATCATGCAAAGTTTCAGACTTCTTGGTTAAAAGCTGTAAGAGGAGTTGATTACACAAAATGGGTACCCCCTTATATCATAGGTCAATGGTCAAAGTCAAGGTCACAGTGACCTAAATTTGGTACATGACACATCGCCTTCCCATGTTGCATCCTCATACCAAGTTTGATAACCGTAGGTGTTACGGTACAAATGTTCTGTTCCGGACACGAAGATGCACAAGGTTTTACTATCATAGAGGTCAAAGGTCAAAGTTAAGGTCACAGTGACCTAAATTTGGTACATGACACATTGCCTTCCCATGATGCATCCACATACCAAGTTTGATAATTATAGGTGCTACGGTAAAAAAGTTCTTTTTCGGACACGAAGATGCACAAAGTTTTACTATCATAGAGGTCAAAGGTCAAAGTTAAGGTCACAGTGACCTAAATTTGGTACATGGCACATCGTCTTCCCATGATGCATCCACATACCAAGTTTGATAGTTATAAGTGCTACGGTACAAAAGTTCTGTTCCGGACACGTAGATGCACAAGGTTTTACTATCATAGAGGTCAAAAGTCAAAGTAAAGTCACTTCGTTTGCGGGGGTATAAAAAAGAGAACAAACATAAAACAACAAAATATGTTATTTAACAGTTATTTAAAAAAACAAAACCTGTCTATAAAGGCTACCAAAGGGAACCGGTAAAAGTGTCCTTTATGGACAGGTGACCTTTATATAAAGGTTTAAATAATATGAATGAAGAACAATTGAGATATAGTTCTTCTGACCTTTATAAGCAGGTTGCCCTTTATGTAGAGGTGGCCGTTAAGGCAGGTTGGACTGTATATACATTCTAAATTATATTCATGGCTTACAGATATTTACATTCACAATAAAACTAGCAACTTCAAATAAAGAAACAAAATGAATGCAATGTAATAAAAATCATGTTATATAATGTTTGATAACTTTTTTGTTACCCAAAAGCATATAAATAGTGTGTAAACAAAAATCTGTTGAAGATGTATTATAAATTGGTTGATTCTGTCATTCCTTTTAAACTATAACCATAATTTCTGCAATTTGTTATTATATCCCCAAGTATGGGGTTTGCTGTTCTAAGGGTATTAGATGTCTTATTTTAAATTGTACCTTTTTATTAGTGACTGTTTTATAAGCCATGCCCTAGTAATTTGGTGGTTTTAGTTTTTACCAATTGTAATTTCCAGCAATTAAATCTAAATCATTAAAAGCCTTGTGAAAACACAAAGCGTGTTGAGTGATTGCAACAGAGACAACGCTAGAAGGCGTGATTTTGTATATATGGTTTCCCCTTTTATCACCTATATATAGGATTTAGGCTTCTTGTTAGCCGTGTAAAGATTAATTACAATTTTTCCATCAGACAAGGAACCACTTGTAAATTTTAGTATTGTGTAGGACACAAAGTCTTTCAATAGTACTCATGTTTTGTGAAAACAATATTTTATTTTCTAGTTCTTTATACGTCTTGGTAATGGGACTGGTTTTCTGCAACCTTGCCTTGTTGCTCCATGTATTTTGTCTCTATCACCGTGGTCAGTGTCAAAGCTTTCTTCATTTCCTAAAGAAAACAGAGTTTAATAATTGGAAATGTAATATACATAATAATACATTATCAATTAAAAGAAGAAAAAGTGTACCTAAGAGACATGCTCTTGATAGCTAACATAAAGAAGAACATTAACCAAAATGAGACAATGATAAAATGCCAGACAAAATAAAACAAAAAAGACAAATAAAAACTGGGATCACTGATAATAACTTTTCCGCCATCAACCATGTTCTTTTAGTGAAGGGGACATCGAACTATTCCATTTGAATCATGCATGCACAAATTAAAAAAATTACAGTACTCTACTGTGCTTCATTATATCAGTTATGTGAAGGCCTGAACTCACCTTATTTAATGGCATGAGGTGTCCAAGTAGTGTTGTTACAAATATTTCAAACTACAAACGTTATAGTGCTTATGTCGAGTTTTTTTTTTGTTTGGGAAAGGTCAGCGGTATGTTACTGGTATTCCTATTACATTATAAGTTGTAGGTGTTGTTTACCAAATATTTTTTATTCATTCGTGTTTCATTTTTAATAATTATTTTCAAATACAATATATGAAAACGACAACAACTCCTTGAATTCACACATACATATTAAGCGCCAACAATATATCAAAATACATAAGTATTTGCATGTAAAACCAAGTTTTGCTTATAATAATACCAAAAAAGATTATTTTCTACAAAAAGTCTACATTCTACAATATCTGAAAAAAAACATTGCTACAGCAGTTATCACATTATAAAATAATTTTAATAATAAGTTTAAAACAAATTATTTAATAAATACACACATATCTTTATGTCAAAATAAAAAAAATATGTACAAAACTTGGCAAAATTGTGTTAAACACCTGAACATCCACCATCGAGACCCGGTGGCCGCTCAGAGAGGGAAAATGCATCTTGCTTATCTAGCTATACACTAACGTATGGATTAGTATTAATTTTATTGTAAGCCACGAATCCCAACACTTACCATTTGACGCTCCACGGGCTTCCGTAGATTGTTCTAATATGACTTTGCTCATACATGACGAATCCTCTACATCATTGGTTGATTGATAGTCGTTGTCGTCCGATGAATGACTAGACCCATTAAAAGGAGAAATGTCCTCTCCTTCACTTGAACTTCTTGGCCTAACCTGGTCTGCTGAGACATACAGGATGTTATCCCTGTAACCGTCTGTTATTTCAAAATACATAAGATGCATCTTAGTATTGCAACATTATGAATGTAAACAAATCGTTGCATATATAAAATTATACATGTAGCGGGTGTAGCTTAACTTGCTGGATTTTGTGACAAATATACCAACCCATAGATAGTTAGGTAAAGTCGTACACCGAAACGTGTATATCAATGTAACCGAATTGGTGCGTACCCTTCTGGAGCACCTGGCCTCTTTTCCTTTTCCCTAATGGAAGTTCGTGTATCCAAATAAAGTGTACAGGTTTCCAATCATTTTACATTGTTTTTAGATTGTGATCTGAACACGGACTGATATGCCTATGTTCCTTTCACTCAATTTTATTTTCACGTGGCGAGTGTAGCTAGCTAAACACAAGATACTTAACATTTCGGAGAACCTGGTCTCACTTCCCTGATAGAAGTGCACGTGTGTAACCGGACTTATGAGTTTCAAAGATTTAACTTCGCTTCCGGATTGGGATTCGGACATAGTTTAGTTTGTTTGTTTCTGAGTGTTTTTATTATCTGATATATGTATAATTGGAGTTTACTTACTAATTGCGTCATCATCTGAACCACTTATCGCACCATTCCTAATCCTGTATGAGAAAAATAAAAATAACATAAGGGTGTCAATTAATGCACATTTGTTGCCTCTTGAGGTTCTGATATCCTGTGGGAAACATCCAGCAGCAGAGATACTGAATTACATATTATGCCACCTCTAGTTTTACAGCAACAGACGGTCGTTTCGCAATACTGTTCCTCATTAGTAATGCTTTTGAAAATAGGACCGTAATATATATTTACCAAATTCAGCTACGAAAAAACTTTGCATAAAGAAATGTACCTTAGTTTTTGAGGAATTTAACTAGCTGCAAATTTTAAATAATTTTATTAAAATGAAATAGAATTAGAAATGTTAAGCCAAATTTTATTCCAATATTAAATTATACAATGAAAGCAATTGTTGTGGTCTAAAACTTTTATATCTCTCTTAGATCGATGGTGATGTTCCTACAGCTCCAGATTATGGTAGCTAAATATTTGTTTGATAAATACTCTTATATACGAAACAAGTGGTCCATCATATTAAGTGCTCACCTATAGATATAGAACCTACGACAAGTTTTATTCATTTTCCAATGGTTTTAAAGCTGTCATGCCAATATAATCAACAAAACGCCTTTGCTAAAAGTAATCTAGAAATCCGACACCCTACAAATGACTTTAAAAAAGAAAAACCTCCAAAAACAGCGACAATTCACATGTTTGAGAACAACTTGGAACATATTAGGATTGTATTTAAAAAAAGATATTCTGATTAATCTTGTCTTCAAACTTTGATGATGAAAATCATTCACCCTAAGACTCGACGGAGGTGTGTTGATAATTTAACTCTGTATATCGACCAGGCATTTTCAAACAGTATTGTTTCTTTCTAATGTAGTACATATTAGCTACATTAGACATTATTGAATGTATTGTATTACGAACGTTAGAATTAAATATTGTTTTATGACCAGTGGTATTAAAAACTGCTATGATCGGGGCCCTCCAAATGTACTAAGTGTACTTAACCACGCCATTAAAAACCGTTATGTTGTTTGATCTAATGTCAATATTGACAATGATTTACATCCGTGTTGCAAATATGTTTTCTCATTTTCACGGTGTTTTTAATTGATTTTTTTTGATTTGGACATAGAACAGTACGCATCCCTGGATATATTTGACGTACCATAATTCCATATTCCTTTCGCTCAATTTCGATTACATACTTGGCTGGTGTAGCTGGCTGAACAGGGGATGATTATCCTTCCGGTGCATCCGGCCTCATATCCCTGGTGTTTAACCTAACTTGTCAGTTCCAAAGTTTTTATTTTGCATCTGTGTTATGATTCAGACATGAATTAGTATCTTTGTTTTTGATTGCTAAGGAGTTATCAATTAGTTTTAGCTAAAAGTTCCTTGTTTTATCAATTTTACCTCATCAACTGTTTCCTTATACCTAAAATACAAAAGAAAACCAGCACTATTAATGCACATGTAATTGTAATTGTATTATATAATCATACAGTTTAAAAACGTTTTATTGACGTATCGCCGGCCATGCCTTTTATATTCCGACACTGACCGCCATCACTGTACCAAAGCAGCGTCACGGCAACTAATGACGTATTTGTGTCAGTGACGTCATTACATTCAGGTTTTTATTCTTTTTGTGTCTGATTAAAGCATGCTGGACCTTTGTCAGAACACTGTTGACTTGGCCGGCGATCCGTCAATTGATTGACCGGTCGAACAACCCTTCGGGACAATTCCCAATGAACCAAAAGCACTAAATAACCACGCCCCTTACATGTCGAACGGGGTTAACTGATTGTAACGTCATTAATGACACTGTAGTCGTAGTGAGGATTTCGTGGTGGTAGGCGAAATAATTGTATAATTGTTTATTTATTCTTTATTTGTCAAAACGATAAAATAGTTCATTTATCAATAATTTTAAATACAGGAATCGAAACTTCTAGTACTTTTATTCGGATCATTAAGAAATAATTTCGATAATGTGCACACTTTGGATTATTTATTTCAAGGGTTCCATAGCGTATATAAAGTCTTTTCAGGTTATTTATCAAAGAAACTACATGTATTTTGGATTCGATGCTTAAATAAACGTTATATGACCATGCTCCAATATCTAGTGTACTTGTACGCTGTAGATTGTATTTGTACGCTTTAGGAACAATATGTTGTAAATTATAAGGAATAGGTTTTGCCGGTCACATTTAATTCGGCCTTTTTTCCATCGTAAAAAACTCATTTGTTTTGTGTCAGTTTCAAAGTCTTTACTTTGTTTTGGGATTTTGATTTAGAAATGGATAAGTATGTTTGTTCTTGATTTGATTAATGGACATTTTGTCATTTTGTCATTTAGCCATATGTCCGTCCAAATTTGTTCAAGAAGAATTAAGCCTCTTTAATTAATGTTTTAATACACTAATTGAAAACTTCATAGTGATTGTCAAAATGAACATCTCTTATCAAATATTTAACTTTTTAACATTTCTGCTATAGTTCTGATCCTTAAAACATTTTACTTCTGCAGTAATTGGTAGAGTGATCGCTACATAAGTGGAAGGTTGTGGGTTAGATCCCTCGCAGAGTTAGGCCCAATACTTGAAATTGGTTATTGACTGTTATATCGGCAAACACTCGGTATTAGAAAATGAAATTCACGCATCTTTCGGAAAGGAACTAAAAATAAACAAAGTCCCGTGTCCTGATAGACGTGACAGGATGAAGAACTGTATAATGCCATCAGGGCAACACACAGACAAATTTTCTACATCTTCGTCTATGTCTGGCGATGTTTTCTTATAATTGAAATATTCTTGACTAGGACGTTAAACACTATTACTAAACTCAACCCATAAACATTTCACAAAACTTTCATACTTTTATACTTTATAGTTACCCTTAAAAGATAGTTGTTTTCTAAAGCGTCTTGCGATTGCAAACAGCACAATACAGATCGAAACAGATACAACTATTATACCAATCACAGTAGTTGTCTTGGAAACGAATGGTGTGGCTATGACTGAAAAACAGATGACATAAGAGTTACACAAGGGCAGCTTCTGTTGTGTCTGAATCGTATAAAGGGTGATAAAATTATGTCTTTAGTAAAGTTTTAGGCAATAATTTGTGCGACCTTTAGGAACATATAATAAGATTATCTTCGAACATGATAAACATTATGTAAGTTGAAAGTTGGTGTCCAGTTATGAGCTGGAGAACCCCAACTTTTCTGCGTTGGAGCCTGTGTTTAACACTTCTGTAGAGAACTAATAATCTCATTATAATCCTTAATAAAATAAGGTGTTTTGTAGTCATACAGTGTGTTCTATGTTATGGCCGTCATCACAGTATTGTTGATAAGAGTTGCACTGGCTATATTTGACGTTCAATAGTACCATGTTCCTTTGACAGAATTTTGATTACACGCGGGACGGGTGTAGCTTGTTAAACATGAGGCATGGATTCCATGGTGAAAGTTCACGAGTATAACCTAACTTTGGTAAAATATATTTTGGTCCTTTGGGAAGCTTTTCAACATCTTTAAAATAATTTTGGTTTCATAATTTTGGTCTAAGCACTACTGATGAGGAATTGTATTCCGAAACGGCCGTCTAGTGCTGTAAAATTAAAACTGGTATAATATGTAATTTAAACCCCTGAGCCGATATCTCTGCTGGTGGCTGGTGCCCCGAGGATATCACCAACTCAGTAGGCAATAATTTCGTATTATTGTCAGAAATATACTATAATTGTCTAAATTTCCCGCAAGTTAAAATTTGAAATTTCTCAAAAATTAAGGTATACTCCCTCATGCAAAGTATTTCCTTAACTTCATTTGGTAAAATATATTTTGGTCCTTTGGGAAGCTTTTCAACATCTTTAAAATAATTTTGGTTTCATAATTTTGGTCTAAGCACTACTGATGAGGAATTGTATTCCGAAACGGCCGTCTAGTGCTGTAAAATTAAAACTGGTATAATATGTAATTGTCAGTTCAAAAGTTTTTATTTTGCTTCTGGATTGTGATTAGGACATGGATTAGTATGTGTGTTTTTTATTTTAGAAAAATGCCACAACAAGCAGATGAAACAATTGAATGAATACCAGTTTTATTCACAATCGAAACAAATTAAAAATTTGACAGCAAAATAATATATACATATAGTAGAGACTACTAATTAAAATGTGCATGGGACATATCTGTAATCCAAGTACTTTAGTGGCTTCAAACCTTACCACTTATTATAACCAATGTTAACAAATAAAAAAAAAATAACCGAAAGTGAAAGTAAAAAGTATGAAACTTTTAAAAGCAAAAGAAGATAAACATATATAGAGACTACTGATTACAATGGGCACTGGTCATATATCAGTTCCAATATTTTGGTGGCATTAAATAATGTCACTTGTTATACCCAGTGGTACTCAAAACGTTAAAGAAACATCATACCTTTGACTGAAATATGAGCTTTAGTCTTCCCTAGATAATTACTGATTTCCACAGAGTATGTACCAGAATCATCCAATTTCGCATGACGTTTATATATACCAGTATTGTAGATTATCCCCTGTCTACTATCATAAATAAAAAATCCAAAGGATCCATTTTGTATCTCGGAGCTGGAATTTTGTGTTCTTTCCAGAGATGTACTCGGTGGTGGATATCCCACAAAGCTAACGCTGATATCAATTGGATCTCCAATACTTAATTCTATATCTTCTTCAATATTTTCTGCAGAAAGGAAATGAGGATGACCTGAAAAAATAAGAAAAAATGTGATAGATAACTATTATCATTTTAATCTCTGGTTCACGAAAGATACACTTTTGATATTAAATTTATAACATTAATCTCATTACAAACCTGTGCACTTTAAGCAAATAAGGTATTATGTACTTGACAAAAGCTTGAATAACGATAGCCTTGATACAACAAACCAATAAAATAAGTTGATTACAAGGTAAACAGATACCAAATCTGGACATTTAAAAGGGAATTTCTTGAAGAACTAAAAAAATTCTTTACTGCGAAAGTTAAGCCTTATTGAGTTAAGCATATCTAAATCTATAACCTAGTTTTACCGTAGCATTCCAGTTTCAAATAATCACAAGGGATTACTTTTTTGCCATTCGAAATGTAAAATCTGAATCATTTTTCGGGTAATACGAACTCATAACTAAAAAAATATACATTTACAAGGTACAGGTTATTTCGATTCTGTTTCTGATAAAAATGACCGACTACTTAAACGTTTGTAAAAAAGACATTGATGGTAAGCATTTTGAGTTTTAAAATGGACTGCTTGGTTCTTATCGGTTAAATATTATTTTTCTCAATACAATTTCTTTTTAAATTCAAGAACATTCATTTACATAAAATATAAACGTTGAACTTCAGAAGCGTTTCATCGCCATAACAATTCGTTGACTTGCATGTGTACAATCCAGCGTCAAAGCAGGAAGCATTAGAAATCAGTCATTGTGCTGTCTCATTATGGATAATATTGCATTGCCTTGTGTGATCACATTTTTTATTTCCAGTTCACTTCTGTCGTGTAGTAACGTTATATCTGGTTGAAGGCATGGTAAAACGAATGACGAGTTTTCTGAAATATTGTACAGTCCGGTCTTGGTCATGATTACATCAGGTACGATTTCTAAAACAATACAAAATAAATATGACCGCAATATACTAAGTAACTAAAAATTATAAACAAACATACTATACAATCCAGAGGCAAAATAAAAACTTTCAAACTAACAAGATACGTAAACTTCCACCAGGTAATTCAGGCTGGGTGCCCCGGAAGGGTAAGCACCTACTGTTAAGCTAGCTACAGCCGCCACGTTTGTAATCAAAATTGTGTAAAAGTAACATAGAACTACGGCACGTCAAATATATCCAGGACAATCTTCGACAGAGAGACATCAAACTTATCAACAATGCCGTGATGACGGCCATCATTATACAATTTCCACTTGGATGTATGTTACGGCAATACGTGAATGGAGGTCATCTTTGGAAATTTCAATTTGATTGTTTCCAATACACTATCAAATAGGTTGCATTTCTCCAATGACATTCATTCGTAGGGTATAAAGGATAAGTATAATTTCTTATTTTAAAAATATTTCAAAAACCAGCATAGCAGTCTATGCCCACAACAACATCTCAAAAGCATAGTGAAAGCAAATCAAGTTAAACTCATAAACTTCTACCGGGAAAGTGACGCCGGTAGGTCCGGGAGGAAGAAATGAGTAATTGGGAAGGTATGAACATTAAACTATAAGACTTCAAATATATTCAGGTTGTAATAGATACAGAGACGCCAATTTGTCATCAATATTGTTATTACAACCAACAAATTAAGGTCTATGCTCATTCACACATTCTTGCTTTATTCATATTATAATTTGTATGTAATCACTTACGATTGTTATATATTTTCAATGTAGTATTTTTCGTTTTTCCTGTTTTTGGATTCGTCGCTAAGCAGTAATATTTCCCTATTTTGTCGTCGCCAATTTCTTGATAAGGAAATCTTGAATCTTCACCTATGACAGATGATTTAGATGATAAAAACCATTTATAGGAACACGAAGGTGTGCAATTAGAACGACAAAATATGTCTTTCATATCGCTATTGCTAGAAATAACATACGTTGGTTGTTCTGGATAAATACAAACATCTACTGGTCCTTCTGAAAGTATATAGAATTGTAATTTTATAGAGTAATGGTGAGATATACCGACTGGTTAAATCGTTTACAATTACACAAAAATATACCACCACCCTGTCCATGTAAATATGAACCAAGCGTTTTCAGAAGGAAACATAACCTATATTTAGTAAATCAACGCAGCTGTTAAATATCTTCAGCATACATGTTTACCAATGTCATGATTTTATAGTTTCTTAAAGGCGAAACCATCGTTTGCGTCAGACATTTTAACAAAATTTGTGTGTATGTATGCTACTTTGCAACCACCTACATTAGTTCTCGAATGCATTGATAAAAAGTCGATAAATATCATGTGATTATTCAATATTTAACTTTGTTAGATAAGTTAATACTAGTAGAAGGCTCTTCTACATGGGAAAGTTTTTATTCTTTATTTTTTTATATAATACTTACGGCCTATAATGGTGGCTAGGTTATTTGATTTTATTTGTTTTCCTGAAACATTAACAGCGCAGTATACAACAGTCCCATTATCATATAAATCAGCGCTGTATTGAATTTTTGAAACAATTTTGCTTCTTGATTTACGATCGTCAGAATAGTAATTGGTAAATGGAACTGTGTCTTTATACCATGTAACGTGTGTTAATGCAGATACTACGCCTGTAACCTCGCATTGAAATGTAATGTTCTCGTTCTCTTCGACTGCCGTATGGTTGGATGTGAGAGTCGCTGTGACTGGCTCTGAAACATTTTTAAATAATTGCAAATTGTAAATTGTTTAATTCCTTTATTGTGACAACAAATACTGATTCAACCGCGGTATGGCCAAGTGGTACTCTCTCTGGCTTTTTGAGTGAAGCACTTTAGGTTCAAGCTTTACTGCGAAAATTGTTGTCTGAGATGATATTCATCTCATGACTTCTACGATAAGCACGATGCTACAGTTCTCGAGTGGAACTTGCGAAGGTATTATTTCTCTTAAGTTTAAAAATTAAAAGAATTATCAACATGACATAATACCGACTACAGAAAACCAGTTACCTGTTTCAAATAATGTAAACATTTGTATATTTGTGGTATCTATTCCAGCAACAGTATTGTTTAGAAATATTATAGACCCGGGGTTACCAAAAAAACCCAGAACAGCTACCTTTGTCAAGCTACCTGTTCAAAATCTTACATAGTGGGATATACCAAATCAAATACAAACATAACAGTGTATGTTAAATTCAAAATCTAAAAATACATGGTAAAACTTTTGGAAATCTAACAAACTGGGTTTGATTAAACACCTTAATGTTCACCAGGGAAGTGATAATGGGTGCTCCGGAAATGAAAGCAGACTAGCTAGCCACAAGCGTCATGGGTGAAATCAAAATCCACAATAAAAGGTACATGGAACTATGTAAGACAATTGTGCCTAGAAAAATAATTTCAGGTGATATTTGAATGTAGAATACTTGTATTAAATAGTAAGGTCTAAGAAAGAGAGAGAGGAGAGAGAGAGAGAGAGAGAGAGAGAGAGAGATTGTGTACCTATAATGATGCGTGTAGTTCCGTTCAAAGTTGTCGTGTCTGCTCCGTTTTTATATGTCAGTGTGAATGTAACATTAGTATTGTTATTACGTATAGGCATATCTATAAAACCAATTCCAAATCTTCTCTCTTCAAGGCGACATATATGTTTAAGATTTTGCCTGTTTTCTCCAGCATTTTTACAAGCTTTGTCTTTCTGGCTATAAAAGGCAACATTCTTCGTATTGTTTATATCTATCTTTAGAGTATTCCAAGAAGATGTTACATTGCAGGTGATGTTCACTGGTTGACTGATTAATACGTCTACGTCAGGAATACAATCCAATGGTGACATATGGCACGCTGTAAAAATTAAGACATTAAATTCGATTTCAATGTTGCAAAATATATCAAATACAATGTATTGATAAACTATTCTGATGTATATACCTATATTTACAATTGTCATTGTTTCTCCTTCTATAAAACATTTTTATTGTATGTCATAGTGCTATAGATAATAATTGACGTCATCATGTAAATACGTCATTCACTTGTTGCCTCAAATCACCGCGTTTGAATACACTACAATCACAAAGAACCCTATAATGTTAACTTGTTACGGTTAAATCCAATAAGGAATGTTATCATGTGTAACAGTTAATCAATGTACAAGTGATTTTAATATGAATTTTCGTTTTGATCACGTGGTACACTGACGGACTTCATTGTATTAGAACCACTCAAATTGGAAACCACGAAATAATTGATTTCATTACACATACAAGACACATACATTTACATGTCAACGAATTATTGCATATCACAAAATCTATCTTAGACGTACTTAAAAAACTACGAATTTACCAACCCAAGCAATCGTATTAGTTCTTAGAACCACAAAAAAGGACACCACGAGATAAATGATTAATTTACTGTATTTGCACAAACTTACCTTGAACGAAAATCAGGAACACAAGCAAAAGCATTTTTTCAGAAGATTGATAAATAACATTAAACGATAACGATCAATATTAAATGAATTATTATAACAGAATGTATTACTAAAAGGCAATAAAACGGCCAAATATTTCCTGGTAGTATCGTCACTTCCATCAATTTCCTGTTCGTGTCCAGCACTGCAATTGAATTTTCACATCATCTTGTATTTAACCCTTTGGCCTTTTTAACTATTTTTTATTTTATGTTTATGTAATAATTTTATATCGAGCTATACGTAATAATTCCCGCTTGTTATTTTTTAATTATCGACGGCAAGTTGTCATTAAACGTTCACAGTTGAAAACCAAGAGATTAGAAATAAAGTTGGTTTTTTTCTTGCATATATATTGATATCATTGGTCAATTAATACTGATAAAAGACCATAGGGTATTGTTTCTTTTGCATCAAAAACACCTCAAAAATCTATAGGGCAATGAAGACCTGTGTCTTTTAGATGCTGGAAATAACAATGGTAGCAATAGAGATTTATTCCGTATAATACACCTAAACTAATATGCCCCTTTACGTGTTTTTTAAAAGAGAGGGTCTTTTAAATTGGTCTATATATACAGCGTCGATCTATTTCAACACACTATATATACAGATATATAGCCTCTTCATATAATAATTGATTGATGGAGTACATGTACAGTAGAACTTCGATAACTCGAAGTGCACAGGACTTTGATGATGACTTCGAGTTATCGGGGTGTTCGAGTTTTCGAAGTTGAAGGATGACGTCACAATGTAGACTTTCATTTTGATGGGAGAAATGTTGGATGGTATTAAACTGTTTACTAATACACTAGTGTAATATGTATTACATAAATACATATAATAATAAACGAAATATAATCAATTTAAAAAAATTACAAGGACTCATGGCGACGACAAACACATACATTACACAAAATGTGTATTACCCGACTGAATACATGATCATAATGCATTCAAAGAACTGAATCAGATACACATATCCATGTACGTTGTATGTATTAATTTTTATGATAATAATATATATGCAAGACAAGAGGGACATTTTATAGAAATTATAACATTACCACGTCTCGGTCATTACTTAAAATAAAGCTTGGATAAATCACTTAAACATTTCCTGTTATCGCCAGCGGCACAAAACTTGGCTTCTACTAAGGGGGTACACGGTTACACTTCATCGCCCCTTACTGCACGGAGTACTAATCCTTAAATTGATACTGATTACTATGGTAGCAGAACCTTTGATCCGTACAACTACCACTCTAATTAATCGGATTATACGGAAGCCTAAAACCAATGGCCGATTAATTTCTGTGATTTTACTGGTCATTCTATTGATCACTCAATGTTAAATATTTCGACTTTTAGAAGGTGGTTTGTCAAACAAATTTTAATTTTGCACCTTAACATTACTTCGAGTTATCGGGGGTATTCGAATTATCAGAGTTTGAGTTATCGAAGTTGTATTAACATAGTTTATATAGAAATCCGGTCGGGACAAAATAATGACTTCGAGTTATCCGAGGTATTCGAGATATCGAAGTTCGAGTTATCAAAGTTCTACTGTACTGATTATTTCCACAATTTTCTAAATCTTTCATATTTCATAAATAAATAAATAAATAAATAAATAAATAAAAAATAAATAAATAAATAAATAAATAAATAAACAAGTAGACGATGGAGAACATGATTATTTAAAAAATTTCCTCAATCTTTTATATTCCATTTATAGATAAATAAATAAATAAATACATTAATATATAAATAAATAAATAAATAAAATAGACGATGGAGTAGCTGATAATTTTCAGAATTTCATATATCTTTAATATTCCATTATATAGCGGGATTTTAAAAACTAAATAAAATGTCTTCTTTCATGGCAGTAGCTATATAAATGTGTTAAGTTCTTAAATGTGCGAAACAGGTAAACATCAGGTGTCAAAATCCTTATCTGTTAATCCGCTGTCACCATCCTATACCTGGCATCAATACACGAATTTCAACACCCTTTCGGCGTTCACTGAAACATATATAATAATACGGATGTTATCCCCTCTGCTGATAAATATTGTCCTACTAATCTCTCTTTGACTAGCTCCAAAGTTAGATAATTTCACGATTTTCTCTCTAAAATATTGCAATATACAAATGTCAAGGAATCTAGTGGCCGAAATGTTGCCGAGCTGTGAACAGCAGCTGTCGAAAAGGTGCCGAGTATAGAAAACAAGGGGTCGAGATGTAACTGCCGAGCAGCCGAGATGAGCTGCCGATTCGGCACTAGAGTTAAATTTTCGACAGGCCTGTACTCTGGTGTGTTGAAATTGATCGGCGCGGTTTAAAGACCCTATCTATGGAAAAACATATTTTTTAATACGCAGAGGGTCTTTTTAGTTCAGACATTTTTAAATGCGCATTTCTTTCCGTTTTAAAGTACCCCAAAAATAACCATGTCCCTTTTTATATTATGTCTCTCCCATAAGACAACCCCTTTAAAACACTCGAATAAACTTGAAATCAATGGAAAACATTACAAATGAAATAGATCAGTGTCATATAAAAGACTCATCTATGGGAAAACATACTTTTTTCAACACGTAATGGGTCTTATTAGTTCAGGTGTATTATACGGAATGAATCTCGTGTATAGAATTTAGAGGATGGAAGGAGTAAAGCGTCTGAATGATCAAGATTAACAACACTTTAATTTATATTCTGAGACGGTTAGAAATAAGACCCTAGTAGGGTCTTTTCACCGGATATATGCCATATATTATTTGTGGATGGTGGGGAATTATACGTAACTGGTATCCAGTTACATGTATTATTATTATTATGATTCCCCACCACCATAGGTGGGGAATCATATTGTTTTCGTTCTGTTTCTTCTTATTATTTCTATTATTATTATTCCACCTTTCTCAAGAGCTACTGTCATAGTATATGCTGGATCAGATCTCGAAAACGGATTGATGGACTTAAATGAATTTTGGTACCAATAATCTGTTATCTGTGTTGATATGCCAGACATGTTAATTTTCTCTTTTTCTCTTTATCTGGAAGGTGGATGGGTGTAAATGGCGTAATTAAACACGTAGTTGAGGACCCGGTGAAACCAATTCTGAATGGGCATAAGTTGGTTACGACACTTTAATAATGCCAAGCCAATGCCTTCACCTATAAGTTAATCCGATAAGTGACCGTCAAACAAGTCCAGTCAAGCATGGAATTTTGTAAATGAACAATTTATAAATGGGACAAATCTAAGTAATACAAGTCAGCCGGTAATTCCCGGTTAACAGACACTAGGGTATTGTTTCTTTTGCATCAAAACACCTCAACAATCTATAGAGGAATGGAGATCTCTGTCTTTTAGATGCTGGAAATAACAATTGTAGCAATGTACATGAGATTTATTCCGTATAATACACCTACACTAATATGTACCTCAACGTTTTGAAAAGTACGTTATTTTCAATAGAGAGGGTCTTTCAAATCGGACTATATATACAGCGCCGATCTATTTGAACACACTATACACAGATAAATAGCCCGGTTAACAGACACGCTTCATATAAAAATGTCCGTTTTTTCGTTTAACCGGACTTTATATAGTGTGTTGAAATAGATTGGAAAATTGACGCTATGGTGACGCATTTATGGTTTTTCCAAGATGAGAGTTATATTAAAATTTGCAACGCAATTTAGAACATTTTTTTAAAAATATTTTGTTCCCTCAGTCGCGATCACATTCTATGAGGCACCACTATTTATTTTCCCCGAAATCATACTCTTATGAAAAAATGAGGAATATTCTTTACCGAGACGAAATATTTTTAACTAGGGTTACAAAAATTCATATATTTTGACTGAGTAGATATATCGTTATGATCATGAACCTCAAACATATAGGAATAACCGATATAAGTCGCGTAATTAAAACACAAACAGATGACCTCCTACGATGGGTATTGCTCATTGAATCACGATTATTAATCAATAAACTTTTAAAAAAAATATTAAATAAACATCATAAAGGGTAACTGTTATTATATTTTATTTTAGATTTTTCAATAATTCCGAGTCCATTTGTGTTTATACTGTCTGACAACATTTGGAGGTCTCCTGGGTATATCCTCGGACAGTGTCAACACGCTTCAATAATACCTTGATTTACCTGCCTATAATAAGAAGGTCTTACATTCACATCTAAGACAACGAGCTTAATCAACTTAGTCTTTAAGACCAGTCGTTAATTACTGTGTTTATTTAGTGACACTCGCCGATCCGTCACTGGCTTCAATGTGTTATCACTTGTTAATTGCAGGTGACCAAGATACCGGTGAACTTTGAAAACCTGTCGCCAGAAAAATCGCCAAGCGCCGTTTTTTGTCGTCAGTTAAAGAAAAAAAAATCGCAATTGGCGATGCCCAGCGCGAACCCTCCCAGTGTTCCTTCATTGTTACACGCGGCGACGCCGAATCAGAGGACTGAGAGGGGTTCTACGAGTTTTCTTATTCAATGAAATTCATTGAAAACGTCGCTTTTTTTGCCGAGAAGGCCTTCCAATGTACGATTTTTCTCAACCGAAAACTGTAATTAAAATCTACTTTTACTTTCAAAGAAATTAAAAAAAGTTATAAAGGTATGTTTTTTGTTAGTTTACCAGGTCGGCGCAGTACAAATGTGCTTCATACACAACTGCCTTTAGAATGTAAACGTTCATCACGGCAATATACACAATATTAAAAACGCATGTGAAGTTAAAATCACAAACTTTACCTATTGATTAATAACTAAACAACAATATCTCTTGTTAAGTTATTGTTTTATTCAATCTTGTAATTCATATGTGAAGGGCCGTAACTTTGATGTAAGACTACCTGCACATGCAGGTACCCGACTCGAGTAGTGTATTAGGTCAAATATTGTATGTGTCAAAAAGTAACCTTTTTGGCGACACAGTAATGAAATTGAAGACAAAATTTTACAACTGGCGATTTACTTGGCGACAGACTTTTCCAACCCAGCGCTAACCCTGCTAGGGTCTTTTCCCCAGATATATGCCATATATAATTTATGGATGATGGGGAATCATACGTAACTAGTATCCCAGTTACAATCTCTAGTTAATTATTATCATTATTCTGTAGCACGCAGCGTTAATTACGTAGAAGTTTCAAGTGTTTGCTTAATTTACAAGTTTTGAAAATTTTTGCTTTGCTTTCAGGAGTGTGGTTTGGATATGAACCAATATGCTTGTATATTGTTTTATTCCCTTGTACCAGGTGTGTTTTTAGTTGAAACTTAACGTTGTTTATAATATTTATAGTTGTATTAGTAATGTATATACTTTGTGATTGTATTTTTGCGTGACTTAATTTGTTCTTCGTTAATTTGACTTCTTATTCCAGTTGCTTTTGTATTCTATTCATGTGTTTTTACATTCATTATTCCCTTTAAACATTATATATTTATTGCCTTTGAGTGAGGCCGCTACGTAAGTGGAAGGTCGTGGGTTGGAACCTCGGCAGGGTCTGACCTAAGACTTGAAAGTGGGTAGTGACTGTTCTGTCGCCAAGCACTCTTAAACTTAAAATAAACGAGTTCCCGTGTCACGGTGGGCTTGGCACGCTAGAGAACCCTGCTGTATAATGCCATTTGCGCAACGCACAGGCAAAATTTCTGCACCTTCGCCTATAGCTTGCGACGTCTCGATATAAGTGAAATATTCTTGACTGGGACGTTAAAAACCATTATTTACTCACTCACCCTTTGAGTGAGGGATATATGAACATTTGTTCACCGTAACAAGTCACATATATGACTTGTTACGGGTGACCAAATGTTCATATCTCCCTCACTCAAAGCCAATAAGTTGTTTATTATATCGAATGATAATCATTGTAATAAGAAAGACAGAAAAAAGAATTACGCATCAAGTTTATATAAATATTAAAAATAAGACAAGGTAAAAACATCAAAATATTTTGAAATTCATCGGAAGCTTACGCTAGAACGTGGAGACCGATTCTGTAATAATGACGTCATTTCTTTGTGACGTTATGGTGTGTTCCGAATAAGGGAAATATTACAGGGTAACTCGATCGCGTGAGGGAATTATGATATTTCTTTCCATGCCACGTGACTGCGCTCATCCAATCAATCGCCAGTATTCATGAATGAAGCATAATAATAGTATTTGTTTATCGATACTTGTGTACCGTTCAAAGGAGCGTAGCTTAATATGAAGCAACCGATGGAAATACCTCAGTGAACATCGGGAAATTTTTTTATATTTTCTTTTTTCCTTCAGAAACACGAAGAAAATATAAAATGATAAAAAATAATCTATACCGAAGAAATATATTTAGTCACTGAATATTGATAAATTGTTGTCTTTTCAACGACTTATTAAATGACAATCTCCAGTAAAGCTTGAGTTACTAAGTTGTTTTATTTGCTCTACTGTGCATGCAAAGTTCGGTTTCGGCAAAGTTTTGATTTGCCTTTTTAGCCAATGTTTATGAACATAAAATGGTACGTTTGCATTTAAATTCAGAAATTTTTTTCAATTTTTAATAATATCATTAAACAGCAAATATCAGGTTCAGGTGTCGCCAGAATGCATCATTTAACGCCATTTTTAGAAACCCCCTTGAACCTGATTTGTTTATAAATTCATATTTTATTTTTACATCGGGTCACCTTTCGTTCAGGACTGACCAGAATAAATGATATAGAAATGCGTAATTAAACTTTGATATAAAAAAGAAGTATTGAAACTCCTATTAATATCAGCGTTCACTTTGTTGGCTATCCTATATATATGCATATATAAGCAAATAACATTTGATCTGTCCGCTTGACCTTTGATTTAAATATTCATTATGGACGAGTAAATTTCAGTAATAGGAATCACGCGTGTATATTTCGTCTATACGATGTGAATACGAATCATGGGCAATTTGTATATATGTATTATTTGCGAATCCTAACGCTACACATGTATTGGTGAAAGGTCAAGCAGACAGGACAATGCTGTTTGCTTATACGCCGACTGTATATTGGAGAATCACACTCGAAACAGAATAGACAAAACAAGCAAATTAAGCCCTACCACCAATTTCTATTTGTGATTTGCACTTATTTTCAAAGGACAATAAGTCCCAGGAAATAAAAATGAACAAACCCTGGTTAACAAAATGCGCATCTCCTATATTTTGATATTTTGCGCCTAAAGATATACTTTTAGATTAAGCATTACTTAGATTTAAGGATTTTGTAAAATGTAAGAACACAATAATTTTGAAATGTTCAATTTTTGCCTACTGATTTAACGATATCCTAGGGGAAGCTTAGAATTTGCAACTCTGGCTTCTCAAAGCAAAACGACTTTAAACAAACAGGAGGTATAAACCTTTCCTGGTCACTAAGCATAACGTTACTAGCAGAAGTTTACTTGTTTGACTTAATTTGTCTGTTTTCAAAGCTTCGTGTTATGATTTAGACATGGCTTGGTATGTTTTTTAGTTTTTACTTGATTGGTCGCATATTATATACCTAATTCCTATGTACACAGTTAAAAAACAGTTAATATTTAAAAAAATCTTAAGAGTTTTCAATCAAGTTGACTAAACATATCGCAATATTATATATATTCTTAATTATAATATATATATCAAAATAAATTCATTCACAAAAATATACCAAATATGAAAACAAAAGTAGAAAAAAAGATTTCATTAAATAGAAACAAGAACGTAGTCATTTTGACTTTTCAAATTTTAACGACTTACATACACAGCTGCATTAAAACTTCTTAAGTTTAAGCGAAGATATTTTTAGTCAATGCAACTTAACATATTTCACAATTATATACATATAAAATTACAGAATTTGAATACAACAATATATACATGTCTATCATCTATAAAATATAACACATCAAACATGAAAACAAAAATGTAATGCACCAGGAATTCAAAAAACAAAACATACTATCTTATATAATTCCGTATCTTTGAAATCAAATTAAATTAAAAGAACATCCGACAGGCTTAAGATTCATATAATTTGCACTCATATTATACAATTAATTAACAAACACGAAACAATTGCAATCATTATTTAATAAAAACATTAACTTAATAAACGTTTAAGTTTTGGACTGGTTTGATTGCAAAAAGATAATAAAAACCAACGAACATACATAGTAACTAATATTCATCATTTACAAAATATATACAGTGAACACATATTCTTACAGTGTGGTCAAATCATTTTTTATTAGCAGCTGTTTATAAAGCAGCGTTAAAACAAGACTCTGGCATATTTCATAATTACAATAATGATATTTCACTTTTATTTAAAACATTTTCCAATCAAATGGCGTTCAACAAAAAAAGAATTACCAAAACAGTAGAATTATTGTTGCCAGCGTGTGATAACATCTCCCAATTAGAAAAAGTCGTGTAATAATACTATTGTTATCCCATCACAAACCGGTTCAAATGAGGTAACTCGTAAGAGTCTGTGATAAGATTTGTTTCAGTAAAACAAATAATAAAGTTATAATTGCCCTGTGGTTATGTGAAAATCAAGAAATGTCACCTTTTAGATGCAATGTCACCCTCGATGCCCAAGAATGACAGCACTTTTGGATGGTGATATTTCCGGCAAATAATGTATATTATATAAACTAATGTACAATCGTACATTTAGAGTTGCATTTATATATATGTTACAAATATTTTTCTCAGCCAATATATATGACTTTACTAAAAACATCATGACACACATTTCTAAATTGTGGAAAAACACAACTAACAATCAAATTTTCTTCATAAAATAGATGCTGTATTTATTGCAATCCATTGTCGATGCCATCGGTATTGCATCCTTAACGGAAGTTTTTTTTGCTTCTTTGTCACATATCTCTTGTTTTTCTAGTTTTTCAAAGCCGAACGTGGAACTACAATATAAAGAAAGATATGACTACACTTAATCATCAAAAAGAAACATACCGTTCCTACCGTGGAAAAGTATAAACTTAGTAGACTGAGAAATTAAGTACAACACGGTAAAGTAACAAAAAGATCTGGTGTCTTTTTACGAGGTGTGCGCTGCAGATATCATCGGAGAAATTCTAAGCAGGATAAATTCTGATTTTATTTAAAATTCGACATTTTAGGCAATAATTTTGACAAAAGGTATACAAATGTGCAAAAGTTAAATTGTGTTAATAAAGAGAAACAAAGAAACCACCACCAAAACAAACAATATACAAAACGTCTATCAAACGGTCATGGTATTCACATAATCTGTTAAGAGGTTGAAGTTTTAACCTATGTTATAAAGTCTTTGGATTTATATTTACCATTCATTATGATATAACCTTCAGCGTCTTCATTGGAATCTCTCTCTTCAGAGGTTTCTTCAGATTGTATGTTACCCCTTGAGAAAAATTATAATAATGACAGATTGTCACTTGCATGTTTACTAAAACAATATGATATATGGTTCTTGAACTGATATTGGGAAGATTGTTCAACGTTGATTCGTGCAAATGTGGAGTCACATGTGAAGGACAATATTTCTCATTATTGTATAGCAATATATGCATCACACAGAAATTAAAGGATAAATCCCGGGGTGTGCGCGTGCAATAAATATCGATATTTGCAGAACTTTGTTCCAGTCCGAGGTTTACCGAATCAATTTTTCATATTGCATGCTTTGTCACATTACGCTGTAATTTATGACGTCATACGATTGTTGTTACATGACTAACGACGTCATGTTTGTGTTGTTGTGTTGCACTAGTTCTTATATCCGTATACAAGAACTATTGCAATATTTATGTATTGTAGGAAAAAATGGTATTTTGAGATAAAATACTAGTGGAAAGCAAACGAAATTAATTTTGCTATATAATAAAAGGGTTATAGAACTGATAGTCTTATTGTCACGAGTTGACTCGACATTTCGAGTCAACTTGGGACAATATTTCAGGATATCAGTTGAATAACCCTTTAATATCAGTTCAATAACCGTTTAATTATATAACAACATGAATTTCATATATTTCCCACTAGTATTTTATATAAAATAGCATTTTGTCTCACAATACATAAATAAAGCACTAATTCTTGGAAATGAGTGTAAAACTAGTGCAATGTGATAACATCACAACCATTACTCCCCAGCCTTGTTACAATATTCTTGTGACATCATAAACGACAGTGGCATGTGACACAGCGTGCAATATAATATTGATTGGGGAAACCTCGGACTTAAAAAAGTGTGCTTGTAAATATCGATACATAATGTATGCTAACACCTCAAGCTTTATCGTTTAACGTCTATATGAAGCATTTATTGGTTTAAAATAATTTATTTTATGTTTTCTATTTCATTTGTAATTAAAAGGTATTATCTTCCGTGTTTAACAAACAATGATATTGCTCTAAGAGACATATAAACAGAACATAATTGTAATTATTATTTACAACATATAAAAATACAAGATATAGGATATTGGGATAGCCTTCATATGCTAATGGTGTATTTGAAAACATCTGATATTTTAAAAAAATTGAACTACTAACTACAAAACACAGGTTTATTTAGGTGATTACTTAATTTTAAATTGCCCTTGTCATTTACCGAGTTACAAAATAGTTAGAATGCGCATTTAATTAAGTTCACATTATTGATATTGCATTTATCACATAGAAATTGCGTAAGAACTGGATTCAATTTTTACAAAATAGAGCTAACATTAAGTAAAACAATGTCTGTAAAGTCCAAAGGCTAATTACCTTTCAGATAAAATCTCTAAGGGCTGCAAACCTAAAGATGAATAAACTGCATCGTTAAAGATACATAATTACATATTATACCAGTTTTAATTTAACAGCACTAGACGTCCGTTTCGGAATACAATTCCTCATCAGTAGTGCTTGGACCAAAATTATGAAACCAAAATTTTGAAAAGATTTATATTTTCCTGTTCGGTATAATTATTTGGATCATTAATGACATTGTGGCAACAAAAATTGACCAACATGATAAATTAGTGGTAGAGAGCTCGCTTAGTATGTGGGAATCGTGGGTTCGAACCCCGACCAGGCCTGACTAAGGCTTAAAAAAGTGAGAGTTCTTTCGCCAAGCTCTCAGCATTAAGAGATAAAACCAAATAGATCGTTCCTGCACACTGTCCAAAGCGCCCTGCAAATTAAAAAAATTCTGACAATACCTATCGCTGTTGCAGTCTCGATATAAATGAATATTCTTGACTGGATGTAAAACCTCATCAATCAATAAATCAATTAATTAATTGATTAATTAATTAATTAACTGGTGCAAAGTATAGCAGAAACTATTAACAGCTTAAGAGAAACAAAATTTTCTGGTGTTTGGTATTATTTATGGCATTTTTAAGGTACGAATTTCAAACTGGCACTAAGATAGATTTTCAAAACAATCTATACTACAATGGAATTATTTTGACTGACTATTCTTTATTCTTTTCCTGAAATAATCAGTATTTAAACGAAAAACACCTTAATCATATATTTCCAAAGATAAAGTATAAATACTTCAGTATATACCTGTGACGAACAGATATCCATCCGAACCTCTTCTTATATTGCAGTTGATTTCTAAGTCACGTGAGTCTGATTCTCTGAAAGAAAAAGAAATGCGAATATAATAAAAATGCAAAAGTTTTTATGGAACCATGCAAGAAATGGTGATGTAAACTGCAGATTTCTCATGTGTTATCTACGCAAAAAGTCCTATTCTTTCATTTTCCAATCGAAAAGAAAATTATTTTTATTTCTTATGATTTAATTTTTAGAGTTTTTCTAACAACAAACAAACACATTTTAAACTACTTGAATGCAGTCTTAGCAAGTTAGAAAATACCATCCTTTTCACGTTGGAATTCAAACGTTTCTGAATAATATTCACTAAGAGTCAATCCGTTCTTGCAATAATAACAAATCTAATAAAAGAACGTGATAATTCAGCCAATAATATCGAAGACACGTATATAGTAAGTCAAAAATATATTGAATTATCTTGTATACATGTATTATAGAAACTTAAACTAAGAATAAGATCGGGTTATCAAGATTATATCAAAATGATAAAAAATAACGGAAAATATACATATTTAAAAAAAATAATAAAATTTTTAATATCAGAAAGATAACTAAATATTTGATGGTTCGGCTATTTACCTCTGTGGTTCTTGGGAATTTCCTTTATTCAAATCTGAAAATAAAACCCAAAATATTACACAAAAAGGTTATTAGAGAAACATGTTCACCATTCGTTTCGTAACATAGTTGTGCACATGATATACGAATTTGCTTGACTATAAACAAAAATCATAAATTAAAAAACGTTATAAGTCTTTTCCACGTTCTTTTCATTATCGAGTTTGATGCTGCTCTCAGTGGATGCAGTAAGCTACTTGGAAGGTGCTAACTCTTCCGGAGCACCCTACCCCACTTCCCTGGTTGAAGTTCACATGTTAAATTAAATTTGCCAATTCAAAAGTTTTTACTATTATAGTTTTAATCTTACTAGGTCGGAAAACTCCAATAGCGTTCCATATTTTTAGTTGCATTGAATTCTTTTAAAACAACTTCGTTCATTCAAAACCAAATGATTAGACGCTTAAATATTCAGTACAATAAATATAGAAATAAAAATATTCAAGCCATAGCACCCGGCCTTCACTTCTCTGGTGGAAGTTCACGTGTCTTACCTAACTTGTCAGTTCCAAAGTTTTTGCTTTGCTTCTGGATTGTGATTCGGACATGGATTAGTATGTTTGGTTTTTATTATAAATCTTTTCCACGTTCTTTTAATTATCGTGGTTGATGCTGCTCTCAGTGGATGCGGTTAGCTACTTGGGAGGTGCTAACTCTTCCGGATCGCCCGACCCACTTCCCTGGTGGAAGTTCACATGTTAAATTGAATTTGCCATTTCAAAAGTTTTTACTATTATAGTTTTAATATTACCAGGTCGTAAAACTCCAATAGCGTTCCATATTTTCAGTTGCATTGATTTTTTTAAAACAACTTAGTTCATTCAATACCAAATGATTAGACGCTGAAACATTCAGTACAATAAATATATAACTAAAAATCTTCGAGCCATAATTTAAAATTTAACTCAAAATTGATCATTTTATAAAGTCTTTAACTTCATTGTAGATATAAGTACCTCGTTTTGGACCCACTTCTTCGTATGACGTATTATCTGTTGTGATCGAAAGATTTTCGTAAGGCCTTAAAGTAGATACAAAGTCATATAATCATTGACAAAAATATAATTTGGATCTTTTAAACATATAACGTTTATAGTGGTATTTAACGTACTATACGCTTTATTTTATTGCATTTAGGATTGACTTAAATTTAGGTTTGACCTTAAAAAACAATTATAATTTACAAAATATGAATATTCAAAATTATTGAAATGTATTGATTCTATATCCAATAAATGTTAACATTAAATTCCTTTTTATAAACAAATCAATTTAGTAAAAATATTAAATGGCTATAAGCATGTTCAAGAAATTTATAATATTTAACGAATATATTTTTATATGCATTTTTGATTATAGCGTTTAAACAGCAACGCAATGACGCCATTCCTGTCACAATTCTCTAATTTCAATTATATGACGTCTATGTGATTGTTTATGATCAAACCCCAACATTACAAACATTATATAATGTATAATAATTATAATTTTTCACAACTATGTGTCAAAAATGAATACAGAGCTGTATACGCAAAGCAGACTTAGTCTAATAGAAATATTCGACTTACCTAAGATCGCATAACAATTATTACAATAAAAAGTAAAATGTATTTAAAAACTTACTCAGATGCTCTTAGTTCTAAAAAGAAAAAGCTATTAGTTTATTTATCAAAAAATTCATTTCACAATTTTTTTCCAAGGAATACTGATAGGAATTGTATGTCATAAGTCCTGTGGCGCTTAAAATAAAACTGGTATTATATGTAAGTTAACTAACTATGCTCCAAACATTTAAATTTAATTATATTGATAGCATATTCAAATCATATAGAAATAAGTATCATATAGGTTGTAGTATCAGAAAAATCATCCTAATTGGTACATCAATCAGGAAGAAGAATTGAGTATAAAATTACCTTAGTTATATAATAAGTTCCACAATATTAAAAAATAACAACGAAAAAGGGTGGCGTATCTTTTATTGAAGCATCATCAGAAACACCCCCCATAGACATACCTAATGTAGCTACACTAACTTACCAATTTCTCGAATTCTGTTTTGGTATAGATATCCATCATCAAAATGTAACCCATTGCACCACTTGATCTTATAAAAAAGAAATAGACGGTTAAGCTTATGTTTTAGCATTTTTCTTTTAAAAAGTAATACATAAATTTAAATCATATCATTTTTTATTATAAAGATGCAACTTAAAAGTTTAATTGCATAATAATATTTCAATTCCCTTACAAAACTGTTTTGCTTGAAGGTCACGTTTGATCACTTCCTATGGAATGCACTTAGATTGCAATCCAAGAGTTTACAAGATCTTAAATTTTTTTAATGCCTTCATCATTATATTGTTGATAAATATTAATGTTGCCATACATATATATTAACGTCAATATTTCCGTGTTCTTTATGCTCAATTTTAAATACAGACATGTCGGATGTAGCTAGCTATATAGCAGATATGTTCTCTTCCAGATCACCAGATATCACTTCCCTTCATCCGCAATTTTGGACGGTGGAACTAACCAAGAAGTACTTATCCTTCCGGGAACAATGCCTAGCCTTTACGGTAGAATTTCACATAGTTTGCCAGTTTAAAAGTTTTGAGATTGTACTTTTGATATGTTTGTTTGTTTTTTGGATATTGAAACGTTCATAGTTACTGACTAATGTAAATAATTAACCAAACAGAAAACGGTCAGTAATCAGTAATTTTATTTGTTTAGCTATTGTTCTTTTTTCATCAAATAATTTTTAGAACCTTCTGTCTGAATTTAGAACTTTGGTACAGTAAAACCCGTGTAAAGGACCACCTCTATATATCATCTGGTTATAAAGACCAGTACATTTTTATCCTAGTTGCTCTTTATTAGTTTTTTAACCTGTATTTAAGGACCACCTGCCTATAAAGATAACTTTAATTGGTTCCCTTGGTTGTCTTTTAAGACAGGTTTGACTGTATTGTACCATTGGTATTTTGTCCAGACATACATGTCTTTGACTAACTGAAAATGTATAATCTGTTTTTTGATGAAAACGGAAATGAATACTTACTCAGCTTCTTCTAGCACAGCTTCTGAAACATGAAATATTCAAGTTTCATTTCAACCTTTTAAGAAGAAACAATTTACACCCACCATACCATGAAAATGAACATATACAAATATACATTTACAATATAAAAAATAAAAATAAACAGAAAATGCAATAGCGGCTCTGTTGATTAGGGAAATCGTAAAATGTATTTGTAAAATATAGTGTATATCCAAGTACAATAAGTACTATTAAACTGAATCTTGGAACAAATAGCATAAACACCACTGTGTCACACACACGTTTTGCTAAGTGGAATGTTATTTTTCTTACTTTTCATATACAATAGTCTCGGCTGCATTGCGCTTAGAAACTGAAAACACTGAACAATATGAATGCTCCACAATATTGATTCCTACAGTACTATCTGAAACTGTTAAGATTGCACACAAATATTAACACAACAAAGATTTGTAATATAAAAGCAAAGAAACTATGTGCATCTTACCAGCGTTCGCATAATGGACAGAATCACTGAAAGTAAAATAAAAAATTAATCAAAACAATAATGTCTATTCAATATGAAGCATAAAACGTATAAGTAAAAATTACAACATTCTGTAATTTTTTGTTTATATTATATTGAAAATATTAACAAGAATGCTAATATATGTAATATTTTAATCAGAAACATGCATACTCCTCATATTCATATTTTGTCAAGCTAGGATAGATGACAGTAATGATGAATTAAGTATAAAAATTTGTGCACTCGATTATTCCAATCCATACAATAATCAAATTGCTTGAATCGAAATTCAGTGCTACTTTTACTTACCTTCGTACTTGATTATCTGAAAAAAATTAATGCTAATTTGGTAGATTTAAATGTTAAAAAAATCAGATTGTAGCCAAACATCAGAGATTTACGTCACAAAATTAATCCCACTTGAAGGCAATACATTCCGCCCCCCCCCCCATTATAATAATTTGGAAATTTTAGTTCGATCTTTGCATTGGTCTGAAAAAATATTCAATGTTACGGTAGACTTCTCATGGTAAAACCACTACATATTGCCTTTCATGGGTTAAAATTTATTTACACGTTATCTATTGATTGCAGATTTATCTAAATCAAATTATAGCCTTAATAATGGCCGATTGAATTAATATTTCTTAGCAAAACTGAGTGATTTCCTTTTTTACTACGAAATAATGTTCTATGAAGCGTTATACAGAACTCAAATCTAATAAATTAATTTTCATTACCATTGAAGGTTACCCGTCTTTTAAATTGTCTTGCGATTGTAATCAACGTAATACAGATCATGACGCATACAACTATTATACCAATCAAGGTAGCTGTCTTCGAAACAAATGAAATGGCCATCACTGAAATGTAGATGATATCAGAGTATTATTCAACAATATCTTTTCAATTTTTTTATTTTATTCAATTAAATGTTCAGTTATCTACAACAACGTCAGATAAAGTAACAATGTATTACAAGTCCTTGTATTTCATATAATACCTGTGAAATGCAATTGAAGATTTACGATATTGATACCGGAAACATTCCATCAAAATATGAAAATAAATGTTACACAAGGAGAAAATTTAGTTCTCTTTTTTTCTTAAAAAATGATTTTCAGTTAATCAAACGCAAAATTTCCGGTTTATATATAAATCACACTCACAAAAGAAAGCGAACTGGCAAACATTTGAACTTGACCAATCAGTTCGAGTGAACTGGAAAGGATAATTTACCATTGTTTGGTTAGCTACACTTAATAATATTTATCGTTACAGTTCCAGCTATTGAACTGTAGTTCAAACAGTTATGTAGGGAGTCAATATTCCAATCCTGTCCGAAATACAATATTGTAAGTGAAAGCTATGAAACGTTTACTGAGGACACGACTAAAATAAATGAAATAAAGGAACTCGACAAAACGAAATACACGTATAAGAAAAGACGAGAAGTACACACATCTGAGCAAAAAAGACTGTCAGTAAAGTACCAAAGTAATCCACTTATAACCAGTGCCCCCCCCCCCCAAAAAAAATAAATATCAGAAACTTCATACCTTTAACCGAAATATTAACTTTAGTCTTCCCTAAAATCAGATTGGCGCTTCATTGCACTTACAGGACTTAAGGGGTTAAAGTACTTTTGAGGACCACAAGTAATGTCAATCATAGTATGACCAGTAGTCCTCAAAACATTAAAGAAACATCATACCTTTAACTGAAATATGAGCTTTAGTCTTCCCTAGATAATTACTAATTTCCACAGAGTATGTACCAGAATCATCCATTTCCGCATGACGCTTATATATACCAGTATTGTAGATTATCCCCTGTCTACTTTCATAAATAAAAAATCCAAAGGATCCATTTTGTATCTCGGTGCTGGAATTTGTTTTCTTTCCAGAGATGTACTCGGTGGTGGATATCCCACAAAGCTAACGCTGATATCAATTGGATCTCCAATACTTAATTCTATATCTTCTTCGATATTTTCTGCAGAGAGGAAATGAGGGTGACCTGAAAAATATAAAGCAAAAATATTATAGATAACTATTATCATTTAAACCTCTCTTTCACGAAAGATACACTTTTGATATTAAATTTATAACATTAATCTCAATACAAAGCTGTGCACTTTAAGCCAATAAGGTATTATATACTTGACAAAAGCTTGAGCCTCGGTAGAGCAAACCAATAAAATAAGTCGATTACAAGGTAAACAGATACCAAATCTGGACATTTAAAAGGGAATTTCTTGAAGAACTAGAAAAAATGCTTTACTGCGAAAGCGAAGCCTTATTGACTTAAGCATATCTAAATATATAACTTAGTTTTACCGTAGCATTGCAGTTTCAAATAATCACAAGGAGTTACTATTTTTGCCATTTGAAATCTAAAATCTGAATCATTTTTCGGGTAATACAATCTCATAACTGAAAAAATATACATTTACAAGGTACGAATAATAGCGATTCTGTTTCTGATAAAAATGACCGACTACTTAAACGTTTGTAAAAAAAGACATTGATGGTAGGCATTTTGAGTTTTAAAATGGACTGCTTGTTTCATATCGGTTAAATATTATTTCTTTCATTACAATTTCTTTATAAAATTGAAGAACATTCATTTACATAAAATATAAACGTTGAACATCAGAAGCGTTTCATCGCCATAACAATTCGTTGACTTGCATGTGTACAATCCAGCGTCAAAGCAGGTAGCATTAGAAATCACAGTTGTGCTGTCCTCATTATTGGATAATATTGCATTGCCTTGTTTGATCAGATTTTTTATTTCCAGTTCACTTCTATCGTGTAGTAACGTTACATCTGGTTGAAGGCATGGTAGAACGAATGACGAGCTTTCTGAAATATTGTACAGTCCGGTCTTGGTCATGATTACATCAGGTACGATTTCTAAAACAATACAAAATAAATATGACCTCAATATACTAAGTAACTAAAAATTATAAACAAACATACTATACAATCCAGAGGCAAAATAAAAACTTTCAAACTAACAAGATACGTAAACTTCCACCAGGTAATTCAGGCTGGGTACTCCGGAAGGGTAAGCACCTACTGTTAAGCTAGCTACAGCCGCCACGTGTTTAATCAAAATTGTGTAAAAGTAACATAGAACTACGGCACGTCAAATATATCCAGGACAATCCTCGATACAGAGACATCAAACTTATCAACAACAACAGAGTGGAAGCAAATCAAGTTAAACACATAAACTTCTACCGGGAAAGTGAAGCCAGTAGCTCCGGGAGGAAGAAATGAGGAATCGGGAAATAATGAACATATAAGACTTCAAATATATTCAGGTTGTAATGGATACAGAGACGCCAATTTGTCATCATTATTGTTATTACAACCAACAAATTAAGGGCTATGCGCATTCACACATTCTTGCTTTATTCGTATTATAATTTGTATGTAATCACTTACGATTGTTATATATTTTCAAAGTAGTATTTTTCGTTTTTCCTGTTCTTGGATTCGTCGCTAAGCAGTGATATTTCCCTATTTTGTCGTCGCCAATTTCTTGATAAGGAAATCTTGAATCTTCACCGATGACAGATGAATTAGATGATAAAAACCATTTATAGGAACACGAAGGTATACAATTAGAACGACAAAATATCTCTTTCATATCGCCATTGCTAGAAATAACATACGTTGGTTGTTCTGGATAAATACAAACATCTACTGGTCCTCCTGAAAGTATATAGAACTGTAATGTTATAGAGTAATAGTGAGATATACCGACTGGTTAAATCGTTTACAATTACACAAAAGATATACCACCACCCTGTCCATGTAAATATGAACCAAACGTTTTCAGAAGGAAAGATATATATTTAGTAAATCAGCTCAGATGTTAGACATCTTCAGAATACATGTTTACCAATGTCATGATCTTATAGTTTCTTAAAAGAGAAACCATCGTTTGCGTCAGACATTTTAACAAGTAAGATTTGACAATATAATATGTGTGTATGTATGTCACTTTGCAACTACCTACATTAGTTCTCGAATATTATTTCTAAAAAGTAGCTAAATATCATGTGATTAATCCATTTTTAACTTTGTTAGGTAATTAAATGCTAGTAGAAGGATTTTCAATTTAGAGTTTTTTTTCAATTTTTCTTCAGATACTTACGGCCCACAATGATGGTTAGGTTATTTGATTTCATTAGCTTTCCGGATACATTAACAGTGCAGTATACAACAACTCCATCATCATCTACATCAGCGCTGTATTGAATTTTTGAAACAATTTTGGTTCTTGATTTACGATCGTCAGAATAGTAATTGGTAAATGGAACTGTGTCTTTATACCATGTAACGTTTGTTAAGGCAGATACTACGCCTGTAACCTCGCATTGAAATGTAATGTTCTCGTTCTCTTCGACTGTCGTATGGTTGGCTGTGAGAGTCGCTTTGATTGGCTCTGAAACATTTTAAAAATGGTTGCAAATTGTAAACTGTTTAATTTCTTCGTTGTACACTTATTTTATGTCGTCGTGTGACAACAAATGCTGATTCAACTGCGCAATGGCCAAATGGTACTCTCTCTCTGGCGTTTTGAGTGAAACACTTTTGGTTCAAGCTTTACTCGGAGAATTATTTTCTGAGATGATATTCATCTCATGACTTGTACGATAAGCACGATGCTACAGTTCTCGAGTGGAACTGTGAAGGTATCATTTCTCTGCAGTTTAAAAAATAAAAATAATTAACATGCTGCATGTATAATGCCGACTACAGAAAAACAGTTACCTGCTTCAAAAAATATAGAAATTGGTATATTTCTGGTATTTTAAGTCAGTATCGAATTTAGTTCAACAGTATTGTATAGAAATATCAAAGAACCGGAGTTACCAAAACAAAAGCGCAGCTACCTTTGTCAAGCTACCTGTTCAAAATCTTACATTGTTGGATATACCAAATCAAATACAAACATAACTGTGTATGTTAAATTCAAAATCCAAAAACACATGGAAAAACTTTTGGCAATCTAACAAACTGGGTTTGATTAAACAACTTAATGTTCACCAGGGAAGTGATAATGGGTGCTCCGGAAATGAAAGCAGACTAGCTAGCTATAAAAGGCATGCGTGAAATCAAAATCCACAATAAAAGGTACATGGAACTATGTAAGACAATTGTGCCTAGAAAAATTATTTCAGGCGGTATTCGAATGTAGAATACTTGTATTAAATAGTAAAGTCTACGAGAGAGAGAGAGAGAAAGAGAGAGAGAGAGAGAGAGAGAGAGAGAGAGAGAGAGAGAGAGAGAGAGAGAGTTTGTGTACCTATAATAATGCGTGTAGTTCCGGTCGAATTTGTCGTCTCTGCTCCGCTTTTATATGTCAGAAAGAATGTTACATTAGTATTATTATTACGTATAGTGATATCTTTAAAACCAATTCCAAATCTCCTCTCTTCAAAGCGACATATATGATTAAGATTCTCATTGTTCTCTACAGAATTATTACATCTGTCGGTTTTGGTATAAAAGCCAACATTCTTCGCATTGTTTATATCTATCTTTAGGCTGTGCCAAGTAGATGTTACATTGCAGGTGATGTTAACTGGTTGACCGATTAATACGTATACGTCTGGAGCAAAAATCAATGGTGACATATGGCACGCTGTGAAAATTAAGACATTAAATTCGATATCAATTTTGCAAAATACATGAAATACAATGCATTGATAAACTATTCTGATGTATATACCTATATTTAATTGTCATTGTTTCTCCTTCTATGAAACATTTTAGCAATTGTATGTCATAGTAATATAGATAATAATTGACGTCATCATGTAAATACGTCATTAATTTGTTACGTCAAATCACCGCGTTTGAATACACTACAATCACAAAGAACCCTATAATGTTAACTTTTTACGGTTAAATCCAATAAGGAATGTTATCATGTGTAAAGGGAAGAACTATTTTTTGCTATCGTTTGTGCTTCTGGATTGTGATTCGGAAATGGTTGTGGGAGCTTCCATTTTTTTCATATAGTATACAGTTCAACCTGCCTTCAAAGCCACCTCTATATAAAGGCCACCTGCTTAGATTATAAAGGCCAGTAGAATTGTATTCCAATTGTTCTTTATATTATTTGAACCTGTATACAAAGACCACCTGCCCATAAAGGCCAATGTTACTGGTTCCCTTAGGTGGCCTTTACAGACAGGTTTGACTGTAAATTACAAAGTCTTCCTAAAAACCACGAATTCACCACTCTATGCAATGGGGTTCGCAAGTGTACCATGTGATACCCCATAACGTTTCTGCGGAACATTTTTTCTATTGGAGATGGGATTGGTTTAGTTCAAGGTTTAGTACTCCGGAAATGTTCGACGTAACCGTTTTCAAAGTTACATTGATTCACGTGGTACACTGGCGGACTTCATTGTATTAGAAATTTGACACCACGAAAATAATCGATTTCATTTTATTTGCACATACATTTACATGTCAACGAATTATTGTATATTACAAAATGTACCTTAGACGGTACTCAAAAAAACTACGAATTTACCAACCTAAGCAATTGTATTAGTTCTTAGAATCACGAAAAAAGGACACCACGAGATAAATGATTAATTTACTGTATTTGCACAAACTTACCTTGTACGGAAACCAGGAACACAAGCAAAAACATTTTTTCGAGAAAATTGATAAATAACATTAAACGATAACGATAAATATAAAATGAATAATTACAACAGAGCGTGCCACTAAAAAGGCAATAAAATGGCCAAATATTTCCTGGTAGTATCGTCACTTCCATCAATTTCCTGTTCGTGTCCAGCACTGCCATTGAATATTCACATCATTTTGTATTTAACCCTTTGGCCTTTTTTAACTATTTTTTATTTTATGTTTATGTGATACTTTTATATCGAGCTATACGTAATAATTCCCGCTTGTTATTTTTTTAATTATCGACGGCACTTTGTCATTAAACGTCTACAGTTAAACACCAAGAGATTAGAAATAAAGTTGATTTTTTTTCTTGCATAAATATTGATATCATTGGTCAATTAATACTGATAACTTACGTATCTTATATGTTCGCATGAGCATATACAGATTATAATATGATAACAAAAAAACCAATGAACACACACACACACACACACAGATCAAATGTTAAAATTCCGAAAGAAAACTAAGCTATGCTTAATTCTAAAAGCATTACCTTAGATGGATTAGGTAAAATATTATTTGCTAGTTCAAATCTAAAAATTCTCAAAAATTTAGGTATGCATTCATTTTCCTTAGCTTAATTTTGTTAAATATATTTAGTTTTTGAATAATCATCCCATTGGAACAAAATTGGTTTCACAATTTTGGTGAAGCACTATTGATCAGGAATTGTTTTCCGAAACGGTCGTCTAGTGCTGTAAAATTAACACTGTTATAATATGTACTTTAAAATAAAATTCCCCAACACTTAACTATCTATGCTTTATCGTTCAAAGTATTGTTTAGATGGATTCGGTGAAAGATATTTTGGTTCTATTTGTTCTCATTCCAACATTTTACATTTTGTGTGTGTGTTTTTTTAATTATTATTATAGGTGGGGAGTCATATTGTTTTCATACTGTTTCTTCTTCTTATTATTCTTATTCCTATTATTCCGCCTTTCTGAAGACCTACTTTTATAGTATATACTGGATCAGATCTTGATGGATTTAGATGAAATTTGGTACTTATAATCTGTTATCTGTGTAGATGTGTTCATTTTTTCTTTATCTGGAAGGTAGGTGGGTGGAAATGGCGTAATTAAGTACGTCGTTGAGGACCGGGAAACCAATTATGAATGGACATAAGTTGGTTACGACACTTTAATAATACCAAGCCAATGCCTTCACCTATGAGTTAATCCGATTAGTGACCGTCAAACAAGTCCAATCAAGCATGAAGTCTTGTAAATGAACAATTTATAAATGGGACAAATCTAAGTAATAGATATATACAACACCAAGTCAGCCGGCAATGTCCTGTTAAAAGACCCTAGGGTATTGTTTCTTTTGCATCAAAAACTCCTCAAAAATCTATAGTGCAATGAAGACCTGTGTCTTTTAGATTTTTGAAATAACAATTATAGCAATAGAGATTTATTCCGTATAATACACCTAAACTAATATGCCCCTCTACGTGTTTTTCAAAAGCAAGGGTCTTTTAAATCGGTATATATAAACAGCGCCGATCTATTTCAACACAGTTTAACACCGAGCTGACGAAAAGGAGTCGAGACTCGGCTGTCGAGGGGCCGAGCTGTAGAGGGTTAGTGTCCGAAAAGCTGCCGACTCTCGGTTTCTCGGCAACTAGATCTTTCCACAGCTCGGCAACTCATTCGGCTCCTCGGCACTTTGAGTTGTCCACAGCTCGGCAGCCCACTCGGTGATTACAAGAAATTTAGGTGGATATTAAAGGATTTAAATAAATAAATTAATTAAAAGTAAGTAAATAAATAAATTAATTGATTAGTTAAAGGGACGGTGGAGTACATGTACATATTATTTCCCGAATATTCTTAATTTTTCATATTTCATTAAGACATAATTAAATAAATAAATAAAGTAGACGATGGAGTAGTTGATTATTTTCAGAATTTTCTATATCTTTAATATTTCATGATATAGCTGGATATATTACATGATATAGCGGGATTTTAAAAACTAAATAAAATGTCTTCTTTCATGACAGTAGCTATATACATGTTTTAAGAACTTAAATGTGCGAAACAGGTAAACATCAGGTGTCAAAATCCTTATCTGTTAATCCGCTTTTACCATCCTATACCTGGCATCAATACATGACTTTCAACACCCTTTCGGCGTTCACTGACACATACATAATAATACGGATATTATCCCCTCTGCTGATAAATATTGTCCTACTAATCTCTCTTTGGCTAGCTCTAAAGTTATATAATTTCACGATTTTCTCTCCAAAATATGGCGATATACAAATGTCAGGGGATCGAGTGGACGAAAAGGTGCCGAGGAGCCGAGCAGCCGAAAAGTTGCCGAGCTGTGGACAGCAGCTGCCGAAAAGGTGCCGAGTATAGACAACAAGGGGCCGAGATGTAACTGCCGAGCAGCCGAGATGAGCTGACGATTCGGCACTAAAGTGTTAAACTTTCGACAGGCCTGTACTGTGGAGTGTTGAAATAGATCGGCGCGGTGTAAAGACCCTATCTATGGGAAAACATACTTTTCAATACGTAGAGTGTCTTTCTAGTTTCTTTGCGTTTTAAAATACCCTAAAAATGACCATGTCCCTTTTTATATTATGTCTCTCCCATAAGACAACCCTTTAAAACACTCGAATAAACTTGAAATCAACGAAAAACATTACAAATGAAATAGATCGGTGTCATATAAAAGACCCTATCTATGGGAAAAACATACTTTTTTTCAACACGTAGCGGGTCTTATTATTTCAGGTGTATTATACGGAATAAATCTCGTGTATAAAATTTAGAGGATGGAAAAAGTAAAGCGTCTGAGTGATCAAGATTAACAACACTTTTATATTCTGAGACGGTTGGAAATAAGACCCTAGAAGGGTCTTTTCACCGGATTTATGCCATATATTATTTATGGATGGTGGGAAATTATACGTAACTGGTATCTAGTTATCATATTGTTTTCGTTCTGTTTCTTCTTATTATTCCTATTATTATTATTCCGCCTTTCTCAAGAGCTACTGTCATAGTATATGCTGGATCAGATCTCAAAATCGGCTTGATGGATTTAGATGAATTTGGTACCAATAATCTGTTATCTGTGTTGATATGCTAGACATGGTTATTTTCTCTTTATCTGGAAGGTGAGAGGGTGTAAATGGCGTAATTAAACACGTCGTTGAGGACTGAGGGAAACCAATTCTGAATGGACATAAGTTGGTTACGACACTTTAATAATGCCAAGACAATGCCTTCACCTATGAGTTAATCCGATTAGTGACCGTCAAACAAGTCCAGTCAAGCATGAAATTTTGTAAATGAACAATTTGTAAATGGGACAAATCTAAGTAATACAAGTCACCCGGTAATTTCCGGTTAAAAGACACTAAGGTATTGTTTCTTTTGCATCAAAACACCTCAACAATCTATAGAGCAATGAAGATCTGTGTCTTTTAGATGCTGGAAATAACAATTGTAGCAATAAACATGAGATTTATTCCGTATAATACACCTACACTAATATGTACCTCAACGTGTTGAAAAGTAATTTTTTTTTTCAATAGAGAGGGTCTTTCAAATCGGACTATATATACAGCGCCGATCTATTTCAACACACTATACACAGATAAATAGCCCGGTTAACAGACACGCTTAATATAAAATTAAGTTTTTTCTTTTAACCGGACTTTATATAGTGTGTTGAAATCGATTGAAAAATTGGCGCTTTGGTGACGCATTTATTGTTTTTCCAAGATGAGAATTATATTAAAATTTGAAATGCAATTTAGATCATTTTTCATAAATATTTTGTTCCTTCAGTCGCGATCACGATCTATGAGGCACCACTATTTATTTTTCCCGAAATTATACTCGTATGAAAAAATTAGGAATATTCTTTACCGAGACGAAATATTTTGAACTAGGGTTACAAAAATTCATATATTTTGACTGAGCAGATATATCGTTAGGATCATGAACCTGAAACATATAGGAATAACCGATATAAGTCGCGTAATTGAAATACAAACAGATGGCCTCCTACGATGTGTATTGCGCATTGAATCACGATTATTAATCAATAAACTTTAAAAAAAAATTAAATAAACAACACAAAGGGTAACTTTTATTATATTTTATTTTAGATTTTTCAATAATTCCGAGTCGATCGGTGTTTATACTGTCTGACAACATCGGGAGGGCACCTGGGTATATCCTCGGGCAGTGTCAACACGCTCCAATATTACCTTGATTTACCTGCCAATAATTACAAGGTCTAACATTCACACCTAAGACAACGATCTTAATCAACTCAGTCTTTAAGACCAGTCGTTAATTACTTTGTTTATTCAGTGAACTCGCCAATCCGTCACTGGCTTCAATGTGTTATCACTTGTTAATTACAGGTGACCAGGTTACCGGTGAAGTTTGAAAACCTGTCGCCGTAAAAATCGCCAAGCGCCGTTTTTTTGTCGCCAGTTAAAGAAAAAAATCGCAATTGGCGACATTGGCCATGCTAAGCGCGACCCCCCCCCCCCCGTAGTCATTCATTGAAACACGCGGCCAAACCGAATCAGAGGGCTGAGAGGGGTTCTACGAGGTTTCTTATTCAATGAAATTCATTGAAAACGTCACTTTGTTTGCCGAGAAGGCCTTTCAATGTACGATTTCTCTCATCGGAAACTTTAATTCAAATCTCCTTTAACTGTCAACGAAATTTAAAAAAGTAATAAAGTATTATTTTTTGTTAGTTTACTAGGTCGGCGCGGTACAAATGAACTTCATACACAACTGTCTTTAGAATGTAAACGTTCATCACGGCAATATGCATGTGGCGTTAAAATCACAAAATTTACCTATTGATTAATAACTAATCAACAACATCTCTTGTTAATTTTTTGTTTTATTCAATCTTGTAATTCATATATGAAGGGCCGTAACTTTGATGTAAGACTACCTGCACATGCAGATACCCGACTCGAGTAGTGTATTACGTCAAATATTGTATTTTTTTAAAAAAGTACCCTTTTTGGCGACACAGTAATGAAAATGAAGACAACATTTTACAACTGGCGATTTCCTTGGCGACAGACTTTTCCAACTCAGCGCTAACCCTGCTAGGGTCTTTTCCACAGATATATGCCATATGTTATTTATGGATGATGGGGAATCATACGTAACTGGTATCCCAGTTACAATCTCTAGTTAATTATAATCATTATTCTGTAGCACGCAGCGTTAATTACGTAGAAGTTTCAAGTGTTTAGCTTAATTTACAAGTTTTCAAAATTTTTGCTTTGCTTTCAGGAGTGTGGTTTGGATATAAACCAATATGTTTGTATATGGTTTCAATGCCTTGTACTAGATGCGTTTTTAGTTGAAACCTTGTTTATAATAATAATAATAGTTGTATTAGTGGTGTATATACTTTGTGATTATATTTTTGCGTGACTTAATTTGTTCGTTAATTTGACTTCTTATTCCAGTTGTTTTTGTATTCTATTCATGTGTTTTTACATTAATTATTCCCTTCAAACATTATACATTTATTGCCTTTGAGTGAGGCCGCTTAGTAAGTGGAAGGTCATGGGTTCGAACCCTGGCAGGGTCTGACCCAAGACTTGAAAGTGGGTAGTGACTGTTCTTTGGCCAAGCACTCGGCATTACGAAATAAAAGTCACGGTTCTTTTGGATGGAAACTTAAAATAAACGAGGTCCCGTGTCACAGTGGGCTTGGAACCCTAAAGAACCCTGCTGTATAATACCATAAGCGCAACGCACAGACAAAATTTCTGCACGTTCGCCTATAGCTGGCGACGTCTCGATAAAAGTGACTTGACTGGGGCGTTTAACACCATTACTCACTCACTCACCCTTTGAGTGAGGGAGATATGAACACTTAAAATAACAGTGTCACAGTGGGCTTGGCACGCTAAAGAACCCTGCTGTATAATGCCAGTAACTGAGTGTTTATCGATACTAGTATACCGATGAAGGAGCGTAGCTTGATATGAGACAACCGATGGAAATACCTCAGTGAAGATCAGGTAATTTTTTATATTTTATTGTTTTCTTCAGAACTAGAAGAAAATATAAAATGATAAACAATAATCTATACCAAACAAATATATTTAGACACTAAATATTGATAAAATACTGTCTTTTCAACGACTTATTAAATGACAATCTCCAGTAAAGCTTAAGTTACTAAGTTGTTTTATCTGATCTACTGTGCATGCAAAGTTCGGTTTCGGCAGTTTTGATTTGCCTTTTTGACAATGTTTATGAACATAGAATAGTATGTTTGTATTTAAATTCAGTAATGTTTTCAATTCTTAATAATATCAATAAACAGCAAATATCAGGTTCAGGTGTCACCAGAATGCATCATTTAACGCCATTTTAGGAAACCCCCTTGCCCCTATTAATTCATATTTTATTTATACATCAGGTCACCTTTCTTTCAGAACATTCCAGAATAAAGCATATAGAAATGCGTAATAAAACTTTGATATAAAAAAGTATTGGAATTCCTATTAATATCAGCGTTCACTTTGTTGGCTATCCTATAATATGCATATATAGGCAAACAACATTGATCTGTCCGCTTGACCTTTGATTTAAATATTCATTATGGAGGAGTAAATTTAAGTAAAAGGAATCACGCGTGTATATTTCTATACGATGTAAATACGAATCATGGGCAATTTGTATATATGTATTATCTGCAAATCCTAACGCTAACCATGTATTTATAAAAGGTCAAGCGGACAGGACAATGTTGTTTGCTTATACGCCGACTGTATATTGGAGAATCACATTTGAAACAGAATAGACAAAACAAGCAAATTAAGCCCTACCACCAATTTCTATTTGTGATTTGCACTTATGTTCAAAGGACAAAAAACTCCCAGGAAATAAAAATGAACAAACCCTGGTTAACAAAATGCGCATCTCCTATATTTTGATATTTTGCGCCTAAAGATATACTTTTAGATTAAGCATTACTTAGATTTAAGGATTTTGTAAAATGTAAGAACACAATAATTTTAAAATGTTCAACATACAATGCAATTTTTGCCTACTGATTTAACGATATCCTAGGGGAAGCTTAGAATTTGCAACTTGGCTTCTCAAAGCAAACGACTTTAAACAAACAGGAGGTATAAACCTTTCCTGGTCACTAAGCATAACGTTACTAGCAGAAGTTTACTTGTTTGACTTAATTTGTCTGTTTTCAAAGCTTCGTGTTATGATTTAGACATGGCTTGGTATGTTTTTAAGTTTTTACTTGATTGGTCACATATTATATACCTAATTCCTATGTACACAGTTAAAAAACAGTTATATTTAAAAAAATCTTAAGAGTTTTCAATCAAGTTGACTAAACATATCGCAATATTATATATATTCTTAATTATAATATATATATCAAAATAAATTCATTCACAAAATATACCAAATATGAAAACAAAAGTAGAAAAAAAGATTTCATTAAATAGAAACAAAAACGTAGTCATTTTGACCTTTCAAATTTTAACGACTTACATACACAGCTGCATTACAACTCTTAAGTTTAAGCGAAGATTTTTTTTAGTCAATGCAACTTAACATATTTCACAATTATATACATATAAAATTACAGAATTTGAATACAACAATATATAAATGTCTATCATCTATAAAATATAAAACATCAAACATGAAAACAAAAATATAATGCACCAGGAATTCAAAAAACAAAACATACTATCTTATATGATTCCGTATCTTTGAAATTAAATTAAATTAAAAGAACATCTGACAGGCTTAAGATTCATATAATTTGCACTCATATAATACAATTAATTAACAAACACGAAACAGTTGCAATCATTATTTAATAAAAACATGAACGTGCTTGGTTTTAAAACGATTAAGGTAAAATATCTGCTTAATAAACGTTTAAGTTTTGGACTGTGATCGCAAAAAGATAATAAAACCAACGAACATACATAGTAACTATTCATCATTTACAAAATATATACAGTGAACACATATTTTACAGTGTGGTCAAATCATTTTTATTAGCAGCTGTATATAAAGCAGCGTTAAAACAAGACTCTGGCATATTTCATAATTACAATAATGATATTTCACTTTTATTTAAAACATTTTCAATCAAATGGCGTTCAACAAAGAAAAGAATTACCAAAACATAGAATTAATGTTGCCAGCGTGTGATAACATCTCCGAATTAAAAAAGTCGTGTAATAATACTATTGTTATCCATCACAAACCGGTTCAAGTGAGGTAACTCGTAGAGTCTGTGATAAGATTTGTTTCAGTAAAACAAAAATAAAATTATAATTGCCCTATGTTATGTGAAAATCAAGAAATGTCACCTTTTAGATGCAATGTCACCTCGATGCCCAAGAATGACAGCACTTTTGGATGGTGATATTTCTGGATGCCGCATGGCTAGAAGGCAAATAATGTATATTATATAAACTAACGTACAGGCGTACATTTAGAGTTCATTTATATATATGTTACAAATATTTTTCTCAGCCAATATATATGACTTTACTAAAACCATCATGACACACATTTCTAAATTGTGCAAAAACAAAACTAACAAACAATGTTTCTTCATAAAATAGCGAATTGTGCTGCATTTATTGCAATCATCATCGATGCCATCGGTATTACATCCTTAACGGAAGTTTTCTTTTTTGCATTTTTGTAAAATATCTCTCGTTTTCTAGTTAACGTCAATGCTTGTTTTCTCCAGCCGAACGTGGAACTACAATATAAAGAAACATAGGACTACACTAATCATCAAAAAGAAACATACCGTTCCTTGTGGGGGAACTTAGTAGACTGAGAAATTAAGTCAACACGGTAAAGTAACAAAAAAATCTGGTGTCTGTTACGAAGTGTGCGCTGCAGATATCATCGGGGAAAGTCCAAGCAGAATAAATTCTGATTTTATTTAAAATTCGACATTTTAGGCAATAATTTTGACGAAAGGTATACAAATGTGCAAAAGTTAAATTGTGCTAAGAGAAACATAGAAACCACCACCAAAACAAATAATATTCAAAACTTCTATCAAAACGGTCATGATCTTCACATAATCTGTCAAGAGTTGAAGTTTAAACGTATGTTATAAAGTCTTTGGATTTATATTTACCATTCATAATGATATAACCTTCGGCGTCTTCATTGGAATCTCTCTCTTCAGAGGTTTCATCAGATTGTCTGTTTTCCCTTGAGAAAAATTATAATAATGAAGATTGTCACTTTCGTGTTTAATAAAACAATATGATATATGGTTCTTGAACTGATATTGGGAAGATTGTCCCAAGTTGATTCATGCAAGTTTGGAGTCACATGTGAAGGACAATATTTTTCATTATTATATAGCAATATATGTATCACACAAATTAAAGGATAAATCCCGAGGTGTAAGCGTGCAATAAATATCGATATTTGCACGCAGACATTGTTCCAGTCGGATGTTTCCCGAATCAATTTTTCATAATGCATGCTTTGTCACATGACGCTGTCATTTATGACGTCATACGATTGTTGTTACTTGGCTAATGACGTCATGATTTTGTTGTTGTCGTATTGCACTAGTTCTTATATCCGTATACAAGAACTAGTGCAATATTTATGTATTGTAAGACATAAATGGTATTTTGATGGTTGGTTGGTTGGTTGGTTGAATGTTGCTTAACGTCGCATCAGCAATTTTTCAGCTATTCGCGACGAGAACTATTTAATTTATCTCTATGGATTGATCTATGAACAATTTTTGTGTATGCATGTGAAGTGCGAGTGTGTTGTTTGGTCTGCCTTGTACTAGCGCGCACTCAGGGCGACTTTACCGTTAAATAACCGTTTAATTATAAAACAACATGAATTTCATATATTTCCCTCTAGTATTTTATATAAAATACCAATTTGTCTCACAATACATAAATAATGCACTGATTCTTGTAAATGAGTGCAATCTGACAACAGCACAACCATTACTCTTCAGTCTTGTTACAATATTCTTGTGACATCATAAACGAAAGTGGCATGTGACTCAGCGTGCAATATAATATTTATTGGGAAAATCTCGGACTGAAAAAAGTGTGCTTGTAAATATCGATACATAATGTATGCTAACACCTCAGGCTTTATCGTTTAATGTCTATACGAAGCATATATTGGTTTAAAATAATTTATTTTATGTATTCTATTTCATTTGTAATTAAAAGGTATTATCTCCTGTTTAACAAACAATGATAATGCACTAAGAGGCATATAAAGAGAACATACTTGTAATTATTACTTACAACATATAGAAATGCAAGATATTGGGTATTGGGATACCCGTCATATGCTAGTGGAATATTTGCAAACATCTGATTATTTGAATATTGAACTACTGACTACAAAACACAAGGTTCATTTAGATGATAACTTGATTTTAAATTGTCCTTGTCATTTACCGAGTACAAAATAGTTAGAATACGCATTTAACCAAGTTCAAATTATTGATATTGCATTTATCACATAAAAATTTCGTAAGAACTGGATTCAATTTTTAACAAATATTGCTACTTTAGTATAACAATTTTGTAAAGTCCAAAGACGAATTACCTTTCAATAAAATTTCTAAGGGCTGCAAACCTAAAGAAGAATAAACTGCACCGTTAAAGATACATAACATTTTCCTTTGCGGTATAATAATTTGGATTATTAATGACATTGTGGCAACAAAAATTGACCGACATGATAGATTAGTGGTAGAGAGCTCGCTTAGTATGTGGGGATCGTGGGTTCAAACCCCGACCAGGCCTGGCTAAGGCTTAAAAAAGTGACAGTTCTTTCGACAAGCTCTCAGCATTAAGAAATGAAACCCAATAGATCCTTCCTTCACAATGTCCAAAGCGCCCTGCAAATTTCAAAATTTCTGACAATACCTATCGCTGTTGCAGTCTCGATATAAATGAATATTCTTGACTGGATGTAAAACCTCATCAATCAATAAATCATTTAATCAGTTAATTAATCAATCAATCAATCAATCAATCAATCAATTAATAGAAACTGGTGCAAGGTATAGCAGAAACTATAAACAGCTTAAGAGAAACAAAACTTTCTGGTGTTTGGTATTATTTATGGCATTTCTTAAGGCAAGAATTTCAAACTTGCACTAAGATAGATTTGCACTACAATATACAATATAATTATTTTGACTGATTATTCATTATTCTTTTCTTGAAATAATTAGTATTTAAACGCCTTAATCATATTTTTCCAAAGATAAAGCATAAATACTTCAGTATGTACCTGTAACGATCAGATATCCATCCGAACTTCTTCTTATATTGCAGTTAATTTCTATGTCACGTGAGTCTGATTCTCTGAAAGTAAAAGAAATGCAAATATAATAAAAATGCAAAGGTTTTTATGGAACCATGAGAGAAATTATGATGTTGTAAACTGCAGATTTCGCATGTGTTATCTATGCAAAAAGTCCAATTCTTTCATTTTCCCATCAAAAGGGAAAGTATTTTTATTTCTTATGATTAAATTTTTAGAGTTTTTAACAACAAACACATTTTAAACAACTTGAATGCATCTAAGCAAGTTAGAAAATACCATCCTTTTCACGTTGGAATTCAAACGTTTCTGTGCGGTATTCACTAAGAGTCAATCCGTTCTTGCAATAATAACAAATCTTATAAAAGAACGTGATAATTTAGCCATTGATATCGAAGACACGTATATAGTAAGTCAAAAATATATATTGAATTATCTTGTATATATGTATTACAGTAGCTTAAACTAAAAAACGATGGGTTATCAAGATTATATCAAAATGATATAAAATAACGGAAAGTATACATATTTGAAAAAAATAATAAATTTTCAATATCAGAGAGATAACTAAATATTTGATGGTTAGGCTTTACCTCTGTAGTTCTTGGGAATTCCCTTTATTCAAATCTGAAAATAAAACCCAAAATATTACACAAAAAGTTAAAAAGAGAAACATGTTCACCATTCGTTTCGTAACATAGTTGTGCACATGATATTAGAACTTGCTTGACTATAAACAAAAATCATAAATTAAAAAACGTTATAAGTCTGTTCCACGTTCTTTTATTATCGAGTTTGATGCTGCTCTCAGTGGATGCAGTAAGCTACTTGGGAGGTGCTAACTCTTCCGGAGCACCCGACCCCACTTCCCTGGTTGAAGTTCACATGTTAAATTGAATTTGCCAATTCAAAAGTTTTTAAGATTATAGTTTAAATCTAACTAGGTCGTAAAACTCCAATAGCGTTCCATATTTTCAGTTGCATTAATTTTTTTTAAAACAACTTCTTTTATATCAAATGATTAGACGCTGAAATATTCAGTACAATAAATATATAAATAAAAATCTTCGAGCCATAATTTAAAATTTTAACTCAATATTAATCAATTTATAAAGTCTTTAACTTCATTATAGATATAAGTACCTGGTTTTGGACTCACTTTCGTATGACGTATTATCTGCTGTGATCGAAAGATTTTCGTAAGGCCTTAAAGTAGATACAAAGTCATATAATCATTGACAAAAATATAATTTGGATCTTTTAAACATATAACGTTTATTGTGGTTTTAACGTATAGATTTGTTACACGATTTGCAACATGCTTTATTTTATTGCATTTAGGTTTGACCTTAAAAAACAATTATAATTTACAAAATATGAATATTCAAAATTATTGAAATATTTTGATTCTATCCAATAAATGTTAACTTAAATTCTTTTTATACACAAATCAATTTAATAAAAATATTAAATGGCTATAAGCATGTTCAAGAAATTTATAATATTTAACAAATATATTTTATATGCATTTTTTTATTATAGCATTTAAACAGCAACGCCATGACGCCATTCCTGTCACAATTCTCCAATTACAATTATATGACGTCTATGTAATTGTTTATGATCAAACTCCAACATTACAAACATTATATAATGTATAATAATTTAATGTCTTTCACAACTATGTGTCAAAAATGAATACAGAGCTGTATACGCAAAGCAGACTTAGTCAAATAGAAATGTCGCATAACAATTATTACAATAAAAAGTAAAATGTATTTAAAACTTACTCAGATGCTCTTAGTTCTAAAAAGAAAAAAGCTATTAGTTTATTTATCAAAAAATTTCATTTCACATTTTTCCAAGGAATACTGATTAGGAATTGTATGTCATAACGTCCCTGTAGCGCTGTAAAATTAAAACTGGTATTATATGTAAATTAATACTAACTATGCTCTAAACATTTAAATTATAATTATATTGATAAGCATATTCTATCATATAGTTGTTGTAGTATCAGAAAAATCATTCGAATTGGTACATCAATCAGGAAGAAGAATTGAGTATAAAATTACCTTTGTATATATAATTAAGTTCCACAATATTAAAAAAAACAAACAACGAAAAAGGGTCGGCGTATCCTATATTGAAGCACCATCAGAAACACACCCCCTATATACATACCTAATGTAACTAGACTAACTTACCAATTTCTCGAATTCTGTTTTGGTATAGATATCCATCATCAAAAATGTAATCCATTGCACCACTTGATCATATAAAAAAGAAATAGACGGTTAAGCTGATGTTTTAGCATTTTTCTTTTAAAAAGTAATACATGAATTTAAATCATATCCTTTTTTATTATAAAGATGCTTTAAAGTTTAATTGCATAATAATATTTCAATTCCCTTACAAAACTGTTTTGGTTGAAGGTCAGATGACGTTTGGCCACTTCCTATGGAATGCACTTAGATTGCAATCCAAGAGTTTACAAGATCTTAATTTTTTTATTGCCTTCATCATAACATTGTTGATAAATATTAATGTTGCCATAGATATATATTAACGTCCAATTTTTCCGTGTTCTTTTCATGCTAAATTTTAAATACAGACGTGTCGGATGTAGCTAGCTATATAGGAGATATATACCAAACAGGAAATGTTCAGTAAATCAGTAATTTTATTTGTTTAGCTATTGTTCTTTTTTCATCAAATAATTTTTAAAACCTTCTCTCTGAATTTAGAACTTTGGTACAGTAAAACCCGTGTTAAGGGCCGCCTCTATATATCATCTGTTTATAAAGACCAGTACATTTTTATCCTAGTTGCTCTTCATTATTATTTTTAACCTGTGTTTAAGGACCACCTGCCTATAAAGATAACTTTAATTGGTTCCCTTGAATGTCTTTTAAGACAGGTTTGACTTTATTGTACCATTGGTATTTTGTCCAAACATACATGTATTTGACTAACTGAAAATGTATAATCTGTTTTCATGAAAACGGAAATAAATACTTACTCAGCTTCTTCTAGCACTGCTTCTGAAACATGAAATATTTTTTACATGAAATATTCAAGTTTCATTTCAACCTTTTAAGAAGAAACAATTTACACCCACCAAAACATGAAAATGAACATATATAAATATACATTTACAATATAAAAATAAAATTAAACGGAAAATGCAATAGCGGTTCTGTTGATTGGGAAATCGTAAAATGTATTTGTAAAATATAGCGTATGTCCAAGTACAATTAGTACTACTAAACTGAATCTTGGAACAAATAGAATAAACACCACTGTGTCACACACACGTTTTGCTAAGTGGAATGTTATTTTTCTTACTTTTCATATACAATAGTCTCGGCTGCATTGCGCTTAGAAACTGAAAACAAACAATATGAACGCTCCACAATATTGATTACTACAGTACTATCTGAAACTGTTAAGATTGCACACAAATATTAACACAACAAAGATTTGTAATATAAAAGCAAAGAAACTATGTGCATCTTACCAGCGTTCGCATAATGGACAGAATCACTGAAAGTAAAAAAAAAATATCAAAACAATAATGTCTATTCAATATGAGAATATAAAACGTATAAGTAAAAATTACAACATTCTGTATTGAAAATATTAACAAGAATGCTAATATATTAATATTTGAATCAGTAACATACATACTCCCTATATTTATATTTTGTCAAGCTAGGATAGATGACAGTAGTGATGAATTAAGTATAAAAATTTGTGCACTCGATTATTCCAATCCATGCAATAATCAAATTGCTTAAATCGAAATTCGGTGCTACTTTTACTTACCTTCGTACTTGATTATCTGAAAAAAATTAATGCTTATTTGGTAGATTTAAATGTTAAAAAAATCAGATTTACGTCAAAAATTAAATCCCAACTTGAAGGCAATACATTCCGTCTCCCCCCATTATAATATATTTGAAATTTTGAGTTCGATCTTTGCATTGGTCTGAAAAAATATTCAATGTTACGGTAGACTTCTCATGGTAAAACCACTACATATTGCCTTTCATGGGTTAAAATTTCTTTACACGTTATCTATTGATTGCGGATTTATCAAAACCAAATTATAGCCTTAATAATGGCCGAATGAATTAATATTTTTAGCAAAACTGAGTGATTTCCTTTTTACTACGAAATATTGGTCCATAAAGCGTTATACAGAACTCAAATCTAATAAAATAGTTTTCATTACCATTGAAGTTTACCCGTCTTTTAAATTGTCTTGCGATTGTAATCAACGTAATACAAATCATGACGCATATAACTATTATTCCAATCATGGTAGCTGTCTTCGAAACAAATAAAATGGCCATCACTGAAATGTAGATGATATCAGAGTATATTCAACAATATCTTTCAATTTTTTTTCATTTTATTCAATTAAATGTTCAGTTATCTACAACAACGTCAGATAAAGTAACAATGTATTACAAGTCCTTGTATTTCATATAATACATGTGAAATGCAATTGAAGATATTGATGATACCGGAAACATTCCATCAAAATATGAAAAGAAATGTTACACAAAGAGAAAATTTAGTTCTCTTTTTTTCTTTAAAAATGATTTTCAATTATTATCAAACGCAAAATTTCCGGTTTATATATAAATCACATTCACAAAAGAAAGCGAACTGGCAAACATTTGAACTTTGACCAATCAGTTCGAGTGAACTGGAAAGGATAATTTATCATTGTTTGGTTAGCTACACTTAATAATATTTATCGTTACAGTTCCAGCTATTGAACTGTAGTTCAAACAGTTATGTAGGGAGTCAATATTCCACTCATGTCCGAATTACAATATTGTAAGTGGAAGCTAAGAAACGTTTACTGAGGACACGACTAAAATAAATGAAATAAAGGAATTCGACAAAACGAAATACACGTATAAGAAAAGACGAGAAGTACACACATCTGAGCAAAAAACACTGTCGGTAAAGTACCAAAGTAATCCAACTTATAACCAGTGCCCCCCCCCCCCCCCCAAAAAAAAATAAATATCAGAAACTTCATACCTTTAACCGAAATATTAACTTTAGTCTTCCCTAAAATCAGATTGGCTCTTCATTGCACTTACAGGACTTAAGGGCTTAAAGTACTTTTGACGACCACAAGCAATGTCGATCATAGTATGACCAGTAGTCCTCAAAACATACAAAAAACATCATACCTTTGACTGAAATGTAAACCTTAGTCTTCCCTAGATAATTACTGATTTCCACAGAGTATGTACCAGAATCATCCATTTCCGCATGGCGTTTATATAGACCAGTATTGTAGATTATCCCTTGTCTACTTTCATAAATAAAAAATCCAAAGGATCCATTTTGTATCTTGGTGGTGGAATTTTGTGTTCTTTCTAGTAATACAATCGGTTGTGGATATCCTACAAAGCTGACGTTGATATCGATAGAATCTCCAATATTTATTTCTCTTTCTATGACATTTGCCCCGAAGAGGAAATAAGGATGACCTGAAACACAAAAAATAAAAAACAAACATACTAATCCATTTCAAAATCACAACCTAAAAGCTAAGTAAAGCGTTTAAAGTAACAAACTAAGTTAAAGAGGCGAATATAATAATAATAACAAACATACTAATCCATGTCTGAGTCACAATCCAGAAGCAAAGTATAAAACTTTGGAACTTCCAGAAGGGAAGTGAGGCTGAGCGCCCTGAAAGGGTAAGCACCAACATGTGAACTTTAACCAGAGAAGTGAGGCTGGGTATTCTGGAAGGGTAGGCATCTTATGATTAGCTAGATACACCTGATTTTAATTATTAATTATAATCAAATCCTTTTTTACGTGACACGGGCTTAAAGTTAGATGAAATATACAGCCTACAAATGAACAAATTCATATCTATTTCTAGATAAATGGCTTGATGGCGAGCCTTTGGGACTTTATATTGTTCTATCAATTTTTTTAATTCCATATATTTCAAATTTAAGAAAATTATTTTACACAAAATATAAACGTTGAACTTCAGAAGCGTTTCATCGCCATAACAATTCGTTGACTTGCATGTGTACAATCCAGCGTCAAAGCAGTTGGCATTAGAAATCACCGTTGTGCTGTCCTCATTATTGGATAATATTGCATTGCCTTGTGTGATCACATTTTTTATTTTCAGTTCACTTCTGTCGTGTAGTAACGTTATATTTGGTTGAAGGCATGGTAGAACGAATGACGAGTTTTCTGAAATATTGTACAGTCCGCTCTTCGTCATGATTACATCAGGTACGATTTCTAAAACAATGCAAAATAAATATGACCTCAATATACTAAGTAACTAAGAATCATAAACAAACATACTGTACAATCCAGAGGCAAAGTAAAAACTTTCGAACTAACAAGATACGTAAACTACCACCAGGTAATTAAGGCTGGGTGCCCCGGAGGGGTAAGCACCTACTGTTAAGCTAGCTACACCAGCCACATTTGTTATCAAAATTGTGTGAAAGCAACATAGAACTACGGCACGTTAAATATATCCAGGACAATCCTCGACACGGAGACATAAAACTTATCAACAATACCGTGTTGACGGCCATCATTATACAATTTCTACTTGGATGTATGTTAAGGCAATACGTGAATGGAGGGCATCTTTGGAAATTTCAATTTGATTGTTTCCAATACACTATATTCAATGAGATTCATTCGTGGGGTATAAATGATAAGTATAATTTCTTATTTTAAAAATATTTCAAAAACCAACATAGCAGTCTATGCCCACAACAACATCCCAAAAGCAGAGTGGAAGCAAATCAAGTTAAATACATAATCTTCTGCCAGGAAAGTAAAGCCGGTAGCTCCGGGAGGAAGAAATTATGAATTGGGAAGGTATGAACATAAAACTATAAGACTTCAAATATATTCAGGTTGTAATGGATACAGAGACGCCAATTTGTCATCAATATTGTTTTTACAATCAACAAATTAAGGTTTATGCTCATTCACTCATTCTTGCTTTATTCGTATTATAATTTGTATGTAATCTCTTACGATTGTTATATATTTTCAATGTAGTATTATTCGTTTTTCCTGTTCTTGAATTCGTCGCTAAGCAGTAATATTTCCCTATTTTATCGTCGCTAATTTCTTGATAAGGAAATCTTGAATCTTCACCGATGACAGATAAATTAGATGATAAAAACCATTTATAGGAACACGAAGGTGTACAATTAGAACGACAAAATATTTCTTTCATATCGCCATTGCTAGAAAAAACATACGTTGGTTGTTCTGGATAAATACAAACATCTACTGGTCCTCCTGAAAGTATATCGAATTGTAATTTTATAGAGTAATGGTGCGTCATACCGACTGATTAAATCGTGTATAATTACACCAAAGATATATCACAACCATGTCCATGTAAATATGACCCAAGCGTTTTCAGAACGAAGCATAATCTAACTTTAGTAAATCAACTAAGTTGTTAAACATCTTTAGAATCCATGTTTACCAATGTCATGATCTTATAGTTTCTTAAAGGCGAAACCATCGTTTGCGTCAGACATTTTAACAAGATTTGTGTGTATGTATGTCACTTTGCAACTACCTACATTAGTTCCCGAATACATCGCTAAAAGGTATCTAATTATCATGTGATTAATCAATATTTAACTTTGTTAGGTAAGTAAATGCTAGTAGAAGGATTTTCAATTTAGAAAGGTTTTTTTCAATTTTTCTTCAGATACTTACGGCCCACAATGATGGCTAGGTTATTTGATTTCACTAGCTTTCCGGATACATTAACAGAGCAGTACACAACGACTCCATCATCATCTATATCAGCATTGTATTGAAGTTCTGAAATAATTTTGGTTCTTGATTTACGATCGTCAGAATAGTAATTGGTAAATGGAACTGTGTCTTTATACCATGTAACGTTTGTTAATGCAGATACTACGCCTGTAACCTCGCATTGGAATGTAATATTTTCGTTCTGTTCGACTGTCGTATGGTTGGTTGTAAGAGTCGCTTTGATTGGCTCTGAAACATTTTTAAAAAGTTGCAAATTGTAAACTGTTTATTTCCTTGGTTATATATTTATCAGCGAACTTCTATTTTTTGCCTTTGTGTGGCAAGAAATGCTGATTTAACTGCGGAATGGACAAGCGGTACTTTTTGAGTGAAACACTTTTCGTTCTAGCATTACTGAGAAAATTATTTTGAGATGATATTCAGCTCATGACTTCTACAATAAGCACGATGCTACAGTTCTCGAGTGGAAATGCAAACGTATCATTTCTCTGCAGTTTAAAAATAAGGAATAATCAACATGCTTCATGTATAATGCCGACTACAGAAAACCAGTTACCTGCTTTAAATAATGTGTATGTTTGTATATTTCTGGTATTTTATGTCAGTATATCTAATTTCGTTCACCAGTATTGTAAAGAAATATTAAAGAACCGGAGATACCAAAAAAGAACAGCTACCTTCGTCAAGCTACCAGTTCAAAATCTTACATTGTTGGATATACCAAATCAAATACAAACATAACAGAGTATGTTAAATTCAAAATCCAAAAATATATGGTAAAACTTTTGGCAATCTAACAAATTTGGTTTGATTAAACAACTTAATGTTCACCAGGGAAGTGATGGTGGGTGCCCCGGAAATGAAAGCAGTCTAGCTAGCTATAAAAGGCATGCGTGAAATCAAAATCCACAATAAAAGCTACATGGAACTATGTAAGACAATTGTACCTAGAAAAATTATTTCAGGTGATATTTGAATGTAGAATACTTGTATTAAATAGTAAAGTCTAAGAGAGAGAGAGAGAGAGAGAGAGAGAGAGAGAGAGAGAGAGAGAGAGTGTGTGTGTGTATGTACCTATAATGATGCGTGTAGTTCCGTTCAAAGTTGTCGTCTCTGATCCGCTTTTATATGTCAGTGTGAATGTTACATTAGTATTGTTGTTACGTATAGGGATATTTTTAAAACCAATTCCAAATCTCCTCTCTTCAAAGCGACATATATGATTAAGATTCTCCTTGTTCTCTACAGAATTATAACACCCTCTGTCGGTTTTGCTATAAAATGCAACATTATTCGCATCGTTTATATCTATCTTTAGGGAGTTCCAAGAAGGAGTTACATTGCAGGTGATGTTCACTGGTTGACCGATTAATGCGTATACGTCTGGAGTCCAAACCAATGGTGACATATGGCACGCTGTGAAAATGAAAACATTAAATTCGATATAAATGTTGCAAAATATATCAAATACAATGTATTGATAAACTATTCTGATGTATGTACCTATATTTAATTGTCATTGTTTCTCCTTCTATGAAACATATTAGCAATTGCATGTTATAGTAATATAGATAATAATTGACGTCATCATGTAAATACGTCATTTACTTGTTACGTCAAATCACCGCGTTTGCATACACTACAATCACAAAGAACCCTATAACGTTAACTTTTTACGGTTAAATCCAATAAGATATGCTATCATGTGTAACAGTTAATCAATTTACAAGTGATTTTAACATGAAAGTTCGCTTTTCTCGATGTATAAAAAAAACTTATGGCGAAGGGAAGAACTATTTTTTGTTATCGTTTGGGCTCTGTATTGTGATTCGGAAATTAGTCTGGTGGAAAAAAATTGAAATTTCACAATAGGGGGACACGAGTGTTCAAAGCTGGCAACATAGCTGTCTTATATCATCATATGTTAGGGGTCAAGAATCAACCTGTTGCCAAGCTGATCGACCCTTGGTTTAGTAGATAAAAGGTCAAAGGTCAGATAGTGTTTTTTACCCAAAAATTAATCTTTATTAGTTTATAGCTGCCCAAATATATACTTTCTGAGATTTAAATAAATCAAATAAATCTGTTCTCATGCAATCATAGCATTTCATGTATTTTAACATTGACTAGGAAGCTAATTGAGACTGTTTAGGCTAAAATTTAAATATTTCAATGTTATTTTTCAAAATTCTGACACAAGCTTCAAGATAGAATAAAATAAAAGTATACATTCAACATCAAAGCATGAATCAAAATGCTAAAATATAATTCTTTTGTAAATACATGACTGTGATTAAAATAAATATATTGTTTAAACACAGCTAATAATTTGAAATTTATTAAAAGTTTAAAATCAAAGTACTGCAAGTACTGTAATCGGCAAGGCATAGTCACGAGAATCTCTGGAATATATCAATCACATCTAACGATTTCTTTTCATTCATCAATATTACTATCTGTGGTTATTATTCAAAGGGTTCAACCAATCAACGGTTTAACGGTCCCATTGCAAGTGCATACAGCCACCCACTTTAAATTGTATGCCCTACATGTACATCCTGTAGTGCAACATGATTTATATTTACATTTCAGCAATGCATGACATGATTTTGGTAAAGGTTATTTTCTCATTAAAACCCCTACCGTAGCTCGATTGGTATAGCGCTCACTCCCCGTATGTGGTGAGTCCTGGGTTCGAACCCTAGTTGGGTCTGACCAAGACTTGAAATAAGGTAGTTTGCCAAACCCTCGGTATTTAGTAACGAAAGTCACGAGATCCTTTGAGAGAAATCTTAAAATCCGATGCCCCTTGCCAAGACGGGTGTAACATGTTAAGGAACTTATCCTGCACATTTCCCTAAGTTCACTGCAAAGGTCACAATTTTTGCAACTTCACCTATAGCTGGTGACGTTTTGATATGACTGAAATACGTAAAAGCCCGTAAAACCCCATGCAATCAATAAATTTATAATTTTCTCATTAAAACTGTTTTAAGTCACATTCAGACTCGCACTAACTTAACTGTCCGAGAATAATCGTGAACATCAGGAAAATACTTAAGTCCAAAAAGTTAAGTTTTGTTCATGATCCTTTGACATGTAATTGTCTTAGAAAAGTTAAAGTTCAAAGTAAGATTTAAGCAAAAAAAGTTTAACTGTGAAAAAAACTCAGATTTAAGTATGAAAACCAGTACATGTATTGTTCATAGTCCTGTTGCCAAATGACAAGACAAAATTAGTGGCGAAAAGTTTATGGTGCATCACAAAACAAGGTCGTTTTGAAACATAAACACAAAAGCGACATTTGGAATGGATAGGTCACACCATCAAAACACCTGACAACAACATCACAAAACTTTGAAATGGAACACACAAGAATAAAAGACACCTTGAGACAAGTTTCTGGAATTGAAACAGAGGGGTAAAATTGCGCAGAACAGAGCCAGTTTGAGGGGTTTTGTCGATGGACTAATCTCCACTGGGAGTGAAAGGCATACAGTACGCAAGTTAGTGAGACTAGCACCATCCGTGTCCTATAGGTGACGGGAGTTCTAGAACAAGTACCAGGTATAACTAAATGCAGTTAAACTGCAGTTTAATAGTGTGCACGTTGAATATGTAGGTCGGTTGCATATGATGTTTGAAGCGAATTTTCAATTGTACTTTTCCCCTGAGAGGAACAGTTTACATCGTAGATGAGAAATCCTCGCTAGGTACATTCAATGAAGGCATCTGCACTCACAAGTTCAGAAAAAAATTCCCTCTTGCAAAGGTGGGAAGAAGACCTGTGTTTTCCCTGGAAACACGGAATGCTGTATTTAGAATGTCCAGAGAGTTAATTGACAGTCTTACAGTCTGTAATTGCATGGAATACTGGGAGCTTATTCCTTTCCAGAGGTGATAATTTTATGCTATGAACAGGGACGAACTTTAGATGTCCCGGTCTGGAATCATACTTTCTCATTTAAAAGCAACAGAAGAATAAGGTCATCAGTATCACGACAGACAACAACTTTTCTTTTATAGCCTTGCATGTAAGCATCAACACCATGGGGAACAATTCTAGTATCGCCGGCTTCCTTGTGTAAAGCTTTAAGAAGGGTAACACTCATTCCTTTGTATGAATTAAACATGCTGTCTGCTGGACCTCCTGATACCCTCAGCTAAGCTAAGAAGTGTCTTGGATTACTACGAGATCCTATTCTTTGTGACTTATAAAATCTTACCAATTTTATGGTAGAGGGACATTTTAATTATCAATAATTCTTCTAACAGAACGGGGACCTGATCCCCTTTATCTCTAGATGGTTTCACCTTTTATGGATTAGTTGTCATATCTATCATAATGACATCAATTTTAATACATTTATCTTTCGCGTGGATAAACACAGTTTGTGCGTTTCCTAACTTGCCGAATGCATTGATGCCTTTCCGTTTTCCCAGTGCTACAACTAAAGTTTGACCATTAATTATTTTGGTAGTAATGTCTCCATGCAAACGTGATATTTTGAAGATCCGACTCGTCGGCTTCAGATAACAAGGGTCCTGATGTATCAGGTATAGAAAGCGACTCTGGGAATAGCTCTTGTTTCAACAGTTCACTAATATTTCCACCAGAAAAAGAGAACACACTTGATAGTATTATACAGATACAGTCATTAAAGTTAATCAAATCTTTCAGTACCACCAGTACTTTGATTTTTTTTTTTAAGTGGATACTTATATAAATACGGGCAATATGATTCAGTAAAATTATTTTAACAGAAGTCTAAAGTTTTGTTAAACAGTTGTAAATGCACAAATGTGTTTATACTAGACGTATTTATTTGCCACAATTAATCATATTTGTAAAGGTCAAATTTGTGCGAGCGCCTAATCTTATTTTTCATTGAAAACTTTGAAAATAAGTGACTGAATTAGTTGGATATGACTTTCTTTTAATTTGAAGATACCACTTACATATTAAGAAGACAAAATGTATAAAGAAAAACTCCTGTAAGCCACCTTGAATTTGTGTATAGGTCAATATGGGCATTTTCACTTGAACTTTGCACCCATTGATCTTTAGCTACCCCACAATGGCCCCTGGGTGAAATCTTGCTTGGCAACAAGCCGATTCTACCAAAGTAAAGTTCAAAGAAGGTTATGACATAACTTGCCACTTTTGAACACGTTGTCCTCCCTACATCGAAAAATAAGCGGTTTTTTCAAAATCCTCTACCAGACTAAATGGTTGTGGGAGCTTCCATTGTTTGCATATAGTATACAGTCCAACCTGACTTCAAACCACCTCTATATAAAGGCCACCTGCTTAAACTATAAAGGCCAATAGAATTGTATTCCAATTGTTCTTTATATTATTTGAACCTGTATACAAAGGCCACCTGCCCATAAACGCCAATGTTACTGGTTCCCTTAAATGGCCTTTACAGACAGATTTGACAGTAAATTACAAAGTCTTCCTAAAACCACGAATTTACCACTCTATGCAATGGAGTTCCCTAGTGTACCACGTGATATCATATAACGTTTCTGCGGAACAAGTTTTTCTATTTGAGATAAGATTGGTTTAGTTCAAGGTTTAGTACTCCGGAAATGTTCGACGTAACCGTTTTCAAAGTTACATTGATCACGTGGTACACTGGCGGACTTCATTGTATTAGAAATTTGACACCACGGAAATAATTGATTTCATTATATTTACACATATATTTACATGTCAACGAATTATTGTATATTACAAAATCTACCTTAGACGGTAATAAAAACACGAATTCGCAACATTATGCAATGGGATTCGCAAGTGTACAACGTGATATCCAATAACGTTTCTACAGAACAATTGTTTTTTAGAGAAAATTGATCTAGATCACGTTTTCCCTTTAACCCTCTCGCTGCCACGGAACAGTGGAAATTACGTCAGCGCTGTGCCAAGGTTAACACGTCATCATGATTGCGTCATCAAAAATGACGACGTTCAGAGAAAAGGAGAACCTGTCTTCATTCACCTGATTTCATACGTCGTAAAACATTCATTCCAAGGTCAATATTTGTCCGATTTTGATAACATTTTCAATATTTTACGCATCATTATTCGCAGATTTTTCTCATTAAGTTCATATCTTGAAAAGTATAACTCCAGCATAAAACCAAGTTGAACATAAGAGTTGAATTTCTATTAGGCAAGTAGATCTATCCCGAATTTATTTTTTTTTTTGACCTTGTAAAATTTATTTTTAACAACATTGTATAATGATAATAACCAGGTGATTTAAATGAGATGCTTATTAATGTTCATGCAACATGAATTTTGAAAAACTATCGAATCCTTAAGTTTTGAGCTAACAGTTTTAATTAATTTAAAAATTCACTATAAAAAATTAAGTTGGCTATGATGCAATATTGAAATGCGCATTATACCAGGAGCATTACCGACACCTGTGCCGCCTGATGAATGTCAAGAATACCGGTGAAATAAAATCTGCACATGATGGGCAGTATTTAATATCTATTGTGTATGCTATTAGTGGAGGAGAGTTAGTAATAGATCCTCCTGTAAAAGAAATAAATGATCAAACAAGAAATTCTGTGCACAATCCGTCAGTTAATTAAAGAGAATTTTAAAGATGGGTAAAATAAACGCCAAAATCGCATCTAATAGTTTCTTAAATACAAAGAGGTTATGCAATGGTTTTGATATGAAATATTTTTTAAGTGTTTTTAGAACAGGTACACAGATAGATTTTTATCGATGTTTATTTATTTACATTTAAGATTCAAGTTTGTTTAATTTGATATCAAGTTCAAACAGCTGTTGTTCAAAGAAAACACCAAGCAGCAGTCGTGAAACGACGATAGTGGCAGTCAGGGCCGTTCGTACAAACCATTTTAGCACATTTCTCTTGAATTAATTTCCTAAGAGGCTTGTTTTCTATTTGGTATATGTTCTAAATTGATAATGTTGCGTATAACGTGAATCGGTGATATTTCTAAAATTATTGAAGTCTTACCAGAACAGGTGTAAAAGATGCACAAATTTAGAAATGTACAGTGCACTATTTAGCAAGGTTTCTTTATCGTCAGCGACTTTCCCGAAAGTATCCGATTAACTATCTACAGAGGTCATGTATACATGTTTTATGTTTTAAGTTATTGAATATGAAAGCCGTGATTAATTTTTTTCAAGTAAAGTGAACGGTAATGAAAAGAACACAATTGCAAAAGTGACAATAGCATACCTCAACATACATGATATTTAGGGAACATTTTCTGACCCTTAGACATATATAACTTTTATTCACACTGCCGCTGACCGTTAGGAACTGCAACATAAATAGATGCTAAAAGCATCCTGATTGCGAAATATAGCTAGCACAAATCAGATAAAAACATAACTCATTGTTAGTTATAGCTACAGCGCAGAACGATAAGGAGGTAGCATAATCCGTGACAATGCAGTTTTTGGATGATGATGCACAGGAAAACCAACAAGGGGCATTTTTTATAGCGCAGCGGATCCCTCCCTGATCTCTAACGAGCCCCTTTTTTTCCTTTTGATAGCATGCCCATATACAATACAGGCCTGTCGAAAGTTTAACACTAAGAAAACGAATAAGTGCCAATGTGCAGCTCATCTCAGTTCATTTTTAGCGATAATTTTCGCCAATTTCTCTTTATCTCTCGGTCACTTTTATGATTACTAAGCCATCCATATCTCTGCCACGTAGCAGCCAAACTTAGACTACTTTATATTAACTCAGTGTTAAACTATTGACAGCTATACACTGTATAACACAATAATGTGTGCATGTATTCTTCAAATGTTTGTGTCTACTATATTCCGTATTTTATATTTTACCGTCTATATGAAAAAAAGGTATTCAGATGAAAAATCTTTGGAAACTAACAAAAGGTTATATGAAATAGCAACTTGAAAAGTGAATTAACCCAAAATAGTTGTGGAAAAAATGCAAAATCACAGTCATGGTTTTGTAACATACTATATTTATTGAATTCAAAATGTGTTTTCTGCATGACAATTTGGATGTTATAAGGGTCTTTTTCGCTTATGACCCAGGAACGCACTTGTATATTGTAATCAGGTTGACCTTGTTTTTGGTGTAAATGCTAAATAAAATAAATAAAATATATTGCCACCTACATTATATCCAAAAACAACTTCATTCCTTATTTGCAGACGTAAATTAAGCGATACATTAATGATATATACAATTTTAATGTTAGTTAATATATTTATGTACTCGTAGGATTTTTTCCTTCAAATACATTCCAAACATACTATAAACCATTTTATATGACAACCAATGGAGAGTTCCTTCTAGAAGCTTTCTTTACCGTCTTACGTGTCATATGTACAGGTACCCGGGCAATGGATTTTAAGCATTTCATATATATATATGTGATACGCTATATTTTTTTAATAAAATGCTTAAAATCCATTCCCCGGGTACCTGTAGTCATATAAAGAGACAAATTACTTTTCACAATCAATCCAAACATTTAGTCAGGTACATTTGAAAAGTGTGTGACGAAGCCTTTTAGAGGCGTTCTAATCATATAATTTGACAGACCACATGTTGTAATATTCATAATCAAATCTAAAAGTCGATTAAATGATTCGTAAAAGTTAAAAATTCTATGTGAGGACTTCAAATTATAAGGGGGTAGTTAAGGTATAGGTGACTGTAATACGTATACCTCGTGCTTATACCACACTTCCCAATAAGTAAAATGAATTTTCTGAATATTTTAGAACTAACTTTATGTATGACGTACAGAGTTCAAATATAAAACTGTATATTTTGAACAAAGTTAGTGATACACGTTTGCGGTGAAACAGTGTATACAATTGTAAATAGTTGTGATAATCGTATACAATGTTATCTTTTCTCAACAAATTGTTTGCTATGTATTAATGAAAATCAGAGAAAGCTCAACTCATTTGGAGATCTGAAAAGTACTACATCGAAAAAATATTTGATGAAAAAAATCATATCATTACGTGCTGACATAAACTTGTATTATTATTATTATTATAAGCGACATTTAATTTCTTTGATTTCAAGCATATTTCATCTCATCTCAAACTGTCGAGTGGCCATTCATCGATTTTCATTATTTGCTCTTCTATATATGACCCAATGCATTTGTAAGAAAATAAGTTTTTAATAGATCAGTGTTTTTCTCGTTGCCGAAGGTTTAATTAATTGTTAATTTGTCCTGAAAATAATTATTAATTTAATTATTTTATCAAATGAAATCGGTCCGTTAGTTTTAAGGAAAATATAACAGCACGCATGGCTGTTCAGTCACTGGTCATGGCATTTACGACTGCATTTTTTACAGTAGCAATGATGTACGACAGCAGCATTTGATTACGTCATAATTATGCTATATTTACGTCATAATTTTTGTGATGACGTCATGTAACCGTTATGTCAGTTAATTACCATCTTACTTTGTTATTATGAAAATAAGATATGAAGTGGAATAATAGGAAATAGGGTTTAAAGTATTGTGGTTGGAATCATAGAAAAAAGGACATATATGTCCTCTTGGCAGCGGGCTGGGGGAGGACATATATGGTATCGTGGCAGCCAGAGGGTTAAAATGACGTTATTCAAAGAATGTTCGACGTAAAACTTTTTTTAAATTTTTAAGCGTTTCAACCAAAAGTTTAGGGGTATTGATCACGTGGTACACTGGCGGACTTCATTGCATTAGAACCACTCAAATTAGAAACCACGAAATATTTGATTTCATTATATTTGCACATACATTTACATGTCAACGAATTATTGCATATCACAAAATCTACCTTAGACGGTACTAAAAAAACTACAAATTTATCAATCCAATCAATTGTATTAGTTCTTAGAACCACGAAAAAAGGACATCAGGAGATAAATGATTAATTTACTGTGTTTGCACACACTTACCTTGAACGAAAATCAGGAACACAAGCAAAAGCATTTTTTCAGAAGATTGATAAATAACATTAAACGATAACGATCAATATTAATTGAATGATTATAACAGATTGTGTCACTCAAAAAAGCAATAAAATGGCCAAATATTTCCTGGTAGTATCGTCACTTCCATCAATTTCCTGTTCGTGTCCAGCACTGCAATTGAATTGTAACATCATCTTGTATTTAACCCTTTGGCTTTTTTTAAATTATTTTATTTTAATTATTTAATTTGTAATGCTTTTCTATCGAGCTAAACGTAATAATTGTTTTTTTTTTAATTATCGACTGCAAATGGAGTTCGCCGCTGTACCACGTGATACCCGCTAACAGTTATGCGGAACACTTATTTCAAATGGATATCGAATAGCATAAGATGACGTTTTCCTGCGAAAACGACGTCATTCTGGTAATCTGTGACGTTGACGTTTTCCAAAACGTTCCGCACAAACGTTAAGAGGTATTGGTCACATGGTACAGCGGCGAACCCCATTGTCAATAAACGTTTACAGTTAAGAATCAAGAGATCGGGAATAAAGAACAAAGTTTTCGGATTTTTTTTTACGGCGGTTTAATTCTTTTATATGTACATACTAAGATATTTATATCATTGTTCAATAAATACTTATAACTTACGTATCTTGTTTGTTCGCATGAGTTCAATTAATACTGATAACTTACGTATCTTATATGTTCGCATGAGCATATACAGATTTTAATATGATATCACAAACACCAATGTTGACACACACAATCACATATCAGCAAGAGGTTGAACATTTCATGGGTACTAGTACTGATTATCATTTGTACATATTTTATATGAAAACATCCAGTGGTCCGATAGACATTGTTCATAAAATTATCTGCTTCGTATATTAAATATTACATTTCCTGAAAAAACTACCTACCTACCTATCCTCTTCGTCCCTGGTGGGACATAAGGCCACTATCTACTGTGGTTTCTGTTACTAAAAACTTTTACAGGATAAAGCAGTTAACCTCATGCCTAACACTCCAACCTGGAGGGCCAGGGTTTTTTATTAAGGTTTCTATCCTCTAGAATAGTTGCTTTCCAAAGCTAATGAAGCCATTCTATCCAGGTTTTATGTCAGAGTTTTCCTTCTCTTAGATGAGCTGTCCTCCCAGACTAATGACTCTCATCTAGCCACACTATTTACCCATAGTTGGGACAAGGGTGATGAGTGCTAGGGCGTGACCACACACCGATGGGCCTACACACTGCATCTCTAGAGGCCTTGTTCCTCTGAGATCCTCTACCGTTCAGCCCAGAGTACTAGATCCCAGTTTTCATGCACTACCACGAGGAGGCACTGTAGAGATCTTAGACTGGAAGAGGCTTTGTACTGACAAGAAAGACTGACGCACTCGGCTTTCTTTTTCGCCCACAGAAGTAGGCTAGCCAGCGGCAAGGTAGAGTCTCCGACTCCCCCCACACTAGACGCATATCCAATCTCTGTGGTTTTACAACCAGAAAGAATTTTAACTGAGCGTAAAACATCACTCCATGCTCCTAAAAAACTAAGCTATGTTTAATTCTAAAAGCATTACCTTAGATGGATTAGGTAAAATACACTTTGCTCGTTCAAATCTAAAAATTCTCAAAAATTTAGGTATGCATTCATTTTCCTTAGCTAAATTTTGTTAAATATATTTAGTTTTTGAATAATCATCCCATTGGAACAAAATTGGTTTTACAATTGGTTTTGGTTGAAGCACTACTGATCAGGAATTGTGTTCCAAAACGGTCGTCTAGTGCTGTAAAATTAACACTGGTATAATATGCAATTTAAAATGAAATTCCCCAACACTTAGCTATGCTTTATCGTATTGTCTTAGATGGATTTGGTGAAAGATATCTTGGTTCATGTTCTCATTCCAACATTTAACTTTTTTTCTTTTTTTTAAATGTTTTTTTTATTATTATTTATTATTATTATTATTATTATTATTATTATTATTATTATATTATTATGATTCCCCACCACCGAAGGTGGGGAATCATATTGTTTTCGTTCTGTTTCTTCTTATTATTATTATTTTTATTATTCTTATTCTTATTCTTCTCTCAAGACCATATGCTGACGCATATTTCGGGAACGGCTTGATGGATTTAGATGAAAATTGCTTCCAATAATCTGTTGTCTGTGTAGATAATCAAGACGCGTTTATTTTCGTTATCTTGAAGGTGGGTGGGTGGGTGGGTGTAAATAAATACGTAGTTAAATACCCGGGGAAACCAATTCTGAATGGACATAAGCTGGTTACGACACCTTAATAATACCAAGCCAATGCTTTCACCTATGAGTTAATCCGATTAGTGACCGTTAAAAACTTGGCGATTTTTAAAACCACAGCTTGTCACGTCACCCGCCTGTACTTAAAACCTTACACAATGAGATGAATGGTGTATACAATTTGCCTTGATAGATCAAATGGCTTGGGGTTTTCTGTTAATCACTGACTGTGGAAGTAGAAGACTGTCCACTTTTTTAAGTTTACACCAATGAAATGTCTCCTTTTACTGACTGCCACTTTCTTAATGACCGGAATGTCGAGTACAAAAATTTGTAGTTTTAGTCGGAAATGAATCTTCCGAGTAAGCCGCCACTCTGTTACTATTAACACTTTTCAAATAAGAGATGGACAATAATTTCAGGTATTGTTCAAGTTTAAGATAAAATATTTTTGTGTCTTTTTTATTCGATTTAAACATTGGAATTTTCGTAATTTGGACTGAAAGCTCACTTCGATTTAAACATGGGAATTTTTGTAATATTTCGTAATTTGGACTGAAAATTCGCCTCAAATTCGGCATATCGAATTAACTAACAAATTTACCTAGAAATACATAGCGATCTGACGGGACCATTTGTATCATTTCGATTTAAGCGAAATTTCGATTCAACCGATTTCGAATTAACGAGAGTCGACTTTATTTCTTTTGCATCAAAAACACTTTAATAATCTATAGAGCAATGAAGATCTGGGTCGTTTAGATGCTGGAAATAACAATATGAGATTTATTCCGTATAATACACCTAAACTAATATGTACCTCAACGTGTTGAAAAGTACGTTTTTTCAATAGAGGGGGGTCTTATAAATCGGACTATATATACAGCGTCGATCTATTTCAACACACTATACACAGAGTTAACATACACGCTTCATATAAAAATGTCCGCCTTTTACTATTTTGACTGAGTAGATGTATCGTTATGATTATGAACCTCAAACATATAGGAATAACCGATATAAGTCGCGTAATTAAAATACAAACAGATGGCCTCCCATGATGTGTATTGCGCATTGAATCACGATTATTAATCAATAAACTTTTTAGAAAAATTATTAAATAAACATCACAAAGGGTAACTTTTATTATATTTTATTTTGGATTTTACAATAATTCCGAGTCCATCGGTGTTTATACTGTCTGACGACATCGGGAGGGCACCTGGGTATATCCTCAGGCAGTGTCGACACGCTACAATATTACTTGGATCTACCTGCCCATCATTAGAAGGTCTTACATTCGCACCTAAGACAACGATCTTAATCAACTCAGTCGTTAATTACTGTGTTTATTCAGTGACACTCGCCAATCCGTCACTGGCTTCAATGTGTTATCACCTGTTAAATACTGGTGACCAAGATACCGGTGAACTTTGAAAACTTGTGGCCAGAAAAATCGCAAATAATAACGAGTACTAATATAATGATGGATGCATCATTACAAATAAGGCGCCCAAACGAATAAAAATCAAGAATTTTAAACTTGTAATATTGAGATTTAATTTTATATATAGAAGTAGTACATGAATCCAATTGGTTAAAATTCAAACAATAGGCAAAGTTGATTGACATCACCTATACCCAATATCACAACCAGTTGTTTTGATGAGTTAATGATGTTATGATTTTAAATTAATCCAAGCATTTACCCATGTCATGTCATATTGACAACTAAATGCAGCTACTCTATCGAATTGAATAAATCATGCCCCAGGGATAACTGACCATTAGTGTTGCTTATAAAAAGATTTAGCTTGAGAGCTTTTGGGCATGGATCAGTGATTACTTAAGTATCCTAAACAATGAAAATTCATGCTTATTGTTTTAATTCTTAAACAAAATGATAGCAACCATCCCATGAAGATTACTATAGTTTGAGGGTGGGGATCTCAAAGTTAGTACCTAGACCTACCTGTCCCCACCCTCCTATTGAATGACCATATGGGTTTACTTAAGTATCAATCTATTCAACTTTTCATAAAGAATAAGAAAATATATATGTTAGGGGTGGGATCTCAACTGATCAAAAGTTAGTACCCAGCCCCTACTGTCCCATCCTCCTCTGGAATAACGTCATTTGTATTTCTGCAGTATCATTCTATTCAACTTTAAAAGCCGAACCGGAAAACATATAGTTTCAAGATGGGAATATCAACCATTTAAAAGTTAGTACCAAGCCCCGCCCATTCCCACTCTCCATCAAGAATGACCCCATGGGACTTTCTTTAGTATCACTCTATTCAACTTTTCATGTAGAAACAGAAAATATATAGTTTATGGGTGGGGATCTTAACCGTTTAAAAGTTAGCACACTGCCCCGCCCATCCCCACCCTCCCTGATACCCCCGGGAAAATCTTGCAATACAGACTTGTACATCTCGAAACACTGATCATGAATATATATGGTTTTATAGTACAAAATATAGTATAAATAGCAAAATTGAGCATTATTGTTTTTAAGACCCCGCCCTCCTGCCCCTCCCCTAATGACCCCATGGGCATTTTACCTCGGCCTCCGGGGAAGGAGATGGGGATCAACCTTCATGTGAAGTTTGGTTAAGATTGGACCAACGGTCTTCGAGAAATTGGTTGGACAAGTTCATGGCCGGAAGAAGAAGAAGAGGAAGAATAATAAAAATAATAATAATAATAATATAATAATAAGAAACGGTGTAAAAACAATAAGTCGCCAAACTTTGTTTGGGCGCCTTATAATAATAATAAATAAACTTTATTTGCATAAAGTATACAAATAATACTTATAGCACATAAACAAATACATGCATATGACACATAACAAGACATTATAATAGTCGAAATATGAAAATAAATAAAAAATCGCAAAGCGCCGTGTTTTGTCGCAAGTTAAAGAAAAACATCGCAGTTAGCGATGCCCAGCGCAAACCCTCCCATACGTACGCGTGTTCATTCATTGTAACACGCGGCGACGCCAAATCAGAGGCCCGAGAGGGGTTCTACGAGTTTTCTTATTCAATAAAATTCATTGAAAACGTCACTTCCTATGCCGAGAAGGCCTTCCAATGTACGACTTTTCTCAACCGAAAACTTTAATTCAAATCTACTTTAACTTTCAAAGAAATTTTAAAAAGCAATCAAGGTATGATTTTTTTTAGTTTACCAGGTCGGCGCGGTACAAATGTACTTTATACACAACTGCCTTTAAAATGTAATTGTTCATCAAGGCAATATATACACAACATTAAAAACGCATGTGACGTGAAAATCACAAGATTTACCCTTTTTGGCGACACAGTAATGAAATTGGCAACAAAATTTTACAACTGGCGATTTCCTTGACGACAGACTTTTACAACCCAGCGCTAACCCTGCTAGGGTCTTTTCACCAGATATATGCCATAAATTATTTATGGATGGTGGGGAATCATACGTAACTGGTATCCCAGTTACAATCTCTAGTTATTATTATTATTATTCCGTAGCACGCAGCGTTAATTACGTAGCAGAAGTTTCAAGTGTTTAGCTTAATTTAAAAGTTTTCAAAATTTTTGCTTTGCTTTCGTGAGTGTGGTTTGTATATGAACCAATATGATTTAATTTGGTTTCGTCGTCTTGTACTAAGTGTGTGTTTTAAGTTGAAACTTAACTTTGTTTATAATAATTATGGTTTTATTAGTTATATAGTTTGTGATTAATTTTGCGTGTGTAACAGGAAAGAGAAAAAATGCAGGGTCGGACCGGGGATCGAACCCGGGACCTCCCGCACTACAGGCGAGTGCTCTACCACTGAGCTACCCAGACCGCTACCTTCCTCCCTTCCTTTTTTTCGATTCAACTCCCTTGAATCGAACACCAGGTTCCACCCTGGGACCAATCTATTGGTCGGCCACTTTCCAGGGTCGGACGAGCCCCCAAATGTATCAGGAAAGAGAAAAAATGCAGGGTCGGACCGGGGATCGAACCCGGGACCTCCCGCACTACAGGCGAGTGCTCTACTACTAAGCTACCCAGACCACTACGCGTGATTTAATTTGTTTGTTTTTTTTACCTCTTACTCTAGTTGCTTTATTTTTGTTTTCCATTCCTGTTATAAATTTAGTGTTATATTTACAATTGTCATTGTTACTCCTTCTATAAAACATTTTGAGCAATTGTATGCCATAGTGCTATAGATAATAATTGACGTCATCATGTAAATTCGTCATAAACTTGTTACGTCAAATGATGGCGTTTCAATACACTACAATCACAAAGAACTTTTTACGGTTAAATACTATATGGAATGTTATCATGTGCACAGTTTATGGTCATTTGATTTAACATGACATTTTGATTTTCTCGAAGTAGCCTATAGATAAAACTTATGGTGAGTGGAAGCACTATTTTTTGTTATCGTTTGTGCTTCTCGATTGTGATTTGGAAATGGTTGTGGGCGCTTCGATTTTTCCGACAGTGGGTGTCGAGGCATAGTAAAAATTACTAAATGTTTTAAAATACATACAAGGTATTACGTATTTAGTTTTTGTTTTGAAATTGAAGAAATGACATTCTGTTTGTTTTTTTTTTTTTTTTCGTTATCGATGCAAATATGAATAACAATGGTCAGTTCAAACTATACATGAACGGCTTCGCCGTCATACAATTTGGACTGGCCATTGTTATTCATACTTGCATCGATAACGAAAAAAAAGAATGTCATATCTTAAATAATTATATTCTCGTTTTTAAAAGCTTTTAGATTGGTCAGATTTTCTTGAATGAATGGATTGGCTCTCAATGACGTCATTTCATTATGGTGACGTACAAAGTCATTAGAATTTCTATGCCATAGCGTTGCTACTTTTTAATTGTTACGGCTATATTATTGTTTAAATTGTTGTTTTGTTGTTGAAAAATTCTAAAAATTGAATAATTAGAAATGAATTTATTTTTCATCTTGTTATAGAAGTATGAAAGAATTGGACAATTTGCACACGTAAAATAATTTGCCACGCGAATTATTCAGTGTGCAGATTGCCCAATTCTTTCATACTTCCATAACAAAAAGAAAATTTTAATTCATTTCTTATACCCTTCAATGATCAGTATTGATTCATCGATATTAATAGAATAGCGTAATACAGAAATCTTCTTCCGAGTTTTAGATATCTCTGTCTTACATTGTCACTGATGCAAGATTCTTTTCCTCATTTGCAAAATAAAACGCGATTTGCAAACAAATGTTCAGTATCGAACTCCTATTAATATCAATTCATTTCTTTACGTTCTATGAATATTTAAATTAACTTTCGGAACTTATTCGTTTTTATCGTATACGAAGATTTTCACTCGTGATTGAATATTTTCACGGGTGGTTGATTCCGTGTTGTATATTACTGCACGCTTTTCTGGGTAGGGTATATAAGTAACACGCGTGTTTTTAAGTTATTCGAACCGGTTGCAAGCTGAGAGTATGTCTCACTCTGATTCAGATAGGGAATCCAGGCGTGGAAAAAGGGGACAAAAACCCACCCTGCCCTTTCCCCTTTATTATTTTTTTCCTTGTACTCTATATGTACCATGCTTTAAATATTTTAAACAAATGTTTCTTTAATATTATATAATCATGTTTGTGGATATATTAATATATAAAGAGCTTGCAACTAGGCATCCTATTTTAATTGTTTGTGTTTTATTTGCATAGTTAGTCAAGAAAATATTTATTTTCGGAGGAACGGAGAAAATAAACGATATGAAGAACTAGTGCAGACAAGAATTTCGGACGCACGGATGTATATGTATAGAAGGAATGGCCGACGAAAACTTAATTTAATATCCCGAGTAAACAGTGCAGCTGAGGACATCCTTTTTCGCGGGGGTAAATGTGTGGCAGTGTAAAAATTATTAGATTTTATTGCAGTTAAAATAAAGTGGAATGGATTTTTTCAAGATATTTTTATATTTAAATATTCGTGACAGTATGTATTTTTCACTGAGAACCAGACATTTTCAGAAAACAATATTGTTATTGGTGAATTTTAATTTGAAAATCGGGTATATCTAGTTCCCATTGTAACTTAACGGGCTGGCGATCGCACAGGTGACTTAATACAGGTGATGAGACCATCGTCTTAAACGTATCAATGGTTTACGATCGGACCTCGATTTCGGTACATGGTTATATTGTACTTGTTTGTCTTGTATATTGAGTCTTTTGTTTTGTAGTAAACATGTGTTGTTCTGTATGTGTTCTACACTTGTTGTGTTGTCCTGTATGTGTCTTTTGTCTTATTCTGCTTAATGTGGTCAGTCAGGTGTTTGGAGTTATCTGTCCACTTTTGGTCAGAGGTTCATTCTATTTATATAAAGAATCAGAAACCATTTTAGAAACTCTTATAAGTCTGTGTCGACTTGTGGGGGTGTATATTTATACCCCCCGCTTAAAAAGTGTGTGGGGGGGGGGTATATAGTGAGGGGGTGTCCGTCATTGTGTCCATCCGTCCTTCCGTCCTTCCGTTACATCATACGGTACCTATCTCTTATCCGCAACTCTTCCTAAACCCTTCAATGGATTTTCAAGAAACTTCACACAATCTTTGTGATATAATGTAGATGTGCACCTCCTATTTAAAAATTTGACCCGATGGATTTTTTTATGTGGGGGAGCGGGGGTTATTTTTTGTGAGCTTGTGGCTCACAGTTTTCTAGTTATACCCCCGCTTAAAAAGTGGGGGGATATAGTGATAGGGGTGTCCGTACGTGTGTCCGTCCGTCCCTCCGTTACACCTTAGGGTACCTATCTCGTATCCTCAACCCCTCCTAAACCTTTCAATGGATTTTCATGAAACTTGCACACAATCTTTTTGATATAATGTAGATGTGCACCTCCTATTTAAAAATTTGATCCGATGGATTTTTGGGAGCGGGGGGTATTTTTGGGAGCTTGTGGCACAGTTTTTCTGCTGTCTTGTAAATTGGGAATCCGGTTGGACACATAAGATCAAACTTTATAGAATAGTTCTTCCAAAAAAAAAAAATTCTTTTGAAACTGTTAACGTTGTATCAGCACTTACTGTATTTCCATAAATTGAATGCACATGGTTTTTATTATTTATTTCTTTTAATTGAAAATGTTTCCATTAAACTATCGATAAAATGCATTTAAAATGCACTGACCTAACCAAATTATAGTTTTAATAATAACATTATTGTTCAGTTCTCCTGTGCATAGAGATATTTTGCGAAAATTTTGGAAATATGATCGTTTAAATACACCAATTAGGCCTTATTCAAAGTTACATCAGGGCATTTAAGGTCAGGTAGGTCAATGTTGCTCGGGTTTTTTTCAGGTGTGATCATCATGAACATTCCAATTATGACATAACGTTTATAGTTATTCCAAGTAAGAAGGTACAGAAGGGATAATCTTGACATAGTCATATTTGTTGTTTTTCTTAAAAAGTTAAAAAAACTGCTTTTGTACAGATATAAGTTCACTTTTTCATTAATAAAAAAATTCCTATTAGATCAGTCTATTTTGTATTTAGTTTTGAGAATTTTTTGTGAGTTTAATTTGTTGAAACATGAAACTTTATTCTTCCATTTTCCATGTGCACTGAATTTGTGTGAACACAGTAGACAGTTCCAATGGTTTATATAGATCAGGTTATCCATCCGCTAATGTCCGTTTTGATTTTTTGTATATTGTCAGAATGAAATAAAGTAAGAGTTGAGTTGAGTAACGGTGTTTAACGTCCCAGACAAGAATATTTCACTTATATGAAGACATCGTCAGCTATAGGCGAAGATGCAGAAATTGTGCCTGTGCGTTGCGCTGATGGCATTATATACAACAGGGTTCTTTATAGCGCCAAGCCTACCGTGACACGAGACCTCGTTTATTTTAAGTTCCCATCCGAAAGAACCGTGACTTTCATTTCGTAATGCCGAGTGCTTGGCGAAAGAACAGCCACTACCCAATTTCAAATTTTGGGTCAGAACCGGCCGAACCCACGGCCTCCCACTTACTGAGCGAGCACTCTACCAACTGAGCTACCGCAGTGGACCAACTGAGCTGAATTAATATAAGAAATAAATCAGTAATAGACATCGAAATACAGAGACATTTTGAGTTTGGTTACATCCCGGGCGTAACAATGTAATGAAGTTTAATGTTGCCAAGTTTTACAAAGCTGATGAAATGCGAAGTTTTAAACTTAATAAAGGCTAGTTAAAAATTACGGGCAATTCTTATATTTACATGGTTAAGATAAAATAAATACTTTCCGTCGTATTTTGCTACAAAAACCCTCCGGAATTGTAGTATCAGGTATGGATGACACTGGAACTCCGGAAAATTTCCACAAATCTCTTTGGAATCCCAATAAAATTTGGAATTTAAATAACCCGGACCGTCTGAATTTCCGTGTAATTTTTACAAATCTTTTTGGAACTCCAGTAAATTTTAGTACATGTATATAGATGGATGACATTGATATTCCAGCACAATTTTTCAAATCCTTGGAAGTCCAGATATTTTTTTACAAATCTAGTCGGAATTCCAGTAAAATTTGGTAAGGATAACCCTTGAGTTAGAAAATGTTTACAAATATCTTTGAAATTCCAGTAAAATTAGGTACGGATGAAACTGGAATTCCAGGAAAAAATGTTACCACAATCCTAAAAATTTCATGGAAAAAAGAAAATGATTCAGTTGTCATCTATCAGTCTATAGGGACCGTGAGAGGGATGGGGTGTGTGTCTGGATAGCCTAATTACAAAATACGAAGAGTTACAAACTTGTCGATAAACCTTGGTGACTTCGAACGGATTACATCCCATATGATAAAGGACAATAAAACAAACTTTTGCTTATACGTGGCTGATGACTGTCTCGATGGAAGTTCTCATATTTGAGGTGCTCCTAATACAACGGAGGAAGATCCATAGAAAGAAGCAGACATTAACTGTAGCACGATGGACTCGCTCTGTTGTGCAACTTGTAGATATCCCACATTGATGCTCAACATACAAGTACAATTGTTTAAGTAAACATTTGTGGTATAGTTACCGACCGTATCGGAGGTGTGTATGATGATGGATTGGAAATCCTGTGCACGTGGGATCAGTGATGGTAGGTGGGGGGGGGGGGGGGGTACTGTGAAGGGCTTATCAGCATCAACTCGCAGGAGTACTTGTGTGATGTGGCTTCTCACAAGGACTTTTCAACGGGTTAAAATCAGTTTAAACTATTTACACTAGTTGCCACTTCCCTCTACTCTGCACTGGAACTGTGGAGCATGATCTTAAATGACTTCACAGTTGTGTGTGACAACCTTCTCTGGTAGCGTGTTCCACTCTGAGATGGTGCAAGGGAAAAAGCTATACTTGTAGGTGTCGGTGTTGCAGCTGATTGGGATAAAGCTGATGCTGTTGTGCCCCCTTGTTTGTCTAATGGATGGTGTTACGTCATTGGGTAGGCAGAGCACTCCAATTCTATTGACACGCTGATAAAATTGCACAAGTCGCTGGTCTTGTCTGCGTTGCTTAAAGGTCACCGGTCACCAAATTTATCAATTTTGTATTTTGCATTCCAATCGGTAGAATAGTCAATATTGATGTGTCTGACGGTTTCCCACGTCTTAGATTTACCTGTAATACACTAAAACCTTACCTGAACGAACTGCTAATACTCGGTAGTTTCCAACACCGCTCGTAACTTTCCGGCGACCTAATTGATGACGTACATGGTGTTAAGCTGCTGAGGAAAGACACATTACCTATATATGTATCCATATATTACATGTGGGTTTGTGTGGCGTTTTGACGGGTTTTAAAGTTTGATTTCAAGTCAAAATGCTATATTTTGTGACGTTTGGAGATAATAAAATCACAATGACCGATAAACATGTTTTTTCCACAAATTTCAGAACAAATTAAAGCCAGATTTACACAAGTCCTTTATGCAGCTTTCTAATTGTTTTGAATGTATTCAGATTAAATATTACGAGATAAGTCAGAGAAATGTGAGTGGTATAATCATTTAAGACAGTTCAATTTATTATGAATCAATTCAGTCAAATAAATAGATTTTAAACAATTTTAATTTTCAAAATTAATTTAATTCCGTAATTCATTCAGTTCACACGTTCAAACAAAGTCTTGTATGCCCTGTTCAAATTAACCAATCTCATTTAACTTTAATTTATTCGATTTTCAGAATCCATCAAAAATGACAAATAGCATTTACTGGGTATATCATAAAGATAATCACACGTGTCAATTAATGTTGCATATTGTAAGGTAAATTGTTGATTACAGGTGGTAGATGTCTACTTCTAAACAGGATGTTTCCCAATGGACTGTAGCATATTGATAATCTCTTAATTACTGGTATCTGAGGGGTGTAAATCACGCTTTGAATGATATTAATTTATTGTGAATAAATGAAAGAAAGTTACACTCGAGTTTTGAGTCCTTAGTTAGTTGAGCATAATCTCACTGGTATCACATTTTGACAAAGTTCTTTTCATCCCATTAAAATTAAAGCGTAATAAAGTTATTATATGAAATTTTTTATTATTTTTTTTTATTTCATCATGAAAACAGTGAAAATAAATGAGAATTAGAATTCTGATCAGTACTCCATCGGAAAATATCTACAAATATTTTTTTTAAATTACCCACTGACGTAAACTTCAATTTCCATTATTATTATTGTTGTTATTATTATTATTATTATTATTATTATTATTATTATTAAACTTACTGCAAATAAGGAATAAGAAGCTATTGAATTAAAATTACTTTCATATTTAAGTAATCCTGGGATGAAATATTTTAATTGAGAGACAATAAGAAGTTATTTTTTAAACCTGTATTTTGATATTTTCGTTGTACAAAAACTGCAGGTCTTGGATCTAGATTCTATCCGAAAACGTGTTCTTTTGATTAATTACATGGGTAAATAATAATAATAATAATAATAATAATCTAACTTGAAAGAAATTAAAAATGGGACACTTTCTAAAACAAATATAAATTAAAATCAATTTGAGGTCATAATATGGCTGTACGAGAGAGAAAAGATTTTTTTTAAAAATAAAAAACAAAAATTGGGTTCTTTTTATTATTCCTTAGGATGAAAAGATAAAAATAAATAAATAAATAACTTAATTAATTAATTAATCAGAGATATGTAAAGATAATTAAAATGATATTAAATATTAATAAAAATTAATGTGAACAATATTTTAAATAAAAAATGGAAATTTGGATTATTTGTTGAATTTGATAAATAGATATAAATAAATAAATAAATAAATAAATAAATAAATAACTCAAAAAGATATGTACAGATAATTAAAATGATATTAAATATTAATGAAAATTAATATGAACAATATTTTAAATAAAAAACGGAAATTGGGGTTCTTTTATTATATGTTGTGATAAATGGATATAAATAAATAAATAAATAAATAAATAAATAAATAAATAAATAAATAAATAATTATCAAAAGAAATGTAAAATTATGTTTTGTTAAAGTATTAGTAAATAGTATATCATACTTAGAGCAAACACAAATATAGTTTTTTGTACAGCGTGAAAACGCGTACATTGTTGTCACTTTCTTCCAAGATATCGAGCTTCTTTGCTATGAAATTATAAGATATGAGTACACCTGGAAATAGTGCGCCTGGTAAATGAGCGTGAAAGAAGTATATCTGTTTTATCGTGAGATATGTATTCTGAGACGGGTAATGCATTTGGTTACATATGCACATTTGGAATAAATTTTCGGAATACATTTCGGAATCTAGTAAAATATTGCGACGGGATGCACCTAATAATTTCTGCAATTTGGCGAACTGATCTCATGTTTACAATAAAAGTAGTTCGAGAAGTTTGCGTCCTACGATGTAAAATCATAACTTTTATGAAATGAACAGCAACGGCAGGTTGTTTAATTAATTCTTCGCGAAATCTACGGAAATTTAAATTTATTTTGAAGGTTATGATAACGTATTTTGATGTTGAGGCAATTGTGTCATATTTTAAAATGTTTATCGATTAGATTTTACTTTCTTGAAAGGGAGATAATTCGTACAGTGTTGTGTACAGTCGTTTTACCAGTTCCGAACAGGGTTTCATATAAGCGCTGCTGCAGACGTCGTCCACAAGCAGAGGAAATAAAATTTATGTTGTGTAATAATACAAATGTTAACTGATTCCAAAATATCGACACCTGTCCTCAAAAACACGTGGTAGTATGTTTTCTTGAAAAAAGCATTTCCGTGATCACGATTTGTTTACATCGTTAAACTAGGTCACCAACAATCTGTCGACCTTTTAGGAAGCGATTGAAGTTTAATATTATTTAAACAATTAATGCCCATACATTCAAGCATATTTAGAAAGTTATTTTGCGATTCCTTTAATTGAACAGGATTGAAATTTTAGATTATTCGGTAGTAAAAATTCGGAACTGGTAAAACAACTGTACTTCACCATTAACATGAAACGAGAATATTGTGAGTGATAATCAGCAGTTAATTAAAACCCAGATTAACAGCAAATGATCCAGTTACATACAACCGCTAGAATGTACCCCCTCATAGCAACGGTAGGATCTGCAAAACTCTTTCTCTCTATCCGAAATGACAAAACGATCGGGTACAACTTTTTTAAATTTTAATTATCGATTGTCTTTTTCATATATTTATGAAATTATTATTTTCTACCATTTAATTCAGCAATACATGGTTTGGTACATTGTTTCTTTTTCAAAAAAAAAAAAATCCGTCGGACTATGCATTGATCGACACCCCCCCCCCCCCCCCCCCCCCGAATTTTCGGTTATATTCTGTCTTGCCACAACACAATTTTCCCAACTACTGTACGCTGTACAACAGCACGACAGTGCTATGTTTTTTCTTTATTTATTTCTTATTATTATGTTTATTTTTTATTAATTTTTTTCTGCTGAAGTCAACTGAAATACCCAATGCTAAAAAATAAATAAATATGTAAAAACAATAGAAGTTATTTCCGATAAATCTGGGTAATAAATGCAGTTCACTATACAAGCTTCATTTACTAAATAGCTGGGATAACACCTTCTGCGTCACTTCCGGTTTTGTGCCCTTTTACTACCAAAGGGAGATAACACAGTTTTTCAACAGTTTCAGGACTTTAATTTACGCTGTAGAAAAGGATAGAAATGATTAAAAAATGTTATTTGTGGCTAAATCGACTTTTTATGATGTAATCTTTCGGAAAATAATACTTAAAAAAATTCGGTTTTTGGTGACCGGTGACCTTTAAGTGTCAGCCACTGGAGGTTCTGAAGCATTGATGTTACGCTCTCAGTACGGTTGTTGCGTTCTGTGACAAACCTGGCTGCCCTACGCTGGACCATTTCTACAGCATCAATCTGGTAATGGCGATAGGGATCCCATATGGATGCTCCATATTCCAGGTGTGGTCTTATGAGAGAAAGATAGGCTCTCTCTTTCACCTCTTTGTTGCATCTGCCAGGATTCCGTCGTAGAAATGACAGGATACCAGTTGCCTTGGCTGTCATTTGGTTGATGTGATTCTTCCAGTTGAGGTCGTTGGATATCTCTACTCCCAATTAAGTATGGATTGTGTTCTACTTTGGCGAGTGTTGTGCCACTGATGTTATAGGCAGCATGTCTGATAATTGATGTTCTTGACCTCTTCATTCTCATCACATAACACTTCTTTGCATTGAATTGCATCAGCCAATCTTTGGTCCAGTTAACCATATGCTCTAGGTCTGCCTGTAGGAGGGTTGTATCATCCTTTGATTCAATTACTCTATAAAGGAGACAGTCATCTGCAAAAAGCTTTACTCTGGATCCTATTACCTCGCCAATGTCATTAACATACAGCAGGAACATGAGAGGTCCAAGGACTGTTCCTTGAGGTACTCCGGATTCAACTGGGACTTCTGCTGATGATTCTCCATCCAGTACAACCTTCTGTGATCTTTTAGTCAGCCACTGTCTTATCCATTTGTGTGTAAGGTGTTCCACTCCATAGTATGTAAGCTTGTTGAGAAGTCGTTGATGGGGCACAGTGTCAAAGGCTTTAGAGAAGTCCAGTATCATCATATCAACCTGTTTCCTGTTGTCCAGAGCTCGGGAGATCTCCTCGATTGTGGTGATAAGTTGGGTCTCACACGAGTGGCCTGTTCTGAAACCATGTTGATAGTTAACCAGGTTGTTCGAGTTCAGATGATGCATGACTTTACTAAAAACTATATGCTCCATAACTTTACATACTACACCGGTCAGTGACACTGGTCTGTAGTTGCTCGGGTCAGTCTTGCTTCCTTTCTTGAATATGGCTGTGATGTTAGCATGTCGCCAGTCTGATGGGACTTGACCTTTGTCTTAAGAGTGCTGGAATATGATGGCTAATACTCTGGATGTTTCATCTGCTGTCAGTTTCAGTATTCTTGTAGGTATGTTGTCTGGTCCGCTAGCTTTCCTGACATTGAGGTTTTTCATTTTGGATATCCCATTTGGCGTAAATTCTTAGGCCTTTGTTCAGGAATTTCGTAGTGTATTGTTTGTGTGCCTTTTCGATCTCTTTCTTGACTCTGGTCTCTAGTTCAAGGTAGGCCTGCCAGTTTGAACTCTTTTTTGATTTCTTCATCTTTTTCCATCTTCTTCGTTTCTGGCGACACATTCTCTTTATTGTGGGACTTATCCATGGCAAATTCCATCTAGATGTTATCCGTTTCTTTGAAATGTGCTTGTCCATTGATGTAATAAGTGCAGTTTTAAATTCTGTCCAAAGGTCTTCCGTATCTCTGGTTGACTGATCTGCTGAGCAACAATTCTCTGCAAATATGACCATGTTCTTTTTCAATCCATCCATGTTTGCTTTGTTGTACTGATATACCTTTCTTTCAGGGTGGCGCTGTCGTTGAGTTTTAATGTTTATATCAGCAATGACTATGTTGTGGTCACTCATTCCTGGATATACTGTTGTGTTGGTAATTGAGTCTGGGTTGGTTGTTGCTATTAGGTCCAATATGTTGGAACTCCTTGTTGGACTACTGGTCATCTGAGTGAGGCAGTGATTGCTAAATAAATTGATGGCTTCCTTGTTTAGTGGTGTTGAGTATTGGGGTCTGTCACAGATATTGTTGTCGGTCCAGCTAATATCTGGGAGGTTGAAGTCCCTTGCAACAATGACATTTGGTAGGGTCTGTCTATTGGTCAATTTTGAGAGTGATGCATCTAGTTCCTGTAATAGTACAAGGTTATCACTTGATGGTTGACAGTAGAATGATCCTATGTATAGGGTGGGTTGCTTAGCTGTCTGTATGCTGACCCATGTGCTCTGACAGTCTGTATTCAAGTCCACTTCTGGTGTTGCAATCAAGTTGTGACTCACTGCTACAAATACACCTCCCTTTCCTTTCTTGTTGTCTTTCCTGAAGATGTCGTAGTGGTCGGTCATGAAAACTTCCTCTGATTTTATCTCTCCATACAGCTTGGACTCATAGCCACATATTACATCTGGCTTGTGTTCATCAATCAGTTCATTTAGCAATGCTTGCCTGCGGTTACTTACAAGGCTATTGCAATTGACCACCATGAGACGTATAGTGTCGGTATGGTTATTTTTGGTGTTTTAATGTGACATTTCATTTTCGTTTATGAAAACACTGTCATTCTCATCAGATGTTACATCTACCAAACTGCTAAACTCATTGGTTAGATTCAATTCATTCTCACTAGATGATTTACTGAAGTTGATGGAACCACACGGTGGGCATACCCAAGAGAAGTGGGTAACTGATTGGAGTTGGTTATATTCAGAAGGAGTAATGTTACCACGCCTTATGTGAATCCACTGATTGCAGTTGTCACACTGGACTGAATTATCGCCAAACTTTACCATAAATTGTAAAATATGTTAAAATATATACAATCTGACATTCCAAATGAATAAAAATAATGTCAAGCTTACCGAACATCTGATAATTGCTTTGCAGCAATGAACAAGGCGATTTCAAGTTGAAAATATATCTTTCCCAATCAATTCCCCTGTTTACACTATTTTACAATGGTGAAGTTATAGTGGGAAAGTGTGAGTTATAACCAAGCATGCACCATGATTTGACCAGTCAAGTTTAAGGTCGCTTGGGTTGCTGGATGTCTTACTGTCTGGTTAGTATACATAAACAAACACAAGTGGAAAGACATTAAACAAACACACAGACTTTATTACACAAATGACACAAAATTAATGCAGCACTTACCCAAAATACTTACATATTATCTGGTTACAGAAAAAAATGTCTCCAGACATTTCATACATGTAGCCGATCTGGTAAAAGAAAATAAAATTTGTTAAAGTATAAGTCATATGAAATACATTATACAATATTGACCTATATTAAAAAAAAATTACTAAACATATCAATGGAATTATGAATTACCTTATTATATTCACGACTGATGCAATACCTGAATCCAAAGCGTCAACTTCAAACCCAGCTTCAGTTATCCAAGTGGTTTTAGACAATCTATATTGACAAGAACATATTACTAAGCTAAATTCAAAATTGATCAACACTAATGGATCAAATTCACGTCATCGTAAATATTATCACCTTTTTGTAAATTACATAAACAAATTCATTTCAATATATACCAGTGAGAGTAATATAATACACTGCACATATATATATATATATATATATATATATATATATATATATATATATATATATATGATAGTAACCAGGGTTCAAAATTCCCTGGGTCCGAGGTCCGGGACCTATTGATTTTACCTTGGGACCTTTGATATTTAAATTGTAAAAGTCCGATGGACCTGCCATTTTTACCAGAATAATTCTACTTTTTCAATATAATTACATAATTGCACATGGATCTTTCAATGCTGATATTGGACTTTCAAAACTTTATGTGGGACCTGCTAAAATAAAGGCAAAAGGTCCTGGACCTTCCATTACAAAACATAATTTTGAATCCCTGCTTACATTTATGTATTGCTACATAATACATCATGAGCAAATACAGTTCACTGTACAGTCAAACTTGTCTATAAAGGCCACCTAAATTAAAGGAACCAGTACACGTGGCCTTTATGGGCAGGTGACCTTTATATGCAGGTTCAAATAATATGAGTAAAGAACAGTTGGGATACAATTCTACTGGTCTTTATAACCAGGTGGCTGTTATATAGAGGTGACCTTTAAGGCAGGTTGGACTGTATATCTCTTATATTATAACAGCATACTATTACAGAAACACTTCCTCTAATACTTCACTGTTTTGTGAATAAACCCATGTTCCGAATCTATCTGGTGGTTTATGTTGTCTGTTTAATTTTCTTGGTTTGTTATTCATTTGACTTAACTCCAGGCCTCCTCCTGAACCTTCTGTTGAATCACTAAGACTATTGTTAGAATTATTAAAATTACTCACAGGCTGATTAGATGTGTCATTGCTCTCATTAAGTGTCATAGGAGTTACTGCATCTCTGATTTGTTGTTGAATTTTGTTGTGATACTTCAGAGCTCAAACTACTAGCATTTGATGGTTGTTGTTGTGTTTCCCTTTGCAGTGAAAGACCCCTAGTACTTTTTTGTGGAAGCGCGTGGCCTAGTGGTTAAGGCGCTTGACTCATGATTCGAAGATCCTTGGAACGGGAGATGTGTTGTGTCCTTGAGCAAGACACTTAATTTCACGTTGTTCCAGTTCACTCAGCTGAAAAATAAATGAGTACCAGCAAAATGCTTGGGGTTAACCCTGCGATGGACCGGCGTCCCATTCAGGGGAGAGTCTTGTACTCTCAGTTGCTTTACGCCACAGAAACCGGGATAAGCTCCAGCCTGATGGGCCTAATGGCTCGGACAGACTTTAACTCCAGAGCTCAAACTACTAGCATTTGACGGTTGTTGTTGTGTTTCCCTTTGCAGTGAAAGACCCCTAGTACTTTTAATACTAACTTGTTAGTTCCAAAGTGTTTACTTTGCTTCTGGATTGTGATTCGGACATGGATTAGTATGTTTGTTTTTGATTAACACTGTTTATTCGATTTCAATTGATTCAATAAAATTCTTTGAGTTAGTCCTTGAAAATGGACCATTTGTCCTGGAAAAGTCATTGAATTTTGTCAGTCTAAACCTGTATATGAAACCTGAATTGTGATGCCTTGTTTTTTTGTTTTGAGATTCAGTACTTTGATTTTAATTTGAATCTTAATGTTTTAACAGATGCTGCTGAGCCATGTGAACACAAGATTCATTTGCCAGGAAGTTTGAACAATTTGCATCTTGGATGAGAAGTTGGAATCATGTGTATGGTAGACTTACCAAAAATATGGCACTTTATACACTGACCAAATGCCAATATACCGAGTTGGAACCTTGTGCATATTATAAACACAAATTTTAATATCAACTTGCTGTGAAGTTTGGATCATACATATGTAAGACAGACATTAAAAAAAGACAACATACTGAGGACCATGAATATCTTACGACGGGGGACAAAACTATTCAGGCCATTGGGTCCATTTATAAGTTTTAAATGCCATCGTGTGGTACCAAAAGTTAAAATTGCCAGTAGACATTTTTGTCGAGCAAAACAATTTGACATATGGAATGGTAAACAGATACGTCTTCAGTATTGTTTATCAAGAAGTTATTGTTCAAAAGCATCTGGAAATTTCAAACTAGATTTAGACAGACTGGATGCATTGAACATACAAGAAATTAAATCAAGTGAGTGCAAAGACATAATTCTTGGTCTGGTGACATCTTATTTATACCCAGATGAACAAATTACCGGTGAAGAGTTTTTACTTGTCCGTTATTCCTTAGAGGGCAATCATATAAATGATTCTACATCTCTGCGACAATTTCATGAACAGGTTTCAAAATCTGTTGGTTTTCAGAAACTGCTAGAAACACTTTCTAGTCATCTTGAAAACATTGAAATAGAAGATCTGGTAGATGTGTTTGGAGGTTTGGTAATGCTTGGAGTACCAATACACAACTCAGTGATCACTAAATTAATTTACAAGTTTTTGAACCCAGAACTTCAGTTAGGATTTGCAGAATTAGCTAAATTGAAATATGCATTTAGTTTAAGTTTTAGTTCCAAACATATATTAGATCATGGTTTCTTAGTACCTGTATTCAAGTCACTACTCATGAATACTTCATCCTGTGACAAAAAGGATTTGAAGTTTCTCTCTCATTTGATGATACAGGACTGGCTTTTTACTTATCCTGAGATAGTAGAGAAGTACAAAGCAATTATTTCAGATGCTTTAAAGAATAAAGATTTACACAAAGATGTAGTTACGGCTGTGCAAATTGTACCTGGAATTCGCCGGTGTTTTAGGTTAGAATTTACACAGAAAAAACCCTTTAGTCCTGATTTAGTGGCTCTTTTGATCAATCTTATGGACATTGTAACACCACAAATTGGACAGTTGACATACAAAAACATTTCTCAATCATTTCGAAAATTCTACAAAAGTAAGGCTTATTTTGTCCTAGCTCAGCATCGTCCTAATTTTCAGACAAAAATGGAAGAACATGTATCAAAAAAAATCAGGGAAATGCTGAGTGTAAATCCACTCAATTTTAAGTCTTTAAATAACATCCTAATATCTGATTTTTGTCATTTTGATGTTGACGAAAAACAGATTGTCATAGACCTTATGATGGACTTGATACCAAATGCTGATGAAGGTTTACTGTATTTTATCGTTGGTTTACTACGTTTTGATGAATTGCATCAACCTGAATACAAATTTGTTGAGTATGTAACCCTTGCCGTAGCTCGTTTACTAGAATTGATGCATGCAAGATTTCCTGACACCAATGAAGTTGAAAACAGCAAGTATGAGATGAACCCATACCATCCATATGATATATTATTACAGGTGTTGTTTTGGGCTTGCAAAAAGAGGGGTATGACAGATTTACTGGTGGATTTTCGGCCCTTTTTACAAAAATGGCTAGAAAGTGGACATGGTAAATTTATATATACAATTTAAGCTTACCATTGATCATGTGGTCTTAGGATGTGTGTGTGTGGATGTGTGTGTCATTAATGCACATTTTCAGCTTCTTTTCAACAGTTACTATTGAACAGATTTCACTTCCATCCATCCATCCTTCCACAATCCAAATTTCTTGTCTGCCCTTATTCTTCAAAACCATGAAGCACTATTTAACAAAACTTTGTGCAAAGCATCAACATTGATAGGAGATGCGCATACCATTAACCCAAGTTGATTTGGTCATTTTCCTGGGAGTTATGGCCCTTTGATTGACAAATCTAAAACAGTTAAATTTTCTAAAACCTGATTTGATATTAAGCTTCTCTGTAGTCTAAAACTAATAATTTATTCATTTTGTGAATTTTTTTTAAATGGTGAATGCTTTTTGAGTTATTTTTTGACAAAATTAAAGAAAAATTTCAATGTTATTTCCAGACAAAATTTTGTCAGGAGTAATTCTTTAAAACTATGCAGCACTATTTCACAAAATAAATTTGATGTGGAAGGTATGCCTGTGGAGTAGATCAAAGTTTGATGAAGGCAACAATGTACTAAATCCAAGATGGCTGCCAATAGCAAAAACTTTTGTTTCGGAATTGTTAAATTTTGATTACACGAGTGTATGGTGCACGAGATGGGGAGAAATAATGAGTCTTTACTCTGAGAGTGATCAAGGAGTCCTCGCGATCAAATGATCAAAGTCAATTAGCCTTCTCTCTGTGGTAAACACATTAGGGCAGCTTGCATTCAAGACATAATGAAACAAATAAATGAGCCTTTGATCTAATGTTACTAGAGAAAACTCCTTATTAGTAAATATCTACAAGAATTTGTCTGTAAATTACTGTAGATTACTTTTTTATCACCAGAGATTTATTAACGTAATTTCGCTAGAACTCTCAATTTCCAATTCAAATATCACACAATATTCCCAGAATCGCGAAAATAATTATGTCAAATATAAAATATGATGGCAATTGACTATAACCATTGTAAAAAATGCCATGTTAGATGCAATAAAGTAAATTGTAATTTTCGCCTTAGCTTGCAAGGTTCCATTTAAATTTCAGGTTAAACAAGCTTAATTATTGTTTCAGGGATTTACCGAGACCTTATTTAGGGCCAAAATTCAGCCCCTTTCCCAATGGAAAAAAACTAATTTTTTCTCAAAATTGGCTGAGAAAATTCCCAATTAGAAAATTGTGTTGTTTTTAGCTCACCTGACCGAAGGTCATGTGAGCTTATGGCATAGCGCAGCGTGTGTATGTGCGTGTGTGCGTCGTTAACACCTATTTTTGACTTCTCCTCTGAAACTACTGGACAGTTTTTAATGAAACTTTGTCAGAAGTATATATGGGCCGGTGCAATTCAGATTTGTTCGTGGCATTGCTATGGCTACCATAACAAGGTCAAGGTGACCTAGGGGTGCAAAAATCTTATCTTAAAAAATCTTCTTCTCCGAAAGTACTGATTGGAGAAAAAATCTGATGTGATATTTGGCTTCTATAGGGTCTTAAGCCTATAGTTTGTTCATTTTGTGAAATTCGGATAAAAAATAGGTTACACGTTTTTGTGTTTAATTTTGAAAAAATCGTAAAATAGCTTCAAATTGTTATAACTTGACTATTTGACCAGATAATGACATGGGGTTTTCAGTTTGACATCTTCTTGTTAGTATCTTCAAAATGAGGTCAAGATCAATTGTGAAGGTCGTGACCTAATTTTTTTTACCTCTGATTATAATTATTATCTCCAAAACTATAAACATTTTGTATAGGCATGTATATTAGAATGTTGTAGGTATCGATACAACGATCATTTTGATGTATAGAAAAAGGTCATGGCTTCAAAGGTCAAGGTCACAGATGTGAAACATACCGAATGGTTAATTATCTCGAAAACTATAAACTTTTGTATAGGCATGTATATTAGAATGTTGTAGGTATTGATACAACGGTCATTTTGATGTATAGAAAAGGTCATGGTTCAAAGGTCAAGGTCACAGATGTGAAACATACCATGGTTAATTATCTCGAAAACTATAAACTTTTTGTATAGACATGTATATTAGAATGTTGTAGGTATTGATACAAAGATCATTTTGATGTATAGAAAAGGTCATGGTTCAAAGGTCAAGGACACAGATGTGAAACAATACCAAAATGGTTAATTATCTCGAAAATATAAACTTTTTGTATAGGCATGTATATTAGAATTTAGGTATTGATACAACATCATTTTTATGTATAGAAAAAGGTCATGGGTTTAAAGGTCAAGGTCACAGATGCAAAACAATACCAAATGGTTAATTATCTCGAAATTATAAACTTTTTGTATAGGCATGTATATTAGAATGTTGTAGGTATTGATACAACAATCATTTTGATGTATAGAAAAAGGTTATGGGTTTAAAGGTCAAGGTCACAGATGCAAAACAATACCGAAATGGTTTAATTATCTCGAAAACTAAACTTTTTGTATAGGCATGTATATTAGAATGTTGTAGGTATTGATACAACAATCATTTTGATGTATAGAAAAAGGTTATGGGTTCAAAGGTCAAGGTTAGATGTGAAACAATACCGAAATGGTTAATTATCTCGAAAACTATAAACTTTTTGTATAGGCTTGTATATCAGAATGTTGTAGGTATTGATACAACTCATTTTGATGTATAGAAAAGGTCATGGGTTCAAAGGTCAAGGTTAAGATGCAAACAATACCGAAATGGTTAATTATCTCGAAAGCTATAACTTTTTGTATAGGCTGTATATAAAATGTTGTAGGTATTGATACAGCTCATTTTGATGTATAGAAAAAGGTCATGGCTTCAAAGGTCAAGGTCACAGATGTGAAACAATACTGAATGGTTAATTATCTCGAAAACTATTAACTTTTTGTATAGACATGTATATTAGAATGTTGTAGGTATTGATACAACGGTCGTTTTGATGTATAGAAAAAGGTCATGGTTCAAAGGTCAAGGTCACAGATGTAAAACAATACATGGTTAATTATCTCGAAAGCTATAAACTTTTTGTATAGACTGTATATAGAATGTTGTAGGTATTGATACAAATCATTTTGATGTATACGAAAAGGTCATGGTTGAAAGGTCAAGGACAGATGTGAAACAATACCAAAATGGTTAATTATCTCGAAAGCTATAAACTTTTTGTATAGGCTGTATATAGAATGTTGTAGGTATTGATACAACGCTCATTTTGATGTATAGAAAAGGTCATGGCTTCAAAGGTCAAGGTCACAGATGTGAAACAATACTGAAATGGTTAATTATCTTGAAAACTATTAACTTTTTGTATAGACATGTATATTAGAATGTTGTAGGTATTGATACAATCATTTTGATGTATAGAAAAAGGTCATGGCTTCAAAGGTCAAGGTCACAGATGTAAAACAATACTTATATGGTTAATTATCTCGAAAACTATAAACTTTTTGTATAGACATGTATATTAGAATGTTGTAGGTATTGATACAAATCATTTGATGTATAGAAAAGGTCATTGGTTGAAAGGTCAAGGACACAGATGAAACAATACCAAAATGGTTAATTATCTCGAAAACTATAAACTTTTTGTATAGGCATGTATATTAGAATGTAGGTATTGATACAACATTATTTTTGTATAGAAAAAGGTTATGGGTTCAAAGGTCAAGGTCACAGATGCAAAACAATACCAAATGTTTAATTATCTCGAAAACTATAAACTTTTTTGTATAGGCATGTATATTAGAATGTTGTAGGTATTGATACAACAATCATTTTGATGTATAGAAAAAGGTTATGGGTTTAAAGGTCAAGGTCACAGATGCAAAACAATACCGAAATGTTTAATTATCTCGAAAACTAAACTTTTTGTATAGGCATGTATATTAGAATGTTGTAGGTATTGATACAACAATCATTTTTATGTATAGAAAAAGGTTATGGGTTTAAAGGGCAAGGTCACAGATGTGAAACAATACCAAATGTTTAATTATCTCGAAAACTATAAACTTTTTGTATAGGCATGTATATTAGAATGTTGTAGGTATCGATACATCAATATTTTGATGTATAGAAAAAGGTCATGGGTTCAAAGGTCAAGGTCACAGATATGAAACAATACCGAAATGGTTAATTATCTCTAAAACTATAAACTTTTGTATAGGCTTGTATATTAGAATGTTGTAGGTATTGATACAACAATCATTTTGATGTATAGAAAAAGGTCATGGTTCAAAGGTCAAGGTTAAAGATGCAAAACAATACCGAAATGGTTAATTATCTCGAAAGCTATAACTTTTTCTATAGGCATGTATATTAGAATGTTGTATGTATTGATACAACAATCATTTTGATGTATAGAAAAAGGTTATTGGTTTAAAGGTCAAGGTCACATATGCGAAACAATACCAAATGTTTTATTATCTCGAAAACTATAACTTTTTGTATAGGCTTGTATATAGAATGTTGTAGGTATTGATACAACGCTCATTTTGATGTATAGGAAAAGGTCATGGGTTTCAAAGGTCAAGGTCACAGATGTGAAACAATACTGAAATGGTTAATTATCTTGAAAACTATTAACTTTTTGTATAAGCATGTATATTAGAATGTTGTAGGTATTGATACAATGGTTATCATGATTTAAAGAAAAAAGTCATTGGGTTTAAGTATTTATGTTTTCTTTAAATCTATCAGCTAGCCATTAGTTATCAGGTGAGTGTATCAGGCCCATGGGCCTCTTGTTAAATGAAAACTAAAGTAAACTAATCACTGATTAACACTTGGCATCAGAATAAGATTATTCTGATTCAACAAGTGATCACGAGAATTATGAATTCCCGATGGCTGAAAGTAACAATTTCCGTTCTGGGGATGCAGAGGCCAGTGATTTAATCATTAATGGCTTAAAAAAATGATGTCAAAGTTTTCCAAAAATGAGCAAAAAGTTGATAGTTTTAATGACCAGACTTCAGCTATGTTTCTGGTACGATTTTCTAATTGGGAATTTTTTCAGCCCATTTTGGGAATAAAAAACAATGTTTTTCCATTGGGAATGGACAGACCTGCCAACCCTTACGATTTTTCCGTAGTTCTTACTGAAAATTGCTGAAAATTTTTAAATCTTATGGTTGTACGGATACAGCATGTTTTCTTCCGATTTTTGTCTTTTCCGGATATTCTCTTTACGTTTTCAAACCATGTTTTAGAAAACTGTCTTGGAAACGCTTTAAAGGCATGCAGATTACAATAAAGGTAGTTGACCTCAGTCGTGATAAGGCCAGATGTGGGACGGTCAAAAGTAGTGCATAAAACAAACCCAGATGCCCTTCCTTAGACCATGCTCATTTAAATTTGTTAATAGGTAGTACTTTGCAATATTGCCAAGGTGAGAGGTTCTTAGTTTGCAAAAATTTAAACCTGAATTGATTGACTATAGCACTATATTTCCGGCATAAGGACTTCCGGCGCACCATACACTTCCTATGGCAAGACCACATTTTGGATGTAAACATTGCCATGTGCTGTTGGCACATTTCCCAAATTTCTGAAAAAAATGAATCCAACAAGACCCTGGAATTCCTTCACAAAGAAAAAGTAGAATATTTAGGGATTCAGGAAAAATGTGTGCCATTGTATGTAGTTCAAGGTTTGTTTACCATCTGATTCTATGAACATGGCCTATTTAGGGGTAATATTTTGCAATTTTCTGTGTGGTTGCCATGGAAACAAAATGTTTTTCAAAATTGTGAAAATTTGCACAAATAAATGCAAAATAGAAATATTGTTTTAATTCTCCTGAATTGAAAAAGTATCAACATTCATGTTGTTTTAGCAAAATTATTGAAATATGGGTGCATAACACTAAATGTGTTAAGGCCAAAATTGACTAATTTTGAGTGTCGAGTCACAACTGAGGTCTGTAACCAAAGCATTAAGAAGATAGCCATCGATCACTGTCATTACACAAAGTCGGAAGAGCGTTTGATATTAAAGCATTTCAAAGACATTCTGAAGTGTAATAATCAAGCATCTGTGTGATTTTAAAGTTTGTTGCGGTAACTGTCACATCTCAAAAATGAGCAAACGCGAAGCAGATATGGCGGATTATGGAGAGTCGGCTCCGAAAAAAAGGAATCGGTATGCCCAAATATCTAAATTGACATATTTTTCAACGTGGTCTTCCATAAAACAGAGTAAAAAAGGGAGATTTTTTCGTCAATAGCAGTATATGTCTAGTTGATCTAAATATCGCACATGGCAGTATTGACGGTATCCGGCGATAAATCAGACTTTTGTAAAATCTTACTGAAACTGGTGCAATCTTACTGAAAAATGTCCTTGATCTTACGGAATAGTTGCCCAGGGGGTTGGCAGGTCTGAATGGGGCCGAATTTCGGCCCTAAATAGGCCCTTGATAAATCCCTGACCCTTTACAGTGACTATAGAACATTAAGAAACGATCAACAAAACAAAAAACCTAAAGACAAGTAGGTAACTATATAGCCACCACGAAGTGGACTCAGAATTAAATATACACCTGGATTGTGGATGCGAATACGTATGAAGCTCAGATGTAAGTATGCAAAATTTGATACACATGATACTAAAGTAATCTACAGTACTTTAAATAACCATGTTAGCAATGATCAGTCAGTTTTAAACATCTTTTGATTGTTTAACACAACTTTATGATATGTATTTGTCTTATTTTAGCATGTAACAATGAAGTATTCAGCCGTTTATGTGAAATTGGAATTCCAATTCTAGGTGCAGAAACACCTGAAAACGTTTTTGAAAGGATTTTTAAGACCATATCGTTAATGGATGACTCTCCAAAAATTTACACAAAACATGCTTTTCGGATTTTAAATGGACTCTGGAGCACGGAAAACATGACGGATATGTACAGAAATGTTGAAAGTGCTTTATTAAAAATGAATCTTAGTGCTGCTGACTTACTTGGATTCATAAGGAATAAATTTGACAGGAAAGTTAACAGTCAATTTAGAATAAATCTTGCCAAGAAACTGGATAGCTTAGAGAATATAGAAGAATGTCTGTTAAGTGATCTACAACTGAACACATTTATGACTGAGAGTGTGGCAAATAGAGTTTTAAAATATTATGCAGAGCATTTTGATTCATTAAATAATATTTTTTTCACCTGAACTTGTCCTACTTATCTTGAAAAATGTGTTTGAAAAGATTTCCCGCCCTCCAATACACATGGAAGAACTGGAAGTGCTATCAAAAAGGATAATGGATACACACCTGGATAAAGGCATGAATGTCCTGTCTTCTTATCAAATTATATTGTTCCTGTGTCAACTTGGGATCTATTTTGATGAGCATATTAAGACGGTTTTTAGCATTGATTACGTAGAAAAATTATATTTCACTATAAAAGGTAAGAAGGGCAATTAATTATGATCACATGAGATTATAAGAATCCATTATGAGTAGCCATGTAGGATAGAGAAATCTCACCCGAGGGGTTGAACATTTCAGTCAGAGACGAGGCTTGCGGAGTCTCTGACCAGAAATGTTCAACCCCGAGGATGAGATTTCCCTATCCTACATGGATAAACTCATAATGGATTATTTTTCTTCCATTTTAGTGCCAATTTTGGCTTCAAGTACGATAAACATAGACATCGACGCCATGTTTGTAAAATCTACTTTGTAATTCGGCATTCTACTTTAAAAATATGACCATTGGATAGATCGTACGGATTTTGGTTTATACAAAATGTATAAACTACAAAACAAAGTGGTTCATTAAAAAATTCAATATTTATCATTTGAAACGCACTCAAAGTTTCTAAATTTTGAAGAATTTGATGTCGTTTTCCTGCAAGATGACGTCATGTTCTCCACATGATGACGTCATGTAATTGTCTTTTGATTGTGACGTCACTAAAGGTCACGTGGCCATGTGAGATACGCGTATCTTACATAGGGAAAACCCCTATCTTACATGAGCAGATATGGAAGAAAATAACAAACTAGAATGTTTACTTGGGAGCAAGTTTGCATTTCATTCTCTCTCTCTCTCTCTCTCTCTCTCTGTAACATAGATCTTACCATAAAACTGAATACAAAATGAAAATAAATACAATTCAGAATTTTTGATATGGTAGGCATGATAGAGTTGAGTAATGGTGTTTAACGTCCCAGTCAAGAATATCTCATTTTTATCAAGACATCATATATATACCAGCTATAGGTAAAAAGGCAGAAATTTTTGCCTCTTTGTTTTGCTGATGGCATTATACAGTAAGTTTTTAGCTCACCTGAACCAAAGGTTAAAAAAAAAGATTCACTATCTGGAAAACTATAAACGTTTTGTATTGGCATGTATATCAGAAAATTGTAGGATTGACACACCAATCATTTTGATATATTAAATGAAGGTCATGGCTATGGGCATGTATATTAGAACATTGTTCAGGTATTGACATAAAACCCATTTTGATATATAAATGAAGGTCATGGGTTCAAAGGTATAGGCCACAGGTGCATAAAAATACTGAAATGGTTAATAATCTGGACATCTGTCCATGTGTGTTTATGTGTTATATTTTAGTCTGACTTAATGTGTTTAATATGTGTTTAAATTTAGGTCATATGAAGCACTAACACAATTTCAGACAAAATGTACTTTACTCATTTTAAAAAAAATATATATCGGTATTATTTGTTTATTTGATTTTGTTGTATTGCAATACGTATGTGTAGGAAAATTGTATTGTGGTATATCCCTGTAGAGTTAATACTGCCCACCACTATAATCCAATACCTTTCCAGATATATATATATATATATATATATATATATATATATATATATATATATATATATTTACACAGGTGTTTACAAAAATTGACATATTGCCGGTCATGCCTTTATGTTCTGACACTGGCTGCCATCATGGTACCAAAGCAGTGTCACAGCAACTAATGATGTACTATTATCAGCGACGTCATTAAATGGCACAATTCAGACTGAGACCAATAAGAAAAATTGCAAACAAACTATCTCTTAAACTTAACACCATGGAAGGCCTGTAGTTGCCAAAAGAAGCAAAAGCACAAAGAAAGAACTTTATGGCATATTCTTCTCATGTGATGATATAGTCATCCAAAGTCCAGTGCCAAAGGGCCAAAGTGTTACAAGTTGGTATTACCGAGATGTTATGACGCCCTGTGTCAGATTTAGGCATGTCTGTCAACTCCATGATAATATTCTATCACATACAGTAACGTCTGAGCTTTTGAAGTGGAAGAAGGTTACCATCTTTCCACTTCCACATACTGTCCAGATCTAGCACCATGGAACTTTTTTTTCCTATTTCCAAAACTTAAATAGCTCTTACCAGGTTGTAATTACAAGTCCTGACAAGCCCTTGACTCAGTCATCAGTCAGGACCTCAGAGGTCTACCTAAATCAGCCTGCTGTCACACATTTTAGAAATGGATTCAGAGATTGAAATTATGTATTTCAAACAGCAGATAACACTTTGAAGAGATCTAATGTTCATTTCACTATTTAAGTCAAATGCTTTTAAGATATCATACATAAAACTTATCAAACAGCCCTCGAGTTTTAATTAACTTGTAACATACTTCTGTCATCAAAACAAGTGCCAAAAGAGCAGTTATCTCTGTTTAGTGATTTAAGATATTGTTTATTTTTTAGAAATAAAAAAAAGATACGTTGCAAAACAAGCATGCAATGCTTTTGTAATGTTAAATAGGCATATTGTTATTCTTCGAAGAGATCTAGATATACCATGGATGCCTGAAGAGCGTATAATGCCACTCCTTCATGAACATTTGCCAAGTTTTGATACAGGTATAAAGCATAGTGTATATTAAAATTTTCCTATCAAGCCCATTTGCCCTTGGACTGAGATTGTAATAACAGTGTTGCCCTCAGATAGCCCTTTTGCCAGCAGAGACCTGGATCTTTAGAGCCTATTTGCCCTCAGATTTTAGTTGTGATAGCCATTTTGCCCTCAGGCTAGGATGCATTAGTCCCATTACCAGCCAAGACCTGGATCATTAGAGCCTATTTGCTTTCATATTTTAGTTGTGATAGCGATTTTGTCCTCAGACTAGGATACAATAGTCCCATTACCAGCCAAGACCTGGATCTTTAGAGCCTATTTGCCCTCAGATTTTAGTTGTAATAACCATTTTGTCCTCATACTGAGATGCAATAGCCCCATTACCAGCCAAGACCTGGATCTTTAGAGCCTATTTGCCCTCAGATTTAAGTTGTAATAACCATTTTGTCCTCATACTAAGATGCAATAGCCCCAGTACCAGCCAAGACCTGGATCTTTAGAGCCTATTTGCCCTCAGATTTTAGTTGTAATAGCTATTTTGTCCTCCGACTAGGACACAAAAGCCCACTTCCAGCCAAGACCTGAATCTTTAAACCTATTTGCTGTCATATATTAGTTGTAATAGCTATTTTGTCCTCATACTAAACGTATTAGCCCCATTTCCTGCCAAGACCTGGATCTTTAGAGCCTATTTTCCCTCAAATTTTAGTTGTAATAGCCAATTTGCCCTCAGATTAGGATGTAATAGCCCCATTAACAGCCAAGACCTGGATCTTTAGAGCCTATTTGCCCTAAGATTTTAGTTGTAATAGCCATTTTGTCCTCAGACTAAGTTGTAATAGCCCCTTTGCCAGCTGAGACATGGATTTTTAGAGCCTATTTGCCCACAGATTTTAGTTGTAATAGCTATTTTGTCCTCCGACTAGGACACAAAAGCCCCACTTCCAGCCAAGACCTGAATCTTTAAAACCTATTTGCTGTCATATACAGTAAAACCTCTCTAAACCGGACAAGCTCCGGACCAAATATTTTGTCCGGTTTAGGGAGGTGTCCGGTTTAGAGAGGTTTTGAAATTTTAACTTGGCTTATCTCCCCTTAACTAAATCAATGTAGAAAGATGTAATACATGTCAGAGAAGCCACAATCAACAACTGTTACGTACACATCTCATTATAGGATATGCTATATGTAAAAGCACTAATTGGTTTTAAATCACCTTTAATTCACTTTTTTAAGAGGATTCTTATTAGGGTACTCAAGGCAAATAGACTACCTTTCTTAATCCCTAACAGGACAACAATAGTGTTGACCTTTGATACATAAGGTGTTACTGGATAATAATTAACAAAACAACTGTAGCAACTATAGATAACAAGATAAGATTGTATAGAAGTGCTTATCTTAATTTATTGTGTCAAGTAATAAATAAATTAATAAACAAATTTAGGTTATAAAGAAAAATCACAAAAAGAAAGAATATATATATATATATATATATATATATATATAGAGAGAGAGAGAGAGAGAGAGAGAGAGAGAGAGAGAGATGAAAAATATTTAATAAATTAATAATTGAATTAAATACCATATGTTTTAAAGTTTTAAATGAGAATAAAAAAGAATTTTTAAAAAAAATATGATTTTTAAGTGTTCATAATTGAATATTTTTATAGATCTGTTTAAAACTAATACATTTAAAAAAGAAAAAAAAAACAAGTACATGTAATTAAAACAATCAAAATGTTGTCCGGTTTAGAGAGGTTCAATTTTAAGGATTTAAGCAACTTGGGACTAAAAAGTTTGTCCGGTGTCCGGAATAGAGAGTGTCCGGTTTAGAGAGGTTCTTGTTAATTGAAATAAAGAAGGATAAATTCGGGACCAAAAATTTTGTCCGGAATAGAGAGTTGTCCGGTTTAGAGAGTGTCCGGTTTAGGGAGGTTTCACTGTATTAGTTGTAATAGCTATTTTGTCCTCATACTAAAACGTATTAGCCCCATTTCCTGCCAAGACCTGGATCTTTAGAGCCTATTTTCCCTCAAATTTTAGTTGTAATAGCCAATTTGCCCTCAGATTAGGATGTAATAGCCCCATTAACAGCCAAGACCTGGATCTTTAGAGCCTATTTGCCCTAAGATTTTAGTTGTAATAGCCATTTTGTCCTCAGACTAAGTTGTAATAGCCCCTTTGCCAGCTGAGACATGGATCTTTAGAGCCTATTTGCCCACAGATTTTAGTTGTAATAGCTATTTTATCCTCAGACTAGGTTGTAATAGCCCCTTTGCCAGCCGAGACATGGATCTTTAGAGCCTAATTGCCCTCAGATTTTAGTTGTAATAGCCATTTTGTCCTCAGATTAAGATGCAATAGCCCCATTACCAGCCAAGACCTGGATCTAAGATTTTAGTTGCAATAGCTATTTTGTCCTCAGATTAAGATGCAAGAGCCCCACTACCAGCCAAAACCTGGATCTAAGATTTTAGTTGTAATAGCTATTTTGTCCTTCGACTAGGACATAAAAGCCCCACTTCCAGCCAAGACCTGAATCTTTAAAACCTATTTGCTGTCATATTTTAGTTGTAATAGCTATTTTGTCCTCATACTAAGATGTATTAGCCCAATTACCAGCCAAGACCTGGATCTTTAGAGCATATTTTCCCTCCAATTTTAGTTGTAATAGCCCATTTGCCCTCAGATTAGGATGTAATAGCCCCATTACCAGCCAAGACCTGGATCTTTAGAGCCTATTTGCCCTAAGATTTTAGTTGTAATAGCCATTTTGTTCTCAGACTAGGATGTAATAGCCCCTTTGCCAACCGAGACCTAGGTCTTTATAGCCTATTTGCCCTTAGATTTTAGTTGTAATAGCTATTTTGTTCTCAGACTGGAATGTAAAAGGCCCACTGCCAGCCAAGAGCTGGCTCTTTAGAGCCTATTTGCTCTCATATTTTAGATGTAATAGCCATTTTGTCCACAGACAAGGATGTAATAACCCCATTGCCAGGAGAGATAAACAAGCCCCCTTTGCTTCAGATTTATGTTATAACATCCCCATTGACCTCAAACCTGGATCCATATAGCCTCTTTGCCCTCAGATTGAAGTCAAAATAGCCCTTTTGTCCTTGGATTTAGCCTGTATTATAATAGCCTCTTTGTGCTTAGATTTAGGTAATAATAGCCCTATTGTCGTTGGACTTGGATCGTTTTAGTCTTTGTACCTTCAGACTTGGAACGTAATAGCCCCTTTCCCACCTGATTTTGGTCATAAAAGCCTTTTGTCTTCAGACTTGGATGTAATCACCCCTTTGCCACCAGCTTTTTGTCATTATAGCCTTTTTGCCCTCAGACCTGGCCTCTTCTAGCCTCTGAAAAGAATACTAAATTTAGCATTTGAATATTTGAAAGTTTTATGGCTGTCATCACAGCATTGTTGATAAGTTTGATGTTTGTCTCAAGGATTGCCCTGGATATATTTGATATCCCATAGTGCCATGTTTCTTTTACTCAATTTTGATTACACATGTGGCAGGTGTAGCTAGCTTAACAGCAGGTGCTTACTCTTCCGGAGCACACTGCCTCACTTCCCTGGTGGAAATTCAGGTGTTTAATCTAACTTTTTAGTTTCAGAGTTTTTACTTTGCTTCTTAATGGTGATTTGAATATGAATTAGTATGTTTGTTGTTGATAACAGTCTATGATTTTCCTAATTTTGAGCTGTTCCTGTTTTTTATCCTGAATTTGTTAGATAAACTCCTGATAACTTATGATTTTGAACCTTTTGCCCACAAATAAATGTTGGAATTATTTTGGTGTCAAGCAATACTATATTTTGTAAACTCATATAAGCTAAAGGTCTTTCTAAGAGGGGAGGAAGGCGGCAATTTTTTTTTTTTTTTTTTTTTGGGGGGGGGGGGGGGGGGAGGGGGGAGGGGGGAGAGGTTTATGTAGTTTTTATCACTTTTTGTACCAAAAATTACTGATAATCTCCTGATGTTTCGGCTAAAAACCCTCCTAATTTCCTAATTTTTTGAGCCAAAAAGTGCTTGACAGATTGTGATAGCCAAACTTGGAACAAAGCATCAACATTGATAGGAGCTGGTGCACATATCATTAATCCGAGTTGGTTTGCTTACTATTTTGGGAGTTATGGCAATTTGACTTGCACATTAATTAGCAGGAGGATTAATTCACAGAATTTGTTTCTTTCAGAAATACCTCAAAAAATGCTAGATACTCAGATTTTTTTAAGTGAAGAACTTGGTGGACCTGAGTACTATGGACGAAATGTAGAAATTGATTATGGCCTGATAGTTGGTAAGTAAACATATACACTGCCCTCTATAAACTCAAATAAGCTATTATGATGGCACATCATCTGTCATGTGTGGTGCGTGTCTACATCATCTTTTCCAAAACTATCAGGCCAAATTTGATAACACTTACTGACTTTCATGTGAAGGGTTTTCAGATTTGCACAAAGTAGTTATGTCCACTTGGGGACCCATTAGGTGCAAGTAGAGAAAATCTTTAAAAAGTCTTTTCCACCGATCTGATTAAACATTCTTTTTATTTATAAAATATAAATAAACTTACTGCTGTTAGTGACACATGCCAATATTGAGGGACAACTAATACCGGTATGATGACCTGATTCAACTACAGTCAAACCTGTCTCTAAAGGCCACCCAAGGGAACCAGTAAAAGTCACCTTTATGGGCAGGTGGTTTTTATATACAGGTTCAAATAATATGAATAAAGAACGATTGGGATACAATTCTACTGGCCTTTATAAGCAGGTGGCCCTTATACAAAGGTGGCCTTTAAGGCAGGATGGACTGTAATTGCCTGTTAGTGACACATACCGATATTGAGGGACAACTTATATGAAGTAACTGCCTGTTAGTGACACATACTGATATTGAGGGACAACTTATATGAAGTAACTGCCTGTTAGTGACACATACTGATATTGAGGGACAACTTATATGAAGTAACTGCCTGTTAGTGACACATACTGATATTGAGGGACAACTTATATGAAGTAACTGCCTGTTAGTGACACATACTGATATTGAGGTACAACTTATATGAAGTAACTGCCTGTTAGTGACACATACTGATATTGAGGGACAACTTATATAATGATCTGATTAAACTAACTGCCTGTTAGTGACACATACCGATATAGAGGGACAACTTATATAATGATCTGATTAAACTAACTGCCTGTTAGTGACACATACTGATATTAAGGGACAACTTATATAATGATCTGATTAAACTAACTGCCTGTTAGTGACACATACCGATATAGAGGGACAACTTATATAATGATCTGATTAAACTAACTGCCTGTTAGTGACACATACTGATTGAGGGACAACTTATATAATGATCTGATTAAACTAACTGCCTGTTAGTGACACATACTGATATTGAGGGACAACTTATATAATGATCTGATTAAACTAACTGCCTGTTAGTGACACATACTGATATTGAGGGACAACTTATATAATGATCTGATTAAACTAACTGCCTGTTAGTGACACTACTGATATTGAGGGACAACTTATATAATGATCTGATTAAACTAACTGCCTGTTAGTGACACATACTGATATTGAGGTACAACTTATATGAAGTAACTGCCTGTTAGTGACACATACTGATTGAGGGACAACTTATATAATGATCTGATTAAACTAACTGTCTGTTAGTGACACATACTGATATTGAGGGACAACTTATATAATGATCTGATTAAACTAACTGCCTGTTAGTGACACATACTGATATTGAGGGACAACTTATATGAAGTAACTGCCTGTTAGTGACACATACTGATATTGAGGGACAACTTATATGAAGTAACTGCCTGTTAGTGACACATGCTGATATTTAGGGACAACTTATATGAAGTAACCGTCTGTTAGTGACACATACTGATATTGAGGGACAACTTACTTATATGATGATCTGATTAAACTAACTGTCTGTTAGTGACACATACTGATATTGAGGGACAACTTATATAATGATCTGATTAAACTAACTGTCTGTTAGTGACACATACTGATATTGAGGACAACTTATATAATGATCTGATTAAACTAACTGTCTGTTAGTGACACATACTGATATTGAGGGACAACTTATATAATGATCTGATTAAACTAACTGCCTGTTAGTGACACATACTGATATTGAGGGACAACTTATATAATGATCTGATTAAACTAACTGTCTGTTAGTGACACATACTGATATTGAGGGACAACTTATATAATGATCTGATTAAACTAACTGCCTGTTAGTGACACATACTGATATTGAGGGACAACTTATATGAAGTAACTGCCTGTTAGTGACACATACTGATATTGAGGGACAACTTATATGAAGTAACTGCCTGTTAGTGACACATGCTGATATTTAGGGACAACTTATATGAAGTAACCGTCTGTTAGTGACACATACTGATATTGAGGGACAACTTACTTATATGATGATCTGATTAAACTAACTGTCTGTTAGTGACACATACTGATATTGAGGGACAACTTATATATGATGACCTGATTAAACAAACTGCCTGTTAGTGACACATACTGATATTGAGGGACAACTTATATGAAGTAACTGCCTGTTAGTGACACATACTGATATTTAGGGACAACTTATATGAAGTAACTGACTGTTAGTGACACTTACTGATATTAAGGGACAACTTATATGATGATCTGATTAAACTAACTGTCTGTTAGTGACACATACTGATATTGAGGGACAACTTATATGATGATCTGATTAAACAAACTGCCTGTTAGTGACACATACTGATATTGAGGTACAACTTATATGAAGTAACTGTCTCATAGTGACACATACTGATATTGAGGTACAACTTATATGAAGTAACTGTCTCATAGTGACACATACTGATATTGAGGTACAACTTATATGAAGTAACTGTCTCATAGTGACACATGCTGATATTGAGGTACAACTTATATGAAGTAACTGTCTCATAGTGACACATACTGATATTGAGGGACAACTTATATAATGATCTGATTAAACTAACTGCCTGTTAGTGACACATACCGATATAGAGGGACAACTTATATAATGATCTGATTAAACTAACTGCCTGTTAGTGACACATACTGATATTGAGGTACAACTTATATGAAGTAACTGTCTCATAGTGACGCATACTGATATTGAGGGACAACTTATATAATGATCTGATTAAACTAACTGCCTGTTAGTGACACATACCGATATAGAGGGACAACTTATATAATGATCTGATTAAACTAACTGCCTGTTAGTGACGCATACTGATATTGAGGGACAACTTATATAATGATCTGATTAAACTAACTGCCTGTTAGTGACACATACTGATATTGAGGGACAACTTATATATGATGACCTGATTAAACAAACTGCCTGTTAGTGACACATACTGATATTGAGGGACAACTTATATGAAGTAACTGCCTGTTAGTGACACATACTGATATTTAGGGACAACTTATATGAAGTAACTGACTGTTAGTGACACTTACTGATATTAAGGGACAACTTATATGATGATCTGATTAAACTAACTGCCTGATAGTGACACATACTGATATTGAGGGACAACTTATATGAAGTAACTGTCTCATAGTGACACATACTGATATTGAGGGAAAACTTATATGATGATTAAACTAACTACCAGTTTAATGATACATGGCAATATTGTTTGAATTGTTTGGAGAATTTTACATTCACAAAAAGTCTTTTTCTCTTCATTTTAGATTATGAATACTTTCTTGATTCTAAAGACAATCTACTGAGATATGATGAAGCAAAGAAGATGGACCCTACCAATACTGGCATTAAGAAGTATGTATCTGAACCATTGTACAGTAAAATCTCATTTTATTGCCATTTTGTATTCAGTAAAATTATTTTCGCGTTATAAAGGAGCAGGAGTCTTTCAAACCTTTTTGGGAATGGGGCTTTACAGTGTGACATCAGAAACATGTATCAATACCTAACTAATGATGGAAGTACTCTTTCTGTTTATATTATTATGTTTTATTATGTTACAGATGTACTGTACAGTGTGACATCAGTAACATGTATCCATACCTAACTAATGATGGAAGTACTCTTTTTGTTTATATAATTATGTTTTATTATGTTACAGATGTACTGTACAGTGTGTCATCAGTAACATGTATCCATACCTAACTAATGACGGAAGTACTCTTTCTGTTTATATAATTATGTCTTTTATGTTACAGATGTACTGTACAGTGTGTCATCAGTAACATGTATCCATACCTACCTAATGATGGAAGTACTCTTTTTGTTTATATTATTATGTTTTATTATGTTACAGATGTACAGTACAGTGTGTCATCAGTAACATGTATCCATACCTAACTAATGATGGAAGTACTCTTTCTGTTTATATAATTATGTTTTATTATGTTACAGATGTACTGTACAGTGTGTCATCAGTAACATATATCCATACCTAACTAATGATGGAAGTTCTCTTTCAAGGCTGTCCAAAATAAAAAAGGAAAATCTTTTTTATCCTTTTTACAGGGGTTTCTTCCAGGTATTGAGATATACAATTTCAAGGGAAATTCCCCATGAAACATTTTTGTAGAAGATTTAAGGGGACAATTTCATGTTGCCATTGACATTGCATGGACTTAATGGATATGAAATATTTCAGGGGAAATTTCCCATGAAAAATCTGATACTTTGACTTTGAAAAATTCTGATATTTTGAGTTTCCCATGAAAACTTCAGATACTTTGATTCAAAAATTTTCAGGGGAAATTTCCCGTGTAAACTTCTGATAGTTTGATTCTGAGAATTTCAGGGGAAATTTACTGTGTAAACTTCTTATAGTTTGATTCTGGAAATTTCAGGGGAAATTTCCCATGAAAACTTCAGATACTTTGATTCTGAAAATTCCAGGGTAAATTTCCCGTGAAAATTTCAGATGCTTTGATTCTGAAAGTTTCAGGGTAAATTTCCCACGAAAACTTCAGAACTTTGATTCAGAAATATTCAGGGGAAACTTCATGTGAAAACTTCAGATACTTTGATTTAGAAAATTTCAGGGGAAATTTCCCGTGAAACTTCAGATACTTTGATTCAGAAAATGTCAGGGTAAATTTCCCATGAAAACTTCAGATACTTTGCTTTTGAAAATTTCAGGGGAAATTTCCCACGAAAACTTCAGATACTTTGATTCTGAAAATTTCAGGGGAAATTCCGTGTAAACTTCTTACAGTTTGATTCTGAGAATTCCAGGGTAAATTTCCCATGAAAACTTCAGATACTTTGATTCTGAAAATTTCAGGGGAAATTTCCACGAAAACTTCAGATACTTTGATTCTGAAAATTTAGGGGAAATTTCCCGTGTAAACTTCTTACAGTTTGATTCTGAGAATTCCAGGGTAAATTTCCCATGAAAACTTCTGATACTTTGATTCTGAGAATTCCAGGGTAAATTTCCCGTGAAAATTTCAGATACTTTGATTTGAAAATTTCAGGGGAAATATCCCGTGAAAACTTCAGATACTTGATTCTGAGAATTCCAGGGTAAATTTCCCGTGAAAACTTCAGATACTTTGATTTGAAAATTTCAGGGTAAATTTCCCGTGAAAATTTCAGATACTTTGATTCTGAAAATTTCAGGGTAAATTTCCCATGAAAACTTCAGATACTTTGATTCTGAGAATTTCCAGGGTAAATTTCCCATGAAAACTTCAGATACTTTGCTTTTGAAAATTTCAGGGGAAATTTCCCGTGAAAACTTCAGATACTTTGATTCAGAAAATTTCAGGGGAAATTTCCCGTGAAAACTTCAGATACTTTGATTATGAAAATTCAGGGGAAATTTCCCATGAAAACTTCAGATACTTTGATTCAAAAATTCAGGGGAAATTTCCCATGAAAACTTCTGATACTTTGATTCAGAAAATTCAGGGAAATTTCCCATGAAAACTTTGATACTTTGATTCTGAAAATTTCAGGGAAATTTCCCATGAAAACTTCAGATACTTTGCTTTTGAAAATTTCAGGGGAAATTCCCGTGAAAACTTCAGATACTTTGATTCTGAAAATTTCAGGGTAAATTTCCCATGAAAACTTCAGATACCTTGATTCAGAAAATTTCAGGGTAAATTTCCCATGAAAACTTCTGATACTTTGATTCAGAATATTTTAAGAGAAATGTCTCATGAACACTTTAGATACTTTATTATCATGAAATTATGGAATGTCTCACCAAATATCCTTAAGACTTGTTTTCAGAAAATTGCTAGGGGAAATATCATACAAGTATTCATTGAATAATTTACTTTAAAGGGGGTTACATGTATATTCACCAGTTCACGGGGTGAACATTTTGCGATATTCAAAATCAGACATTTCACATTTCACTCTTCATGAGTTGTTTATTTTCCTACACTACAAACATACATACATGATCAAACTTGGAGTACTTGAATACCCTGAATAACTCAAAGTCATCTGCTGGTGCCGCGATCTAATTATTATTATACAATATATATTACATGTATAATAAACCTTGATGGCTCTAACTTTGATAGCTCTATGCCTCAACTTGCTCGAAAAATAAAAGCCATGTTACTGATTACATAAAAAGTAATGGAATGAAATAAAACAATTAGTCTGAACTATTAAATGTTACCAAGAATAAGTAATTAACTTTGTTCATTTATTTCTTAACTCGATTGCGATGCCTGGAGGTACTTGATCTGTAAAACACCTGGGTCATCATGCTTATTATTGTCTGGTCATATTCCATGTAACTCAGTATACTATCTTCGTTTAGATTCTGATGATTTTAAGTCAATCCTTCTATAATAATTTTTGAAAAATTTGGAGGAACTACTTAATCTGGTGTACCTTGTGGTATGTTATGTAAAATATTGTATTGTATGAGAACCTTGACCATGGTTTCCTGTAGCTGCTTTTGAATTCCCTGCAAATATTTCCATCTTGAGAAAACTTAAAATGATATGTGTGGTTTGACATTTTGTTAATAAAAGGTGTAATCCAGCCTTTTATGTAAAATACTCCATGAAGTCTTTTTGATGTAGGCATCGCTTTAAATAACCAGGTTGGTGCATCATTTCTCCTTAAAACCTCCGATATCTGATTAAAACCAGCATCTATGTCTTCATGGGTGTGTCCAACAAATAGAAAAGAGAGATGAACCTGAAAAAATGAAATTAAAATTAACTAATTTATGTTTCAAAAAGCTGTGGTTATACTTTAGTAGTTATTAGTTATATATAGACAAATATTTCATATTTTGAAATTAGGAGAAAACTATTTATAACTGAAAACGGAGAATGAAAGAACAAATGAACAAAATAAAAACAAGATAAACATATACAGGTAAACAACATTGGCATGTCCACTTGACTTTTTGTTAGGAATAGTCATATAGGATGATCCACTCAATAAATGGGGAGTGTTAAAATCCAAGTTAATGCATACACAGTGCAAAGGTGTACTCTACAAGGCATGATGTATACAAAATAAACACCTGTGATCTCTATACATAGATGTAATTAATCTGTGATAAATATTTAAATGAAAGGTCAAGCAGACAGGTCAAAGTTGTTTACCTATACATTGTATTAGAACCAATAATTAAGACAAATTTATCAGTGGCGTATCGTGACCTGATTATATGTGTACGCAAACTTGGAGCGCCGAATGTGCGACGACGCTAGGGGGGGGGGGGGGGTCCCGGAAAATTTTGAAATCTATATGCTTCAAAACGGCTTTTCTTGCATTTTGAGACAGATATACAATACCTTCTTGTGTTAAATTTGTTGATACAAATTGGAGCTAAATTACAAATTTTAAATATGTTGATCCTACTGATCCTTAGGAGTGGGAGGTTGAGTACCAGGTTTAACAACACATGTTCTCTGCGTTTGTATCATAGATTTAAATGGATAAAAAATTTTGGTTTGATAATTTGAAAGATTTTCAGATTTTAGCTCCGATTACAAATGATGATGCATAATTTATTGAAATCTGAATTAGTATTTTTAAGATTTTGAGATTATTTTAATAATCGTAGCCCACGGTTTCCAAATGTATATTAGTATTTATTGGTCATTCGAAGTTAACTTTCCTCTTCTTCTGGGCGTTAAATTTGTCAATAACTGTTTCTACGTCGACGTCCATCTCATGATGTATGTGCATTAATGCAAGAGATGAAAGACGATCTTCTTTCATTGTGCTTCTTAAATAAGTTTTGAGACGTTTCAGCGCACTGAAACTTCTCTCGGCAGTGGCTGTTGTAGGGGGCATGGTGATAACGGCTCCATACAAACTAGCCGGAAAATTTGGAACACACACACACACACACACACACACACACACCTCTCTCTCTCTCTCTCTCTCTCTCTCTCTCTCGTAATTTTTTTTATTTTAAAATAATTTTTGTGACCAATTTATGTGTACGCACTTGCGTTTTTGCGTATAGGGCGGTACGCCACTGTTTATTATGACATTGATAATGATATCCAGTGATGCTCAGAACATGCCATTTAACCACTCTGTGGCGAAACCGGTGACCCATAAATCATAAATTTTCTGCTTTAACACTAAGCCATGTGTCCCCATTTATTTAGAGATAAGTTGAAATGGTCGTTGGCAAAAGAGATGTGTTAAAATTTTATTTTAATTGACTTTACCTCTTTGAATACTATTTTTAAAACCATTATCTCACAAAAAACCAAGCATAAACCTGTTTTTATTAATGGTCTTTGAGTTAATTAGCTAGTAATCACCACTAACCACTGGACCTTTGAACCTATGACCTTCATTCATATATCAAAATTATTGTTGTGCAAATGCCTATAGTATTCTAATATACATGCCTATACAAAAAGTTTATAGTTTTTTTAAGATATATTGACAAATACATTAATTTTAGCGATTTTCCCCTTAAGTACCTTGCCATTTCCTCATTTTGGCCTCTACAGTTACGATTTGTGCAAATCTGAAACTACTAGTATGTGCCTTACGTATGTTTTACATGAAATATCTAAGCTATATCTCCTGTAAGTTCAGAGGAGAGGATTTTTAAAGATTTTCACAATTTTCCCCTTTATGGGGACCCATAGGGGCATAATCCTTTCATTTAATAAAATCTGAAAGCCCCTCACCTAGACATTATTACTGTCAAATATCATCAAATTTGGCTTTGTAGTTTTAGAGGTTGATTAAAATGTGAAAAGTTTACACATGATGCATGGGGGTGAAGATAAATGACAATAGCTCATTTGAGCCTATGGCTCAGGTGAGCTAAAAATTTACAACTTTTCAAGTGACATCATTTTATTGGGATGCCTGGAAGCCTCAAATGATAAAGTGATAAAAATACGAACAGTTCTGTAAAAATTCTTAATTGTTTACATAGACATTAATTAATGGTTGGGAGGGGGGGGGTCCAGTCCTTCATTTGTATATACTGTAAAGCTTAAAGTTGGATACTTACAAATGAAATACTGCTGCTGTGTCTTGATACTGAATCTAATGACAATACTTTGAACGAATCTCAAATATTATCCAAAAATCTCCTAATTCTGCTATTTGTTAAATTCATGAATGACTCCCCTAAGTTATCACTGTTATATCCATTAACTTGCTACATCATGACTGTACTGTTTATCAATCAGCTAGCATTAGACAAAAATCTGTAAAATAAAGTTTTAAAGTATTTTTATTAAAAAGTTTAAAAACAAAATACACCAATTATTATTCAAGAAAGTTTTTTTCTGTCTTGTGTCATCTTTAAATATCTCCTACGCTGCATGGGTATATTACATGTACAGTATTTGATTTTGTAAATGTTTGACCACTAAAATTTCCATTGCATTGTTTATTCTTACAATCCGAATTGATTTAATTCATAAGTCACCTATTTAAAACATTCAACTATTCTGCAATATGCCCCAAAGGCATATCAGTTAGGATAAATAATAATAATAAACATAAAAATAATAAAATAATCAGTATATACTTACTTCACTTTGGTTTTCTGATATAATCATGATGCATCCATATGAAGTCCTTGGGATTGGTAGCCTGGTTAAAATTCACAGCTGACTTTAAAAATGCCTGTGCGTTTTGTACCTTTCATTACTTGAGAGTATTTTGCAAGAAACTGTTGTATTTTTAATTCTGGGTATGCAAACTCATCTGGTGCATTTATGACAAAAAATAGTATTCTTCATCAGGTTTGACTGTATGTAAATCACACCTTTGCGCCAGTGAAGATATCCAGATTGTACATGTATATGGAATTTATTTTTCCAGCAAGTATTAATTTATAACATTTTAGTAAACATCCTTTGATCACAATACAAGAATAAATCAACAAATATATACCATCAGGTGTTGGCTAGTACTTCTTTATAAATACACTCCAGACAAGCCCTGCCCCCAGTTTAAATAAATAAGTCATCATTTCTCAGTTTCAATAGATATTCTGACCACATTGTATGAGGTGGACATTCATGCTGATTTATTGCTTAAATCTTATTACAGGTACTTTAATTACACCTCAATGCCACAGGCTTTAAATTTTATTTACCTTTTGTAAATTGTATCATACAGTTCTATGCCAAACCCACAAAATCTTCCCTAAAATAGGGAATTTTTTGAATTGGAAGTAACAATTGTGGTTTGGCCAGTTTGTTTGTATAGCAAAAAAATATTAATTAATTTTGGACAGTGATGTTACCTCAAGCTGTTTAATGTGTTAGATATTTACAGGGTTATACTTCACTTGGGTGTCCATTCATGGTCTATTGTTAAACAAAGGAAACATCCTCTCTTGTGTGTATCAGCATTGTTATAAGAAATCTTAAAGTTAAAACTTATATTATCATGATTGGTTTAGGTAAATAAATGGCTTAAAAATCAAGAGTTAAAATATTTTAGAAAATATAAACAAAATGTAGTTTAACAAAGTGTAGCATTTGTGATGGATGAAAATAAAAGCATTCTTCAGTTTCAGTTTGTCTACATGTATTAAAAAGAGGCCCATGGGCCTGATACGCCCACCTGATAACTAATGGCTTGCTGAAAGATTTAAAGAAAACATAAATACTAAACCCCAATGACTTTTTTCTTTACATCATAATAACCGTGATATCAATATCTACAACATTCTAATATACATGCCTATACAAAAAGTTTATAGTTTTAAGAGATAATTAACCAATTCGGTATTGTTTCGCATCTACGACTTTGACCTTTGAACCCATAACCTTTTTCTATACATCAAAATGATCGTTGTATCAATACGTACATCATTCTAATATACATGCCTATACAAAAAGTTTATAGTTTTCGAGATAAAAATTATAATCAGAGGTAAAAAAAATTAGGTCACAACCTTCACAATTGACTTTGACCTTATTTTGAAGATACTAACAAGAAGATGACAAAACTGAAAACCCCATGTCATTATCTGGTCAAATAGTCAAGTTATAACAATTTGAAGCTATTTTACGATTTTTTTTTCAAAATTAAGATTTGTTAAGGTTTTTTTGCACCCCCAGGTTACCTTCACCTAGTTATGGTAGCCATGGCAATGCCAAGAACAAATCTGAAATGCACCGGCCAATATATACTTCTCACCAAGTTTCATTGAAATCTGTCTTGTATTTTCAGAGGAGATGTCGTAAATAGGTGTTAACGACACACACACGCACATACACACGCTGTGCTATGCCATAAGCTCACATAACCTTTCGGTCAGGTGAGCTAAAAACTACTTTCAAGCACTAACATTAATTCAATGACGAAACAAGGCGTTACAGATTATCAGGTCATAGCTTTGGCTGAGATGGTTCACCGTCTGTCATGTGTCGTGTGACATGTGCTACATTTAGCATTTTAATATGTGGTATAAATGGATGCAGAATTAAATAAACTTCATCATGATATTCTTGAATTTTGTATATCTTAAAAATAAATATCCAGCTACTCGTCTTGAAAGTGAAAAATGATAGAATTTGTACTTGAACCTAACACCACCCCACTCTACATCCCGGGTTTGTGGAAGCGTAAGTTTGAATGTTAGAGTATGTGGTATCAATGGATGCAGAATTAAATATACTTCATCAAGATATACTTGAATTGTGAATATTCAAAAAATTAATATCCAGCAGCCAGGCTACCCATCTTGAATGTTAGGTAGATATTAAAAATATTGGGTTCAAGTTTTGCGGAAGTAATGACCCATTTCTAAATTCCGTAAGTAGGTAGTAATAAGTACATTTTTCAAAGTAACCAGTAGCTTTTCCAACAAGTAACTAGCCACCAGTAGCTAAATTTTCTCCCACAAGTAACTGGCTACTAGTAGCTAGCTTTTCTCCCACGAGTAACTGGCTACTAGTAGCTAGCTTTTCTCCCACGAGTAACTGGCTACCAATAGCTAACTTCTCCCACGAGTAACTGGCTACTAATAGCTAACTTTTCTCCCACAAGTAACTGGCTACCAATAGCTAACTTCTCCCACGAGTAACTGGCTACTAGTAGCTAGCTTTTCTCCCACAAGTAACTGGCTACCAATAGCTAACTTCTCCCACGAGTAACTGGCTACTAATAGCTAACTTTTCTCCCACAAATAATTGGCTACTAATAGCTAACTTTTCTCCCATGAGTAACCGGCTACAAATAGCTAACCTTTCTCCCACAAGTAACTGGCTACAAATAGCTAACTTTTCTCCCACAAGTAACTGGCTACTAATAGCTAACTTTTCTCCTACAAATAATTGGCTACAAATAGCTAGTTTTTCTTCTCAAAGTAGCCAACCAATAGTAACCAGTAACCAGTTATTAGTACATTTCTGCTATGTTTCTGTAAATATATTGGCAAAATAAAGACATTTTTGGAATGAATGATTTTAAAAAGTATAAGCCTATGTGTTATTGATGGAAGTTATGATACAAATTGATCTAAAATGGCAAAGTGTGTGTGTGTGTGTTATTACCAGTGTGAAAATGCTCTGCTAGAATAAAAGTTAACTTAAGGACTACTTTGAGGTCAATTTAAAGACCAGTTTTGTGTATGTGTGGTATTACCAGATGTGTTAAGTTTTATCAGGAGATTTATGTTTTAATTAAATTCTAATGACAGCTTATGTCAGTATTTGGGATAGTGTTTCAGAATATAACTATTGATTAAATCTCTTATTTACTTTGAATATTTTTATAAGTTTGAGGTGATGAGTGAGAGTTCCTCAGAGAGTTTAGGTTTCATAAAAGTATGTGCATTTTAAAAGACATATTTCATGTTTTAGAATTTAGGACTTTTTAAATTAGGAGAATATGGAGAAATATGGCCATGAGGCCCTGGGCGCTCACCTGAGAATAAATTGAATTCTATACATTTTCCAATAATGTCATGAATAGAGGGTTAATAGAGTTAATTGTTAGTTAATATAAACTTGACCTTGCTTTGGTCTGGACAAATTATATGAAGATTGGACAAAAAATATGAACTCTAAAGTGTTAACAAGGTTTTTCTATGATTTGATCTAGTGACCTACTTATTGACCCAACATTACTCATATCAGACTTGACCTTGCTTTGGTCATGGACATTGTTCTGGACAAATTATATGAAGATTGGACAAAAACTATAGACTCTAGAGTGTTAACAAGGTTTTTCTATGACTTGACCTAGTGACCTACTTATTGACCCAACATTACTCATATACGACCTTGACTTAGCTTTTGACCTGAACACTATTCTGGACAATTGATGAAGATATAACAAAACCTGTGGCCTCTAGAGTGTTAACAAGCAAAAGTTGACGCACGGCGGACGACACACACCGCACGACATACGACGGACAAAGACCGGTAAGAATAGCTCACTTGAGCACTTTGTGCTCAGGTGAGCTAAAAATTAAATGGAATTATACTCATTATAATTAGTGTGTATTTTGCCTTGGATATATTTGACGTCTCATAGTTCATGTTCCTTTCACACAATTTTGATTACACACGTGAGGGTGTAGCTAGCTAAACAGGTGGTGCTTACCCTTCCGGAGCACCAGGCCTCACTTCCCTGGTGGAAGTTCACGTGTCTAACCTAACTTGTCAGTTCCAAAATTTTTACTTTGCTCCTGGATTGTGATTCGGAAATGGATAATTATGTTTGTTTTTGATTAACTGTGATAAACATCATTCTGAAAAAACTGAATTTTCATTGCTATCACTGACAATTAAAAAATGAACATAAAGTTTGGCAATAAACATTTATTATAGCTTTGTTTAGTGAATAATCTGCATTCCCCAGAGATTATTACAATTCAAATGTTAAAAAATAATAGATCTAGGGTCTTTTTTTATCTTAATCTCAAATAACTACAGAAAAATTCCTCTTTAATGTTTTGAAATAATTGAATCATGTCATTATTAAATTGAGTGCATGGATATGCAGAGGCTCTTAAAATGACATATTGCATAATTCAAACACATCTTAAAACACAAGGAAAACACACACCTAAGTATAAGATGTGGTGGTCTTGATTGTTATCTGTAGAAACTAATAATCCATTAAAACACTTCATTTTATTTGTTAAATCCACATCAAAACTGCATCCGAATAAACGCATGAATGGAGATTCTTATGAACAAAACAATAGTATGGCCAAATAATTTGTTTTAGTTCTTATTTTATTTGGATTACTCTCTCTCTCTCTCTCTTTCTTTCTCTCTCTCTCTCTCTCTCTCTCTCTCTCTCTTGGTAAATTTCACATGGTTTAACTTTATCTACTTATAATTTTTTTTAAAAATAAAATATTATTAGTTAAATTTAAACCATGAGAAAGAATCTATCTGGGTAGTATGGAGTGACTGGAAAGGGCACATCTACACTATATCACAAAGATTGTGTGAAAGTTTCATGAAAATCCATTGAAGGGTTTAGGAGGAGTTGCGGATAAGAGATAGGTACCCTAAGATGTAACAGAAGGACAGACAGACACACCCCTATCACTATATTACCCCCCCCCCCACTTTATAAGCGGGGTATAATAATGAAGGAAGACATGTTGTCAGAAAATTTAACATTAGAAAAATTAACATTTGTAAAGCTCGTAAAAAGATGTCACTTGCCCTTTTCAAATTGAGAGAGAGAGAAAGAGAGAGAGTTAGTTTCAGTCCATGCTGAGTCACTTATATTGAGATATCACCAGCTGAAAGTTGTTTGACATTCCTTGATGTTTAAGACTAGCACAGATTAGCTTTTTGAAATTTGAATGATTTTCAAATGATGTAAGTGTGTGTGTATATATTGACAGTGTACATACATTGAACCTCAGGCATATTCTATATAATTTCCTGATAGAAATGGGTTTAGAACTAAGATTTTTCTGTCTCAATGTATTTACTATATAGCCATAAGCCATTTACTACTGTATTTCCAAAAAATCAGTGCACATGGAAAATGCAAGAATAAGGTCATATTTTCCAATAAACTCACACAAAATACTTATTATTATATAAAACATTTGGAGTAGTTATATCCAGAATGATACTGTAAATAAGTATTGAGTTATTACAAGGTGCGAGATTAAGCACTGAACACTTCGTGTTATTTTACTAAAATAAATTTTGGATGGTTTTTGAAACAGAAAAGCTTTTGAAAAACCATTAACTCATTAGAATAGTATTACAACTAACACAGAACCATATCACTAGTTCAATGAACTAAGTTCATGCTACTTTACATGTATGGTCATCTTTTAAGTCAATACAAACTGAAGTATCACTTTAAATGTTACAGTATTCAGAATATCTCTTCCAGTATTATATATGTATTATACACCATATCTGACTTCTATCTAGATGTTTAAGATCCTATGGTATGGGAGAGAGAGAGAGAGAGAGAGAGAGAGAGAGAGAGAGAGAGAGTTAAGTACATGTAATAGTGTTTAATGTCCCAGCCAAGATTTTTCACTTATATCGAGACGTTGCCAGCCATAGGCAAATGTGCAGCAATTTTACCTGTGTGCTTTACTGATGGCATTATACAGCAGGATTCTTTATCGTGTGATGCCTACTGTGACATGGTACGTCCTTTATTTTAAGTTTCCATCTAAAAGAAGCGTGAATTTCATAGTGCTTGATGAAAGAACAGCCATTCACTTAAGACTTGGGTCAGACCTGGTCGGAGAGAGATATTCTGCTTGTAAACTAAGCCCAATACCTAATATAATGTCATATATACTTTTAAAATTGTACAAATTTGTATTTTGCTAATACAATAGACAAATACATAAAGTACTGACCTGTCGTAAATGTTATTTCGCAATGGATATGATACACACCGAAACTGATCATGGAAATAAATGTGTAATATATCATAATATTTTACATACAGAAAAGTTTATTTTCTGGAAAATAGTAAAATTAGTCACATGACAAACCAGTATATAAATCAAGATATGTTACAGCTTTAGATAAGTAATTTTAAAGCATTGTCTTGATGTGCATGTGATATGTCTCAGGCTGACAGGCTGAAGAAATTTTTGTTATGTTTTAATGTGTAATAATAATAATAGAGGGTATCTGCAAACAGGTGTGTGTGTGTGTGTGTGTGTGTGTGTGTGTGTGTTTATAGTACATATATCCTCGAGCTGGAGAAAGGCTGATATAAAAAATGTACCAATAGACAATAGACTCAATTGATTTTGTGTCCAAAACTGACAGAGGATGAGAAACATTTTATTTTATACTGCAATAATTATAATGATTTACGGACTGATTTCATCGCTAAACTGGATATTAATATCGCCTTACTAGATGAGGACCTTGTGAAGAATATACTATGTCTTTCTTCTTCAAAAATTAAACACATGGCAAACTTTTTCATAAATTTTTTAATTACACGTAATAGATCTCGCTCTACATAGGTACGTTAACATTGGAGGTAGTCACCATAAGCCTACTTAGGCTGTGTAAGACCCCTATATGTAGTAACTACCACAAATGTAGTAACTGTCACAAATGTAATAAAAATAAAAACGAACCACAAATGTAGTAAGGTTTGTCACATATGTAGTAAATGTTGGTTTCAAATGTAGCAAAATTTTACCACAAATGTAGCAACAAAACTTTACCACAAATGTAACAACTCAATTTTACAACTTTATCTTTCAAAATGGGTAATATATAGGCTAGTGTTAATTAATGACAAGCACTCTGGTTTCTCTGTCAGGTAATTTATCCATATTATGCCTCAGTTTCAACCATGTTCAGCCAGAGTCAAAATGCCAAGTAGATTTTTCAGTGCTAAGCTACTCATAACGATGTGGAATGTCACGGTTCATGTTCATGTGAACAGCCATTTTCAGCTATGACAAGGCTACTACAAGGGAGTCCTGAGATGAATTTATTAGTCGCCGCTTTGAATATACCATATATGATTACAGACGTTCTATTTCACAGACTGATGAAAATACCAAATCTTATAAAATGCAGTTACGATATTTATGAAGTACCGGTATTGTAAATGCAACACCCGCACAGAGAAAGAGAGAGAGAAAGAGAGAGAGAGAAGTGAGAGAGAGAGAGAGAGAGAGAGATCATAAACACCGGAAAATATTAAATATGAAAAGATAACCTTTGTGAGGTCGCACGTAATTTCAGCGGAGCAAAATAAAACGTGAACTGAATCTGTTACACATTGTGGTAGACTCACATGCCAAAAAAAGTTCAATATGTGCAAGCTTTTAAAATAAAAATGCAGAAAACTGTTATTTCAATCAAATTGTCAAAGACAATAGCAAAGGGTCGGAATTGTAGAGAAACAAAACATTAACTTGATCTGCAACTCATATTTGTTCATATTTGTTCACTCTTAACAAATCACATTCCCCTCGGGCTTGGCCCTCGGGAAATATGACTTGTTGGGGGTGAACAAATATTCATATTTCCCTCACTCAAAGGTAATAAATGTATAATATATGTACAGGGACAGGGGTGACACCACCTACAAGGATTATCATATACTAGTAGTTATTAATTACATTTATATTTGGATTACTGGTAGATAAAATTCAGCCCTTCTATTGGGTTAAAAGTTACTTCTAACGCGTTAAAAGTTACTTCTAACGCGTTAAAAGTCACTTGTATCATGTTAAAAGTCACTTCTATCAGAATCAGAGCCACTTCTATTGGGTTAAGAGTCAATTATAATGCATTAAAAATCACTTCTAAAGGAATACCAGTCGCGTCTACCGGGTTAGAACATATCTTAAATGTTGGTTTCTAATGCTTAAATTTCAAAGTTTTGTTACTGTACATTTTGATTTACTACATTTGTGGTAACAAAAATTGTTACTACATTTGCGGTAACAGTCGGTACTACATTTGTGGTTCGTTACTACATATGTGACGCAATTTTATTATACCCCCAGCAAACGAAAGGGGGGGGGGGGTATATAGGAATCACCTTATCCATCCGTCCGTCCGTCTGTCTGTCTGTCTATCCGTCCGTCCCGCTTCGTGTCCGGAACAGAACTTTTGTACCGTAGCACCTAGGATTATCAAACTTGATATGTGGATGCATCATGGGAAGGCGATTTGTCATGTACCAAATTTAGGTTACTGTGACCTTGACTTTGACCTTTGACCTCTATGATAGTAATTCATGTCCGGAACGGAACTTTTGTACCGTAGCACCTATGATTATCAAACTTGGTATGTAGATGCATCATGGGAAGGCGATGTGTCGTAAACCAAATTTAGGTCACTGTGACTTTGACTTTGACCTTTGACCTCTATGATATGGGGGGTACCCATTTTGTGTAATCAACTCCTCTTACAGCTTTTAACCAAGAAGTCTGAAACTTTGCAGGATGTTTCCATATACATTAAACATGTGCACCTCCTATTTTGGTTGGATTATGTATTTTTTCAGATTTTATAGGTAGTTCAACTGTTGAACTTAGTCATTTTTCAACAATATTCCATATGAGGGGTACTCATTTTGCGTAATCAACTCCTCTTACAGCTTTTAACCAAGAAGTCTGAAACTTTGCAGGATGTTTCTATATATACATTGAACATGTGCCCTCCTATTTTGGTTGGATTATATTATTTTTTCAGATTTTACGGGTAGTTGAACTTAGTCGTTTTTCATCAATATTCCATATGAGGGGTACCCATTTTGTGTAATCAACTCCTCTTACAGCTTTTAACAAACAAGTCTGAAACTTTACAAGATGTTTCTATATACATTAAACATGTGCACCCCCTATTTTGGCTGGATTATATAGTTACTTAATTATATATGATTCATTTTTTTAAACTATGCATAGATATTGAGCAACATGTGCACCTGCCATTATCGGTTTCATCACATGTATTTTGCCGAATTATTAACAATTCTATACACAGAATTTTTCACATTACAATTTGGCCATACATAGGATTTGTCCACAGATCAAAAATTGGGGGGGGGGTTGGGATGGGTGGTTATTAGCCTCTTTCAGAGACAGTTTTAGTTACATTTGTGACAGTTACTACATTTGTGGTAGTTACTACATATAGGGTCACACAGGCTGGCCGATACAATGATACTGTTTATTTGTGATATCACTAGAACGAATGTATATCACTTGGGTTGCACTTTAAAATAAAAACATTATTATCATTATTATTGTATAGGGTTATTGAACTGATATTGTGAAATATTGTCTCGAGTTGACTCGACATTTGCACGAGCTTGGCCATTTTTTGATAAAAGGTTGTATTATATTGGTACATTGAATCCCCATGCATCGGGTCATCCCAGAAATTTTGAATGCTTCTAGACCTAACACTATAGCTTACACTATGATGTAACTTGGTAATGTAACAGTTTTTATACTTTAATCATCAAAACCCAAAGTTAATACTTGTTAAATCTTGTTTAGAAATAACTGTTGTCTAGTTTAGAAATGAATCCCTTTATGGTCAAGACTTATGTCACGCATAGGACATCTATTTTGTACCCTTGGGTGGATACTACATGGTCACTTAACATATCACAATATAGGGGAAAAATTGTGGTACCTGTAATAAGTGATGTGGATAAATCAACAAATGAGTAAAATTGATTAAGCAGTAAGAAGAAATTAAATTTGCCTTTGGGTATTTGACACCCATGGACAAGGATATACTCATAGTATAGGGTTATTTATTGAAAGTTAAAATTAATTAAATACTTAATACAGGATGTCGCCTTTTACCAGAAGTCTGTTATAATACCTGAAGTTACATTGTAATTGGTTAACACAAAATAAAATGGACAATCTGAGGATACAATTAATGGAGTGACATTGATAATTTTAAAGTGATGGTAAAAAGAAAATGTTATGTGTATACATAATAATCATTTTCAGAAAAAAGATCACACACACACACACACAGGAACTAGGAAAAAGGGCCCTAAAGAAATCAGATTTAGAGGAGATATTTGTAAATACAATGACTATGTTTATTTAAGGTGATAATTCAGTTTGTATTGACCATAAGTATTTAAATCTAATGTAGCCTGAAATAGTGACACACCTTCAAAAATTCTGCTCCGTCTTAGTGATAGAACTGTATACTAAAAGCTGTTTTATTGTCAACATTTAAAACCTAACATCAAAATAAATGATGAATGGTATCACTTAGAAAATGGAAAGTTAATCCCAGATGAAAAAAAATATCAAAAATCTGCTTAACAAATGGAGGGGATATGAACAGATATGTGTGAGTAATTTTAACTTTTCTTTTGTAATTGCTTACGCATTTTAAAATACTACAGAATTATTAATTTAAAAAACTATCAATTTTTCTGGCACATACTGCAAAAGTAGAAACACTGGGGGAATTAATCTTACATTTTGAACACCTATATCTAAACTAACCAACGACCCTAAAACAACTTATAATAAATAAATAAATAAATAAATAAATAAATAAATAAATAAAAAAACCAAGTGTAGTGTTTTAAAAATAATTAGGCGTGTGTTTTCCATTTTCTGTTATGTAGTTCTTTACTGTGTTCTAAAAATTTTAAACTTTATCAATCTAAAAAAAAATGTTTTTTCCAAATGACTTCACCAACTTTTCAGACATTTAAACATTACCAGTACAGAAAAATTGAGATAGTAGTTAAGATTAAGTTAACAGTATGTAAAAAATTGATTATTCATCAATAAAATAACTTCACAAAATTCTAAATTGGTCCCAGTTTCACAATCATTTCTAAGATTTTCCTTTTATTAAATCTGGCAAAATTGATATCTTCATATTTTTCTAAGATATTCAGAAATTTAAGGCGTCTTTTTGAAGATCATTTCAAGCATATAATAGTTTTATAAGTTTTGTCAAAAATGTTTATTTGTAGTTTCAATAAAGAAAATTTGCTTTAAAGTCCAATAACGTAAGAATTTTTTTGAAAAAAAACACAAACTAATTAATAATCAAGGTGTATTGCCACTTACCAATACCCAACATATTTCACTTGGACAACACCAAATTATACATTAAATATATCAAGTATAATTTTGTTCTTATTCAACATAGTGCATCTGCAGGATATTTTATAGAATTTGATAAAAATGCATTTACAATAAATAAATAAATAAATAAATAAATAAATAAATATACATTGAACTAAGTAGTCTTAGTTGGGTCATTTCTAAACTAATCTTTCATAAATTTTCCCTATTCATGTTTAAAAAATATGTCCTAGATACTTATTTCAAGATGTCACCTATTGTCGGTGAAGTGCCAGAATTTTTACCTTTAATGTGTTGTAAGGGCATAGTGCAGGTTGACAATTAATATTCAGTTTAATGTTGAAATATGCATGATCTACATGCATATGTAGGTTACATTTTCTTTAACTTTTGTGCTTTAATCACTTCTATACATCGGCAAGATGAACCTTTCAAATCAAAGTTGAGAATATTTTAAGTTTTTTTTAGATTTTGTTGGTGTATTACCAATACCTTTTTACTGAAAGTAATATTTAAAAGAATTGATGAAATGTCCACAAACTGAATTTATCAGATTATTCTTTTTTTCAGAAAGAAGATGTCTACCTAATAGACTATACGAATAACTCAACATTTTAGCTGCATTGAATGGCAAACAAATTAAATAAACAACTTATATGTCAGAATATTTTTAATTATTTTTCCTCAAAATCACAAAAAATGTTTTTAAAAGCATTTTACTCATAAGATCAAAATTTAGTCATTTCGAAAATTCCAAAACATTTATGAGATAAATGATGAATGAAGTCTCAGTACTAATGCAAAAGATTTACATAAATATTTTCTTTCATGTTTAGAAAAATATCTTAAATCTAAAACTGTATTTTTATTGATTAAGCATTTCTGGATTTATTTATTTACTATTTTATCTCAAATGGTGAATGCTTTAAAATTTAAAAAACTTGTTTTATATGAAACATTACATTACTATTATTTTTTTGCAAATTGCTACAGTACAGCAACTCATCAGCTCAAATTTTCCACTTGTTGTAAAGGAAGTGGAAGTTTATGACTTTCCAAATTGTTAATAGTACTAAAATATTTCACTCTATATTGACTCTAGATCTGTCCAAAGTCTAGAGTTTTGTAATCAGTGGTTCCAATATATACAAGCAAGTAGCCATTTCCATCAATAAATTGTTTTATTTAATCTATTTTAATTGTGTTAGCTCTTACAGTGTAATATCATGTATAAAACTTAATGTACATGATGTAATATATAATGTAGATTGAGTTTCATTTCCATCAAATTTTTGTGTTCATTTTTCTTACATAAATCATCACCATTTCTGCTGAGACTGAGAGACACTGTTTGAAATTTGTCAAATATTGGACCTAAATGGACAAAACATGTATCAACATCATAATAGTTACAATGTCATGAAACAATTTTGACTGTAGTGGTCTGAAACAGTTTTTTTTTGTGGGAATTTTATCCAAAATTTCCTGTAAAAAAGTTTTAGAATGTTTGATTGGAAATTTTCCCTAAAATCTTTTTCATATATTAAGTCAATGAATTTTTCATGGTAAATTTTCCCTGAAATCTTTTTTTATTAAGTCCATTGTAAATTGCCCATAAAACCTTCTTTATATAAGTCAATGAAGTTTTCATGGGAAATTTCCCCTGAAATCTTTATTAAGTCCATGGTAAATTGCCCCTGAAACCTTCTTTATATAAGTCAATGAAGTTTTCATGGGAATTTTCCCCTGAAATCTTTATTAAGTCCATGGTCAATTTCCCCTGAAATCTTCTTTAAATAAGTCAATGAATTTTCATGGGAAATTTCCCCTGAATTCTTCTTGATATAAGTCCATGGTAAATTGCCCCTGAAAACTTCTTTAATTAAGTCAATGAATTTTTCATGGGAAATTTCCCCTGAAATCTTCATTTTAGTCCATGGTAATTTGCCCCTGAAACATTCTTTAATTAAGTCAATGGATTTTTTATGGGAAATTTCCCCTGAAATCTTCTTCATATAAGTCCACGGTAAATTGCCCCTGAAACCTTCTTTAAATAAGTCAATGAATTTTTCATGGGAAATTTCCCCTGAAATCTTCTTTATATAAGTCCACGGTAAATTGCCCCTGAAAATTCTTTAAATTTGCCCCTGAAACTTCTTTAAATAAGTCAATGAATTTTTCATGGGAAATTTCCCCTGAAATCTTCTTTATATAAGTCCACGGTAAATTGCCCCTGAAAATTCTTTAAATTTGCCCCTGAAACTTCTTTAAATAAGTCAATGAATTTTTCATGGGAAATTTCCCCTGAAATATTCTACATATAAGTCCATGGTAAATTGCCCCTGAAAATTCTTTAAATTTGCCCCTGAAAATTCTTTAAATTTGCCCCGGAAAATTCTTTAAATAAGTCAATGAATTTTTCATGGGAAATTTCCCTGAAATATTCTACATATAAGTCCATGGTAAATTGCCCCTGAAAATTCTTTATATTTGCCCCTGAAAATTCTTTAAATAAGTCAATGAATTTTTCATGGGAAATTTCCCCTGAAATCTTCTTCATATAAGTCCATGGTAAATTGCCCATGAAAACTCTTTAAATAAGTCAATGAATTTTTCATGGGAAATTTCCCCTGAAATATTCTACATATAAGTCCATGGTAAATTGCCCCTGAAAATTCTTTAAATTAGCCCCTGAAACCTTCTTTAAATAAGTCAATGAATTTTTCATGGGAAATTTCCCCTGAAATATTCTACATATAAGTCCATGGTAAATTGCCCCTGAAAATTCTTTATATTTGCCCCTGAAAATTCTTTAAATAAGTCAATGAATTTTTCATGGGAAATTTCCCCTGAAATCTTCTTCATATAAGTCCATGGTAAATTGCCCATGAAAACTCTTTAAATAAGTCAATGAATTTTTCATGGGAAATTTCCCCTGAAATATTCTACATATAAGTCCATGGTAAATTGCCCCTGAAAATTCTTTAAATAAGTCAATGAATTTTTCATGGGAAATTTCCCCTGAAATATTCTTCATATAAGTCCATGGTAAATTGCCCCTGAAAATTCTTAAAATTTGCCCCTGAAAATTCTTTAAATAAGTCAATGAATTTTTCATGGGAAATTTCCCCTGAAATCTTCTTCATATAAGTCCATGGTAAATTGCCCCTGAAAATTCTTTAAATTTGCCCCTGAAAATTCTTTAAATAAGTCAATGAATTTTTCATGGGAAATTTCCCCTGAAATCTTCTTCATATAAGTCCATGGTAAATTTCCCCTGAAATCAACCCAAAACATAGAGTTAAATAGCAAGTATTGAGACATATGATCTTAATTTTTTTATATATTTCAATACCTGAAAAAGACCCCTGTAAAAAGGACAAAAAAGATTTTCCTTTTTTATTTTGGACTGCCTTTTTCTGTTTTATATATTAATTATGTTTAGTAACATGTATTACAGATGTACTGTTACAGTGTGTCATCAGTAACATGTCCATACCTAACTAATGATGGAAGTACTCTTTCTGTTTATATAATTATGTTTTATTATGTTACAGATGTACTGTACAGTGTGTCATCAGTAACATATATCCATACCTAACTAATGATGGAAGTTCTCTTTCTGTTTTTATATAATTATGTTTTATTATGTTACAGATGTACTGTACAGTGTGTCATCAGTAACATGTATCCATACCTAAATAATCATGGAAGTCCTCTTTCTGTTTATATAATTATGTTTTATTATGTTACAGATGTACTGTACAGTGTGTCATCAGTAACATGTATCCATACCTAACTAATGACGGAAGTACTCTTTTTGTTTATATAATTATGTTTTATTATGTTACAGATGTACTGTACAGTGTGTCATCAGTAACATGTACAAATACCTAACTAATGATGGAAGTACTCTTTTTGTTTATATAATTATGTTTTATTATGTTACAGATGTACTGTACAGTGTGTCATCAGTAACATGTATCCATACCTAACTAATGATGGAAGTACTCTTTCTGTTTATATAATTATGTTTTATTATGTTACAGATGTACTGTACAGTGTGTCATCAGTAACATGTATCAATACCTAACTAATGATGGAAGTCCTCTTTCTGTTTATATAATTATGTTTTATTATGTTACAGATGTACTGTACAGTGTGTCATCAGTAACATGTATCCATACCTAACTAATGATGGAAGTACTCTTTTGTTTATATAATTATGTTTTATTATGTTACAGATGTACTGTACAGTGTCATCAGTAACATGTATCCATACCTAACTAATGATGGAAGTACTCTTTCTGTTTATATTATTATGTTTTATTATGTTACAGATGTACTGTACAGTGTGTCATCAGTAACATGTATTCATACCTAACTAATGATGGAAGTACTCTTTCTGTTTATATTATTATGTTTTATTATGTTACAGATGTACTGTACAGTGTGATCAGTAACATGTATCCATACCTAACTAATGATGGAAGTACTCTTTCTGTTTATATTATTATGTTTTATTATGTTACAGATGTACTGTACAGTGTGACATCAGTAACATGTATCAATACCTAACTAATGATGGAAGTACTCTTTCTGTTTATATATTATGTTTTATTATGTTACAGATGTACTGTACAGTGTGTCATCAGTAACATGTATCCATACCTAACTAATGATGGAAGTACTCTTTCTGTTTATATAATTATGTTTTATTATGTTACAGATGTACTGTACAGTGTGTCATCAGTAACATGTATCCATACCTAACTAATGATGGAAGTACTCTTTCTGTTTATATTATTATGTTTTATTATGTTACAGATGTACTGTACAGTGTGACATCAGTAACATGTATCCATACCTAACTAATGATGGAAGTACTCTTTCTGTTTATATTATTATGTTTTATTATGTTACAGATGTACTGTACAGTGTGACATCAGTAACATGTATCCATACCTAACTAATGATGGAAGTACTCTTTCTGTTTATATTATTATGTTTTATTATGTTACAGATGTACTGTACAGTGTGACATCAGTAACATGTATCCATACCTAACTAATGATGGAAGTACTCTTTCTGTTTATATTATTATGTTTTATTATGTTACAGATGTACTGTACAGTGTGACATCAGTAACATGTATCCATACCTAACTAATGATGGAAGTACTCTTTCTGTTTATATAATTATGTTTTATTATGTTACTGATGTACTGTACAGTGTGTCATCAGTAACATGTATCCATACCTACCTAATGATGGAAGTACTCTTTCTGTTTATATTATTATGTTTTATTATGTTACAGATGTACTGTATAGTGTGTCATCAGTAACATGTATCCATACCTAACTAATGATGGAAGTACTCTTTCTGTTTATATAATTATGTTTTATTATGTTACAGATGTACTGTACAGTGTGTCATCAGTAACATATATCCATACCTAACTAATGATGGAAGTCCTCTTTCTGTTTATATAATTATGTTTTATTATGTTACAGATGTACTGTACAGTGTGTCATCAGTAACATGTATCCATACCTAACTAATGATGGAAGTACTCTTTTTGTTTATATAATTATGTTTTATTATGTTACAGATGTACTGTACAGTTTGTCATCAGTAACATGTATCCATACCTAACTAATGATGGAAGTACTCTTTCTGTTTATATAATTATGTTTTATTATGTTACAGATGTACTGTACAGAGTGTCATCAGTAACATGTATCCATACCTAACTAATGACGGAAATACTCTTTCTGTTTATATAATTATGTCTTTTATCTAACATTAGACTAGTTTTTCTTCGAAATACAAGTTTTATCAAACACCATGATACAGAATCTTGTATCACCGTGGTGATACAACATTGGCGGTAAAGTGCAAGTGCACGTTCTCATTGTGACGTCATTAGGGAGAATGTAGAACAAATGTCATAACATAGTTCAGTGGTTTTCTGTGATAAAATGTAATTTTTTCACATTAAGTATTGTTTTTTTATTATTTTAAATAACCTAATTGGAAATGTTAGATAAAAATATTATATACACAGTGTGTAGGTACAACCCTTCGTATCAGGTCTCGTCCTTTTTTCGTAGCTGTATCACTACTCGTCGCGCAAGCGCGACTCGTAGTGATACGGCAACGAAAAAAGGACTCGATCTGATACTGAGGGTTGTACCTACACACTGTGTATATAATATGTATTTATTACGAACAGGGAAGGACTACTTCCCTGGAAGTATTGGCGTAGGGCTTAAAAGCAATTCACCAAACAACTACTCTGACTTATCCGTTCGAGAAATGAAATAGTTCGTTAGATGCTTTAATGTCAAGATGTAATTAAAGTGAATTGTGTTGACTGCAAGGAGTATTTTAGTATCCAAGTAGTAAGAGAGGTCCTCGTTGGTAAAGGCCGATGTTAGTTTTTATTTTTGTATAATTTGCAAGTGTGTATCAGTGCGGCGCAATAATATTTTGTGTTTGGGATATCCCGACCTGGTTCATTAATATTCATTACGTGATACGTCACGAGGATTTTCCCGCTTTCATTTGGTATTAATTCCTTCCCGTCAGTTTGCCGGTAGTGAATGCATGACAAAAAAGTAGAAATCAAAGATTATTCCCAAAAAGTGATACGAAACTGAAAAAAAGAAGTTTATTTACAAGTTCATTGGCTATGTTGATAAATTATTTGTGACTCGTATAGGCTATATCGATACCGTAGTTCGTATGCAAATTAGCCATGTGTTTGGGGGCATGCCTGCGTTTGACACCCAATGCCCAAGCTTATTATGTATTCACATAGTGTAGCGACTGACCATTTTAGTCCAGTACACCATTGTCCCTTTTAAAATGATCATGACACCCTGTACATTTCAGTTATCAGTTAAATATCAAAACGACATGCTTTATTCTCGAATCTCTGCTACATACTTCCGATCTTCCGCACACACTCCACTTCTCACGTGCCATATGTCTCCGCAGACAGATAATTTCATGATCAATGTTCATTTAAATACTATTTCCAGTTCTATAGTTTGAATCAAAAAAATAAATCGACGAGAAAGAACAACTTGAAATCAAAATCTAAACAAAAGAACTGAAAAAACGATGTTTTAAAACATTCAGATAAAATTTATTTACCTTGTAAATCCTTATTAGCAGATCGTTTTTTACAGTGGATATCCGATTAAAGTTGTCAGTAGTTTAATCCATGTTTTTTACAACCCTTAATTTCTTTTCATAAAGCCATATTACTTTATTTCACATAAAATGAACAAATATGATGTGAACTCTGGACATGCAGGAAAACTAAAACGTTGTGCTTTCTTAAGTTCTTCCGATTTTTAGAGCACCATTGGTGTAGTAGAACAGTAACTAAGGGCCGATTTTGTGAACTCAACTCCTCTTACAGTTTTTAACCAAAAACCTTGAAACTTCACAGGATGTTTCTATATATATTGAGGATGAGCACCTGACTTTATGGAAATATTTCAAGATTTTTTTCCCATTTTTCCAGACTTTGAAACTTAGTTACTTTTTAGCAAGTATTTGAATGGGGGTACCTACTTAGTGAACCCACTCCTCTTACTGTTTTCAACCAAAAGCCTTGAAACTTCACAGAATGTTTATATATATATATTAAAGATGTGCACCTGAATTTATGGAAATATTTCAAGATTTTTCCACATTTTTCCAGACTTTGAAACTTAGTTACTATGTACTGTATATATCAAAAGTTTATCAAAGATGTGCACCTAACTTAATGGCAACCCAAACCATCGAGTCTTTGACCCATTTTATTTGATGAATGTAAGATAAAATACACTTTGAATAAAGTACACCAATTGATTTATATTCCCTTTTCATAAATAATTTTTCTTTTAAGTATTTTTTTTAGCTCACCTGAGCCAAAGGCTCAGATGAGCTATTGCAATCTATCACCGTCCGTCGTCTGTCGTGCGTCGTGTATAAACTTTACATTTTAATCTTCTCCTCCAAATCTACTGGGCCATATTTGATGAAACTTAGTGATTATCATGCCTAGGTAACAGCCTTTCAAAATTGTGTTCGGGGTTTGGCCACGCCCAACAAGATGGCCGTTGTTACTAAAAATAGCAAAAAGACAAAAAAATCTTCTTCTCTGAAAGCAAAAGGTGCAGGCAAATTTTGATTGGATATTTGGATTCAGCATACCTGGGAACATTAAAATTGTGTTTTTCATGAAAATTGAACGAAAAATAGGTTCACGTTTTTTTCGTAAAGTTACGTAATTTTTTAAATGAGACATTTATTGTTATAACTTCATAATGGCTGAAGATAATTGTATGGAGTTTTCACTGTTGATCTTAGCTTGCAATTTTCTTCCAATTGATGTCAAGGTCGAAGGTCAAGGTCATGTCCCAGTTTTTGACCTTTGATAAAAAATGCTATTTTTTTAATATTTCTTGTGATAATGGCATAGGATTTTCAGTTATTTGTAGGTATTGACATGACGATCATTTTGATACATAGATCAAGGTCATGGGTTCAAAGGTCAAGGTCACATATGTCCAAGAATACCAAAATAGTTAATTATCTGCAAAACTATGAATTTTTTGTATAGGCATGTATATCAGAATATTGTAGGTAATGGCACAATGGTCATTTTGATATATGAATAAAGGTCATGGTTCAAAGGTCAAGGTCACAGATGTAAACAAGTACTGAAATGGTTAATTATCTCAAAAACTATAAACTTTTTGTATAGGCATGTATATTGGAATATTGTAGGTATTGGCCTAATGATCATTTTGATGTATGAATGAAGGTCATAGGTTCAAAGGTCAAGGTCATAAAAATGAATGAATACTTAAATGGTTAATTATATCAAACACAATAAACTTTTTGTATAGGCATGTATATTGGAATATTGTAGGTATTGGCCTAACGATTAATTTCATATATGAATAAAGGTCATAGGTTCAAAGGTCAAGGTCATAGCTGCGAACGAATATTTAAATAGTTAATTATCTCAAAAACTATAAACTTTTTGTATTGGCATGTATATTGGAATATTGTAGGTATTGGCCTAATGCACATTTTAATTTACAGATGTTTTAGCTTTTTAGCTCACCTGAGCCAAAGGCTCAGATGAGCTATTGCAATCTATCACCGTCCGTCGTCCCGTCGTGCGTCGTCCGTCGTGTGTAAACTTTACATTTTAATCTTCTCCTCCAAAACTACTGGGCCATATTTGATGAAACCTAGTGATTATCATGCCTGGGTAGCAGCCTTTCAAAATTGTGTTCGGGGTTTGGCCACGCCCAACAAGATGGCCGCTGTTACTAAAAATAGCAAAAAGACAAAAAAATCTTCTTCTCTGAAACCAAAAGGTGCAGGCAAATTTTGATTGGATATTTGGATTCAGCATACCTGGGAACATTAAAATTGTGTTTTTCATGAAAATTAGACGAAAAATAGGTTACGCGTTTTTTGCGTAAAATTACGTAATTTTTAAAATGAGACATTTATTGTTATAACTTCATAACGGCTGAAGATAATTATATGGAGTTTTCACTGTTAATCTTGTCTTGCAATTTTCTTCCAATTGATGTCAAGGTCGAAGGTCAAGGTCATGTCCCAGTTTTTGACCTTTGATAAAAAATGCTATATTTTAAACATTTCTCGTGAAAATGGCGTAGGATTTTCAGTTATTGGTAGGTATTAACATGACGATCATTTTGATACATAGATCAGGGTCATGGGTTCAAAGGTCAAGGTCACAGATGTCCCAGAATACCAAAATAGTTAATTATCTCAAAAACTATAAACTTTTTGTATAGGCATGTATATTGGAATATTGTAGGTATTGGCCTAACGATAATTTTGATATATAGATAAAGGTCATAGGTTCAAAGGTCAAGGTCATAGACGCGAACAAATACTTAAATGGTTAATTATCTCAAAAACTATAAACTTTTCGTATAGGCATGTATATTGGAATATTGTAGGTATTGGTCTAACGATCATTTTGATATATGAATGAAGGTCATAGGTTCAAATGTCAAGGTCATAGCTGCGAACGAATATTTAAATGGTTAATTATCTCAAAAACTATAAACTTTTTGTATAGGCATGTATATAAGAATATTGTAGGCATTTGCACAACAATCATTTTGATATATGAATGAAGGTCATAGGTTTAAAGGTCAAGGTCATAGATGCAAACTAATACTTAAATGATTAATTATCTCAGAAACTATAAACTTTTTGTATAGGCATGTATATTGGAATAAGGTATGTATTGGCCTAACGATCATTTTGAATATGAATGAAGGTCATAGGTTCAAAGGTCAAGGTTATAGATGCAAATGAATACTTAAATGGTTAATTATCTCAAAAACTATAAACTTTTTATATAGGCATGTATATTGGAATATTGTACGTATTGGCCTAACTATCATTTTGATAAATGAATAAAGGTCATAGGTTCAAAGGTCAAGGTCATAGACGCGAACGAATACTTAAATGGTTAATTATCTCAAAAACTATAAACTTTTCGTATAGGCATGTACATTGGAATATTGTAGGCATTTGCACAACAATCATTTTTGATATATGAATGAAGGTCATAGGTTTAAAGGTCAAGGTCATAGATGCAAACGAATACTTAAATGGTTAATTTTCTCAAAAACTATAAACTCTTTGTATAGGCATGTATATTGGAATATTGTAGGTATTGGCCTAATGCACATTTTAATATACAGATGTTTTAGCTGTTTATAAATAATATATTGTAGCTAGACTTTAAATATGTTATATATAGCATACTTATATAATAATTATTATAATTAATTTGCAAAAATACTTGCATATTATTGGCCCTTACTGCTTAAAATTTTGATATTCTCTTTTATTAATGTCATTGACATTGAACCTCTGCATAAGATATGTACTCTTCTTCAGGTGAGCGTTAAGGCCCATGGGCCTCTTGTTATAAATAATATATTGTAGCTAGACTTTAAATATGTTATATATAGCATACTTATATAATAATTATTATAATTAATTTGCAAAAATACTTGCATATTATTGGCCCTTACTGCTAAAAATTTTAATATTCTCTTTTATTAATGTCATTGACAATTGAACCTCTGCATAAGATATGTACTCTTCCTCAGGTGAGCGTTAAGGCCCATGGGCCTCTTGTTAATTTTTGGAACAATAAAAAATATAAAATATTATCATCGATCATTTGAAATGGTAAAAATAACATGTAAAATGTAATAATCAATTTTGCAAGTTCATTTTACATTTTAAACATAACCCCTTCCCCCTATTGGGATATTAGAAAATAAACAGTCCCTTTTCATGTGTAAAATTGCCTTTTTAGGTCACCCAAGCAACCTCCTGAAGGTGACCTATAGTGGAAGTTCTTTATCTGTTGTGCTGCCTGCATCATAAACATTTTCAACTTCTCCAGAACCAGTTAACCATTGATTGTGAAAGTGGATATGGATGTTCCTTGGGCAAAGTCCTTTTAAGTTTGTGAAAATTGGTTGACCTTGACCTATATTCAACAATATCTGGGACTGATGTTAAAATTTAATTGCCTTTCTTTGAATGAATACTTTGAAATTACAAACAATGCAGTTTATTTATAGTAGGATCAAGATCCAATTTCCCTGTTCGGTCAGCACCATCAGTGCTTTGATGTTACAGATGTACTGTACAGTGTGTCATCAGTAACATGTATCAATACCTAACCATAGTTTTCCCTTGCATTTTTTTTTGGGAGTCCTCAGGATAATTTTGCAGGGGAGTCCCCTTTATATATGTCATCTTCGGACACTACAGTTTTGTGTGTTCGCTACACTATAACATAAAATATGTAACCATTATCATTGTAAATAAAGTATATTATACAATGCTTGTTATTTTATGTCATATTACTATTATGATCGATGGGAAAAATAAGTACAGGTTTGAAGAAGAAATTTTCCGTTGCAATGCCATGTGGTTACTAACAACCATGCAGGGTCACAAAAATGCTTCATGCTTGCCCTTTACTAGAACCAATGGACAACCATGGGACGCAAAAAATATATCTGGGGGTCCATAAAGAAAAACTTGCGTAAGATACACAGAAAACTTGCGTCCGGGAAAACCCTGCCTAGCTAATGATGGAAGTACTCTTGCCATTTATATAATTTTGTTATATTATGTTACAGATTTGCTGTACAGTGTGACAGAGGTCGTCCATACAGTTATTATTTGTCTGAAAATAGAAATCTCATATCAATACCCAGTAGAGAGAAAATAAAACTATTGGAGTCTTTAGGATATAATGTAAAATTTGTAAGTGTTTTTATGTAAAATTTGTAAGTGTTTTTATGTAAAATTTGTAAGTGTTTTTACTTTATAAAGTAAAATAAAATTGACTTGTCTGTTTGACCTTTCCTGTGACCTTTAATTAGTACACTTGTGAAATTTAATCTTTGAAAGGACTATAGAGTTTCCTTCTGCCTATCTTTCTTTATTGGTCCTTCCATCTGTCAGGGACTATGGGGTTTCCCTTCTTCTGCCTATGTGTCTCTGTTGGTCCTTCCATCTGTCAGGGACTATAGAGTTTCCTTTCTTCTACCTACCATAAATCCTGATGGGATTTTCTTGTCATTTTGACAATTTCAGGCTGTCCTACGTCTATAAGAAGATCATAATTTTCAGTCAAGACCATACCTCTAACGGTATTTGACACTACCGATCGGACTGTAAATTTTCCACCAATTATCGTTTGATGTTCATTTGTTATCCTAATGATTTGTCTATTAATAAGAATGAAAAATGTAAAAATAAAACCAAATGGAAGAAATATTCATCCTCAGAGCCCGTATAGACTTTTCCTATTTGTAGAAGATGTATCAGGGACTCCCTTATTATTATAAATTAAATAAAACAACCCATTTGTTGGGAACTATAGGGTTTGCTTCTGCCTATCTATCTCTGTTGGTCCTTCCATCTGTCAAGGACTATGTAGTTTCCTTTCTTCTGCCTATCTGTGTCTGTTGATCCTTCCATCTGTCAGGGACTAAGGGGTTTCCTTTCTTCTGACTATCTGTCTCTGTTGGTCCTTCCATCTGTCAGGGACTATAGGATTTCCTTCTGTCTATCTGTCTCTGTTGGTCCTTCCATCTGTCAGGGACTAAGGGGTTTTCTTACTTCTGCCTATCTGTCTCTGTTAGTCCTTCAATCTGTCAGGGACTACGGGTTTTCTTTTCTACTACCTATCTGTCTCTGTTGGTCCTTCCATGTGTTAGGGACTATAGGATTTCCTTTTGCCTATCTGTCTCTGTTGGTCCTTTCATCTGTCAGGGACAATGCGGTTTCCTTCTGCCTATCTGTCTCTGTTGGTCCTTCCATCTGTCAGTCTTTTTTCAGTTTTCTGACTTAAACCTGTTTTTATTGGTTTTTTATTTGATATGATGTAGTTAACCTTCAAGTAAAGTTCAGGTAAGCATCAATTTTAATTGGTTTTGAAAGCTCAGATGAGCTGTTGCGATGGTTCACCATCCATTCTCTGCAATGTGTTATCATTTCACATTTTAATCATCTCTCCCAAAACTACAAGGCCAAATTAGATGAAACTTACTGACAATTATGCCTGGGATAAGGGGTTTCAAATTTGCTCAAATGAAGGAGTTGTGTTCTCTTGGAGCCCCATAAGGTAAAATGGTCAAATATATAAAATATCTTCTCCTCTAAAGATGGAAGATGTATAGCTTAGATATTTCATGTGTAGCATACTAAGGGCTCTTAGTTCCAGATTTGCACAAATCATAACTGTAGGGCTCAAAATGGGGAAATGGCAAGATTCTTAAGGGGAAGTTGATAAAATCATTTAAATTGTCAATATCTCAAAAACCTATCAACTTTTTGTATAGGCATATATTAGAATATTGCAGGTATTGATATTACAATCAATTCGATATATAGATGAAGGTCAAGGTTACAAATGCAAGGAAAAAGAGAAATTGTCCTAAGGGGGAAATCGATAAATCACTAAATTTCTCAAAATATCTTGAAAACTATAAACTTTTGTAAAGGCATATATATTAGAGTATTGTAGGTTTTGATATATAGATAAAGATCATAGGTTTAAAGCTTGAAGGTCACAGATGCATACAAGTACTGAAATTGTTAATTATCTGAAAAAACTATAAACTTCCTGTAAATGCATATATTTAGAATATTGTGGGTTTTGCCTAACTGTCATTTGGATATATAGATGAAAGCCAAGGTTCAGAGTTCAAGGTTGCTTAAGAAAAGCAACAATGAAACAATTAATAATCTCGAAAACTGTAAATTGTTTGTATAGGCATGTACATTAGCATATTGTAGGTATTCGACTAAGTCATTTAGATATATAGATTTTGGCCATAAGTTCAAAGATCAATGTTACAAATGCAAACGAATACTAAAAGGGACTAATTTTTCCTTTGTTCTTTTTATTAGCTGTCCATACATTTACTTCTGTCAGACCTTAGATGTTTAGATATATCATAGCATTTTTAGGATAAGTAACAACTAATATGCAAATATCTTTTCATTAGACTTTGACTGCTGAAAATTGAAACTGTCTCTGTAATTAATTTAAATGTACATTAAACTCTAGCATGAGATATAAACCTCTTTTTTTTCACCTTGCATTCTCATAGGCCTCTTTTTCATTTTTTTCTTTCATTAGCTCACCTGACCAAAGGCCATGTGAGCTTATGGCATGGTGAGGCGTGTATGTGTCAGTAAACTTTAATCTTCTCCTCCCAAACTACTGAGCCAATTGAAACCAAATTTGCTGTGGAAGGTCCTTGACAGAGTCTTACTATAATTTGTTCAAGTCATGTTGGTTGAATATCCAAGATGGCCACTGACAGTAAAAACAGACAAAATCTAAAAAAAATCTTTTTCTCTTGAACCACTCATTGGAGGCAAAAACTGAAGTGATTTCAATTAAAGTCATGGGTTCAAAGGTCAAAGAATATCGAAATGTTTCATTATCTTGGAAATCTATTAACTTTTTGTATAAGCATGTACATGAGAATGTTGTAGGTATTGATCCAATGATCATTTTGATGCATAGAAAAAAGTCATGGGTTCAAAGGTCAAGGTCATTTATGTGAAATTATGCTTAAATGCTTTATTACCCTGACAAATATTAACATTTTCTATAGGCAAGTATATTAGAATGTTGAAGGTATTGATACAATGATTATTTTGATGTGAAGAAAATGTTCATTGGTTCAAAGGTCAAGGTAAAAGATGCAAAACAATACTGAAATTGTAAATTATTTCGAAAACTGTAGCAAGCTGAGCTTATGACATGGTTAAGTGTGCATGCCTCCTTGCTTTAAGTTTGATCTTCTTTTCTGAGGCCAATTGACACCAAATTTGGCATGAAGGTCCCTAGGTGGAGTAGCTCAAAGTTTGTACATGGCAACCTTGTAAAAAATCTAAGATGGTAGCCATTACTATAAATAGCAAAATCACTAAAATGGCCATTGGGCATTTGCTACTAATTTTTCTTCAAAGTTGAAATACAGAAAGTAGATTCCTAGCCATATAACAAATGTAAAGGGTTTTTCATTTACCTAATTAAAGCAAATTATGCAAATTTGCCTGTACGAGCAATACCCATCCTTTTGGGCCTCTTGTTTATAGTTTTATATACATCCACATCAGAGTCATTGCTCCTGAAATGTAGTATTCTTGTCTATTTGTACTGTTTATGGCCCAGGTGAGCGGTACAGGCCCTAATGTGCCTCTTGTTTTTTCCCTAACATTTCCATGAGTCTCTTTTTCATTTTTTCCAACATTCCCATAGACTTCTTTTTCATTTTTTCCAACATTCCAATAGACCTCTTTTTCATTTTTTCCAACATTCCAGTAGACCCCTTTTTCATTTTTCCAACATTCCCATAGACCACTCTTTCATTTTTCCAATATTCCAATAGACCTCTTTTTCATTTTCTCCAACATTCCCATAGACCTTTTTTTCATTTTTTCCAACATTCCAGTAGACCCCTTTTTCATTTTTCCAACATTCCCATAGACCTCTTTTTCATTTTTCCAATATTCCAATAGACCTCTTTTTCATTTTCTCCAACATTCCCATAGACCTCTTTTTCATTTTTTCCAACATTCAAATAGACCTCTTTTTCATTTTCTCCAACATTCCCATAGACCTCTTTTCCATTTTTTCCAACATTCCAATAGACCTCTTTTTCATTTATCCAACATTCCCATAGACCTCTCTTTCATTTTCTCCAACATTCCCATAGACCTCTCTTTCATTTTATCCAACATTCCCATAGACCTCTTTTTCATTTTTTCCAGCATTACCATAGACCTCTTTTTCATTTTCTCCAACATTCCCATAGACCTCTTTTTCATTTTTTCCAGCATTCCCATAGACCTCTCTTTCATTTTCTCCAACATTCAAATAGACCCCTTTTTCATTTTATCCAACATTCCCATAGACCTCTCTTTCATTTTTTCCAACATTCCCATAGACCTCTCTTTCATTTTTTCCAGCATTCCAATAGACATCTTTTTCATTTTATCCAACATTCCAGTAGACCTCTTTTTCATTTCTCCAACATTCCCATAGACCTCTTTTTCATTTTTTCCAACATTCCCATAGACCTCTTTTTCATTTTTTCCAACATTCCCATAACCTCTTTTTCATTTTCTCCAACATTCCCATAGACCTCTTTTTCATTTTTTCCAACATTCCCATAGACCTCTTTTTCATTTTATCCAACATTCCCATAGACCTCTCTTTCATTTTTTCCAGCATTCCCATAGACCTCTCTTTCATTTTTTCCAGCATTCAAATAGACCCCTTTTTTATTTTCTCCAACATTACCATAGACCTTTTTTTCATTTTTTTTCTCACATTATCTGTCCATAATAAATTTATGAGTAGTACTTTCACAAAGTAAATACATGTAGATAATCTCAAACGAAATCATTGGGCAGTGTGTTTTATTCTTTGTGATCAATGAATGGCCTTAGCTACATATAATGTCATTTTTGTTTCAGATTAGCATACCAGATTGGCTACACAGGTCACGTAGTCAGCAATCAGCACACATGAGAAATTTGATAACAAATCCACATGATAGGATCCGTAGACATGGGGTCATTGAACCATGGGTAATTTTTATTTTTTATCAAACAGTAGAAATATGTGATATACATGTATATTATGAACAATATATATATATATATATATATATAATATATATATATATAATTGTGTTAAACATCCCTTATCACTTATTTTGAATTGCGGTGCAGAAATTTTGCTGTTGTGTTGTGCTGATAGTATTATACAGCAGGGTTCTTTATCCTGCTATGCCTACCATTACATCAAACCTTGATTATTTCAAGTAATCATCTGAAAGAACAACGACTATCATTTCATAATGCAGGGGGGCTTGGCAAAAGAACAGTCATTACCCACTTTCAAGTCTTTGGTCTGAGCTGGTCGGGTTAGAACCCATGACTTCCTACTCACAGAGTGGGCACTCCAAATGAGCTACCACAGTGGAGCACATGTACAATGCACACAGCCTTCACATTGGGCAAATGGTTATATCCACTCAAATCAAAATGAGACTGACACTGTCCCATCTTGCACAGATACTGTCTTGTGCATTAAAACAGGTGTTGCACCAATTGCAGATTAAGTCTAAGTTTTGCTCTGCCTCACTGATTTTATTATTTTTTTAATGGTAACGACAGCCCTTGGACTTGGTCCAATATGTGGAAATGTGAGGTATGTGAGCTCACTCACTAAGGTTCTTTCATTTAAATGCACTTATTGTTTTTACTTTCAGAGGACCAAACATTACCCGTAAATTTACATCTGCAATTAGTATTTTAAGTTTACTTGTGCAAGATGGAAATCAGTCATACAAGTTGCATTATGATGAGTGTGGCAGCAATAGTCAGTCTTGACATTTGTTTGATAAATGTTTTTGTGATTCATTTCATATATATAATGATTTTGGAAGGATCGATTGAAAACTTTTTGCAGTGAAAAGAAGATATGGATGATTGTACTGATTGGTGGGGCCAAACCAAAATATGTGTGGTTCAGGTCTCCCCTTTTAAAAAACAAATCTGTTGGTCGATATTTGACTTTCTTTCTGAAAAATTCTGACAAAAGTTTTAGCCAGTGGACATCACTAGATTGTGATTATGTTACAACATTGATTAATAAAAATAATTTTTTTTTAAATTCCAATTTTGTGATGATTATTTTGTCAGCAATCTTAGTTTAGTCACCTTGGCCAAACTCTCAATTACCCCAAAGAGCACCTTTTAATAATATTGTGTTACATTTTTACTTCTCATATTGAATGAAGACATCTGGTTGTATATATTTTACAACATAATTACCTCCAATATTTAGTGAGGACACCTGGTGATTTATATTGTATTGCATTAACACTTCCCGTATTGAACAAGGACAGCTGGTGGTATATATTTTTCAACACAATTACTTCCCATATTGAGGGAGGACACTTGAGGTATATATATTTTACAACATAATTACCTCCATATTTAATGAGGACAACTGGTGATTTATATTGTATTACATAATGACTTCCCATATTTAATGAGGACACCTGATGATTTAAATTGTATTGCATTATTACTTCCCATATTGAATGAGGACACCAGGTTCTATATATTATACAACATAATTACCTCCCATATTGAGTGAGGACACCTGGTTCTATATATTATACAACATAATTACCTCCCATATTGAGTTAGGACACCTGGTTCTATATATTACAACATAATACCTCCCATATTGAGTGAGGACACCTGGTTCTATATATTATACAACATAATTACCTCCCATATTGAGTTAGGACACCTGTGTTTATATTGTATTACATAATAACCTCCCATATTGAGTGAGGACACCTGGTTCTATATATTATACAACATAATTACCTCCCATATTGAATGAGGACACCAGGTTGTATATATTTTACAACATAATAACCTCCCATATTGAGTGAGGACACCTGGTTCTATATATTATACAACATAATTACCTCCCATATTGAGTTAGGACACCTGTGATTTATATTGTATTACATATACTCCCATATTAGTGAGGACACCTGGTTCTATATATTATACAACATAATTACCTCCCATATTGAGTGAGGACACCTGGTTCTATATATTATACAACATAATTACCTCCCATATTGAGTGAGGACACCTGGTTCTATATATTATACAACATAATTACCTCCCATATTGAGTTAGGACACCTGTGATTTATATTGTATTACATAATAACCTCCCATATTGAGTGAGGACACCTGGTTTTATATATTATACAACATAATTACCTCCCATATTGAGTTACGACATCTGTGATTTATATTGTATTACATAATAAACCTCCCATATTGAGGGAGGACACCTTTTATATATTTTACAACAAAATTACCTCCCATATTGAGTAAGGACGCCTGGTGATTTATATTGTATTACATAATAACCTCCCATATTGAATGAGGACACCAGGTTGTATATATTATACAACATAATAACCTCCCATATTGAGTGAGGACACCAGGTTCTATATATTATACAACATAATAACCTCCCATATTGAGTGAGGACACCTGGTTCTATATATTATACAACATAATTACCTCCCATATTGAGTGAGGACACCAGGTTCTATATATTATGCAACATAATTACCTCCCATATTGAGTGAGGACACCTGGTTCTATATATTATACAACATAATTACCTCCCATATTGAATGAGGACACCAGGTTCTATATATTATACAACATAATAACCTCCCATATTGAGTGAGGACACCTGGTTCTATATATTATACAACATAATTACCTCCCATATTGAGTGAGGACACCTGGTTCTATATATTATACAACATAATTACCTCCCATATTGAATGAGGACACCAGGTTCTATATATTATACAACATAATAACCTCCCATATTGAGTGAGGACACCAGGTTCTATATATTATACAACATAATTACCTCCCATATTGAGTGAGGACACCTGGTTCTATATATTATACAACATAATTACCTCCCATATTGAATGAGGACACCAGGTTCTATATATTATACAACATAATTACCTCCCATATTGAGTGAGGACACCTGGTTCTATATATTATACAACATAATTACCTCCCATATTGAGTGAGGACACCTGGTTCTATATATTATACAACATAATTACCTCCCATATTGAGTGAGGACACCTGGTTCTATATATTATACAACATAATTACCTCCCATATTGAATGAGGACACCAGGTTGTATATATTATACAACATAATTACCTCCCATATTGAGTTAGGACACCTGGTTCTATATATTATACAACATAATTACCTCCCATATTGAGTGAGGACACCTGTGATTTATATTGTATTACATAATAACCTCCCATATTGAGTGAGGACACCTGGTTCTATATATTATACAACATAATTACCTCCCATATTGAGTTACGACATCTGTGATTTATATTGTATTACATAATAACCTCCCATATTGAGGGAGGACACCTGCTTCTATATATTTTACAACATAATTACCTCCCATGTTGAGTTAGGACACCTGGTGATTTATATTGTATTACATAATAACCTCCCATATTGATTGAGGACACCTGGTTTTATATATTATACAACATAATTACCTCCCATATTGAGTTAAGACACCTGTGATTTATATTTTTTTACATAATAACCTCCCATATTGAGGGAGGACACCTGCTTTTATATATTTTACAACATAATTACCTCCCGTATTTAGTGAGGACACCTGGTGATTTATATTGTATTACATTATTACTCTCCATAGTGAGTGCGGAAACCTGGTTCTATATATTTTACAACATAATTTCCTCCCATATTGTGGGAGGACACCTGGCACTGTATATTTTACAACATAGACACCTGATTTATATTGTATTACATTATTACTCCCCATATTTAATGAGGACACCTTGGTGGTATATATTTTACAACATAATTACCTCCCATATTGAGTGAGGACACCTGGTTGTATATATTTTACAACATAATTACCTCCCGTATTTAGTGAGGACACCTGGTTTTATATATTATACAACATAATTACCTCCCGTATTTAGTAAGGACAACTGGTTGTATATATTTTACAACATAATTACCTCCCATATTGAGTGAGGACACCTGGTTGTATATATTTTACAACATAATTACCTCCCATATTGTGGGAGGACACCTGGCACTGTATATTTTACAACATAGACACCTGATTTATATTGTATTACATTATTACTCCCCATATTTATTGAGGACACCTTGGTGGTATATATTTTACAACATAATTACCTCTCATATTTAATGAGGACAACTGGTGATTTATATTGTATTACATAATTACTTCCCATATCTAATGAGGACACCTTGGTGGTATATATTTTACAACATAATTACTTCCCATATTTAATAAGGATGCCTGGTGATTTATATTGTATTACATTATTACTCTCCATAGTGAGTGAGGACACCTGGTTGTATTTATTTTACAACATAATTACCTCCCGTGTTTAGTGAGGACACCTGGTGATTTATATTGTATTGCATTATTACTCTTAATAGTGAGTGAGGACACTTGGTTGTATTTATTTTACAACATAATTACCTCCCGTATTTAGTTAGGACACCTGGTGATTTATATTGTATTACATTATTACTCTCCATAGTGAGTGAGGACACCTGGTTGTATTTATTTTACAACATAATTACCTCCTGTATTTAGTGAGGACACCTGGTGATTTATATTGTATTACATTATTACTCTCCATAGTGAGTGAGGACACCTGGTTGTATTTATTTTACAACATAATTACCTCCCGTATTTAGTTAGGACACCTGGTGATTTATATTGTATTACATTATTACTCCCAATATTGAGTGAGGACACCTGGTTGTATTTATTTTACAACATAATTTCCTCCCATATTGAGGGAGGACACCTGGTTCTATATATTTTACAACATAATTACCTCCCATATTGAGTGAGGACACCTGGTGATTTAAGTTGTATTACATTATTACTCCCCATATCTAATGAAGACACCTTGGTGGTATATATTTTACAACATAATTACCTCCCATATTGAGTGAGGTCACCTGGTGATTTAAGTTGTATTACATTATTACCTCCCATATCTAATGAGGACACCTTAGTGGTATATATTTTACAACATAATTACCTCCTATATTGAGTGAGGACACCTGATGATTTAAGTTGTATTACATTATTACTCCCCATATCTAATGAGGACACCTTAGTGGTATATATTTTACAACATAATTACCTCCTATATTGAGTGAGGACACCTGGTGATTTAAGTTGTGTTACATTATTACTCCCCATATCTAATGAAGACACCTTGGTGGTATATATTTTACAACATAATTACCTCCCATATTGAGTGAGGACACCTGATGATTTAAGTTGTATTACATTATTACTCCCCATATCTAATGAGGACACCTTAGTGGTATATATTTTACAACATAATTACCTCCTATATTGAGTCAGGACACCTGGTGATTTAAGTTGTATTACATTATTACTCCCCATATCTAATGAAGACACCTTGGTGGTATATATTTTACAACATAATTACCTCCCATATTGAGTGAGGACACCTGGTGATTTAAGTTGTATTACATTATTACCTCCCATATTGAGGGAGGACGCCTGGTTTCCACAAAAAAGTCACCACTTATTTCCACAAAAACGTCGCCCCAGAATTTCGACAAAGAAACGTCACCACCTAATTTCCACAAAGAAACTTCACCCCATAATTTCCACAAAAACTTTCACCCCCTAATTTCCACAAAGAAACGTCGCCCCTAATACAATAATAGTAAGATAAAAAATACAAACAAAATGCATTTCTTTAAAAGTTATTTACTAAGAAACAGTGGCATTGCTAAGGTTCAATACACGCTAATTAACAGCTAGTATTACAGTTCTAATATGAGGTAGTGTGAGATACAAATTTTGGCATTCTGAATTTTTGATCTGATACTAATACTTTTCAACCGACATCCAATGCTCTGTTGATGTTTTTAGCTCACCTGAACCGAAGTCCACGTCCAAATGAAAATCCAGAAGCAAAGTAAAATATTTGAAACTGACAAATTAGGTTAAATACCTGAACAACCACTAAGGAAGTGAGGTAGGGTGCCCCGGAAGGGTAAGTAGTTCCTGTTTAGCTAGTTACACCCGTCATGTATGTAATAAAAATTGAGTGGAATGAAAATGGAACTATGTGATGTCAAATATATCAAAGGCAATTCTGGACACAAATACACCATACGTTTCAACACATATTAGTGATTAATAATGATAAATCAATCCGATTTTATAATCGTACTAATAATATGAACATAATCATTGCTAATCCTGGAAAATGCTCATATTTATCTTACATGTTGATTGAAAAAATCTTTAAAAAATATCTAATTACCATTTAAGATTAATACAACACCTATTTAGTAGAACTGCAATTATGATGCATTCATCACGATACGATATGCAAAACATGTCTTCTGGGAATCAAAGTGACTTTAAGAATTCAAACCTAAAAAAAATAGATAAATAAATAAATAAAAAAACCAATATTTTTAAAATTTAAACTTGGATAGTGAAATTATTTTGAAAATTATACACAAATTTCTTATTTTAATGACAGTCATATGACCGTCTCTGAATCCGGATGTTTGGACATGCTGGTTTAGTGTTGGTATTGTGAAAAGAAAACAGTTGCGGTAAACTTACAGATTGGTGTATCATGATACATACTTGAGTGTATCATGAATAATAACATACAATTGCTTATCGCGATTTATCGTCGCCATACTACTATTTACAGCATTGCTTAAATGGTACATGGAAGGTGTTGTTGAATGTTGCTTAATTTCGGATAAGCAATTTTTCAGCTATTCACGACGACAACAACTTTATTATTCCTTATGGATTAATCGGTGACCAAATTCGTGTATGCATGTGAAGTGCGAGTGTGTTTTATAGTTTGCCTTGTACCAGCGCCCACTTGGGACGACTTTAAGGTGCTAGCTCACCGGGTCAGTACGCCGCAGACAACCATAACATACTTACACACTTCCCCAGTCACATTATACTGATACCAGGTAGACCAGTAAAGGCCAACGACAAGGAAAATCCACTTTTTCACATGTCTGAGCGGGACTCGAACTCACAGCGGTGAGATACTCTGGCTTTGTAAACTAACATCTTATCCATTAGGTCACCGCGGTCTTCGGAACAAAGAGACAGAACTTTCAACATGCAGTGGTAAGAATAAATTTGAATCTTGTCTCTAGGAATATATGAAGTTTTACATGATTGAAATGTAAAGTGTTTACGGACGATGAACGACACACGAGACAAAGGCCGGAGAACAAAATACTGTAGCTAAAATCACGTTTAATGTCTAAATAATTACATGATTGAACATCCAGGTAGGAGTTACTGCCCCTGACATTTTATTTATTATAAATTAAATAAAGGTAAGAGTTAGTTCCCCATGTAACTTTTGCAATGAAGAAATGCACAAATTTCAGTTGCGCAATTAAGCTAAAATGTCTTAGTCACAAAACATTGGCAATGATCCAGGTTATGGTGCACACATTATTTATAAATCGTAAAAACAGGACGTATTGTATAGGCTTTTAAATTACATAATATCATATTAGTTCTTTGAATTGTTTATTACTTGTGCTTGTTGAGCGACATATATAACCGATTTTAAATCAAGGTAATGTCCTTATTAGGAAATCAAAAACAAAATTTTAATCCATGTCCAAACCACAACCCAGAGGCAAAGTAAAAACTTAAGATTAGTATGTTTGATTTAGATTTCCTGATAAGGACAATATTACCCTGACACGCGAACTTTCACCAGGAAAGTGAGACCGGGTGCTCCGGAAGGGTAAGCACTTTCTGTTTAGCTAGCGTCATCCGCCATGTGACTTTTGCAATGAAGAAATGCACAAATTTCAGTTGCGCAATAAAGCTAAAATAAATTGTCAATGATCCAGGTTTTGGTGCACACATTATCTATAAATCGTACAAACAGAAAGTATTGCATAGGCTTTTAAATTACATAATATCATATAGTTCTTTGAATTATTTATAACTTGTGCTTGTTGAACGACATAAATAACCGATTTTAAATCAAGGTAATGTCATGTCCAAACCACAACCCAGAAGCAAAGTAAAAACTAGAGATTAGTATATTTGAATTTGCTTTCCACGCCTGGTTTTATATCTCCCATACTTTGGTAGTTGGTATCTAGAGTACTCGCTCCTTTAATGGAAGGCCATGGGTTCGAACCCCAACTGGGTTTGACCCGAGACTTTAAAGTGGGTAGTGATTGTTCTTTAGCCAAGCACTTGAAATTAGAAAATTATAGTCATAGATCTTTTCGATGAGAACTTAAAATAAACGAGGCCAGATTTTACTGTAGTCTCGGCACGATAAAGAACTCTGCTGTATAATACCATCAGCGAAACACACCAGCAAAATTTCTGCAATTTTGCCTTTAGCTGGCGAAGTCTTGATAAGTTAAATACTTTTGATAAGGACATTAGACACCATCACTCAACTCAACTCTTATACTTTGCCAGTACACCTACTTTTATATATTGTATAACATAATTACCCCCATATTCAGTGAGGATAACTGGTGGTGTGTACTTTGTTTAACATAATTACCTCCCATATTTATCAAGGACACCTGGTAGTATATTTTTATAGCATCTTTAAAACAATTTTGATCCAAGCTCTTTTGGCGAGAAATTCTTTCCTGAACAGTCTGTCTAGTGCTGTAAAATTAAAACTGGTATACAAGATGTAATAATTACCTCCCATATATAGCGAGGACACCTGGTGTTCTATATTATATAACATTAACCTGTCATTTTGTGACGACACAAGGTGGTATTATAGGGTTATTGAACTGATATCGAGTTGACTCGACATTTGCACGAGCTTGCGAGTGCAAATTTCAAGTCAACTCGGGACAATATTTCACAATATCAGTTCACTAACCCTTTAATTATATAGCAAAATAAATTCCGTTTAATTCCAACTAGTATTTCATAAATATTGCACCAGTTCCTGTATACGGATATAAGAACTAGTGCAAAACGACAACAACACAATCATGACGTCGTCAGCCATGTGACAACAATCGTATGACGTCATAAATGACAGCGTCATGTGACAAAGCGTGCAATATGAAAAAAATTGATTCGGGAAACCTCGGACTGCAACAAAGTTTGCATGCAAATATGGATATATATTGCACGCTAACACCTCAGGATTTATCCTTTAATTTCAATATATGCATATCTTGCTATATATTAAATATAACATATTGACCTCTCATATTTAGTGAGAATACCTGATGGTATATATAATACAACATATTTACCTCATATTTAGTGAGAACACCTGGTGGTTTATATTATGCAACATATTTACCTGTCATATTTAGTGACGACACCTGGTGGTATATATTATATAACATTAATCTGTCATATTTAGTGAGAACACCTGGTGGTATATATAATACAACATATTTACTTCCCATATTTAGCGATGACACCTGGTGGTATATATTATATAACATTAATCTGTCATATTTAGTGAGAACACCCTCTAGTATATATAATACAACAAATTACCTCATATTTAGCGAGGACATCTGATGGTTTGTATTATATCACATTAACTTGTCATATTTAGTGAGTACACCTGGTGGTATACATTATATAACATATTTAACTCTCATATTTAGTGAGGACGCCTGGTGGTGTATATTGTATGTGACTGTACCAAGTAGAAATCGGTTTAAATCTCAAATTGTCACAAAAACATATTTTGTCTTTAAAAGATGTATTAGTGACGATGCCTGGTGGTATATATTATAGACAATTATAGTCTCTTAACAATCCTAAATTTGGAGACTGTAAATGTCATCTATCCTAATGAGCTTGAAATAAAAGACACGACTGATTCCTTAAGTTCTGCTTCATATTTAGACTTATACCTGAATTATGACGCACAAGAAAGGCTACATTTGAAACTTTATGACAAACGTGATGACTTCAATTTTTCTATTGTCAACTTTCCTTTTTTATGCAGCAATATACCTGCTTCTCCTGCTTATGGTGTATTTGTTTCCCAATTAATACGCTATGGTAGAGCTTGTTCCCACTACGGGGACTTTGTACAACGAAGTAGGCTGCTTGCAAATAAATTGTTGACTCAGGGATATTGCAAGCCTAGGCTTATCAAGGCCCTCAAAAAGTTTTATGGCCGTCATCACAGTATTGTTGATAAGTTTGATGTCTCTGTGTCCAGGATTGCCTTGGATATATTTGACGTCTCATAGTTCCATGTTCCTTTCACACAATTTTGATTACACACGTGACGGGTGTAGCTAGCTAAACAGGAGGTGCTTACCCTTCCGGAGCACACGGCCTCACTTCCCTGGTGGAATTCACGTGTCTAAACTAACTTGTCAGTTCCAAAGTGTTTACTTTGCTTATGGATTGTGATTCGGAAATGGATAATTATGTTTGTTTTTGATTATATAACATATTTACCTCATATTTAGCGAGGACACCTGGTGGTATATATTATACAACATATTTATTTCTCATATTTAGCGAGGACACCTCGTGGTATATATTATACAACATATTTACCTCATATTTAGTGAGAACACCTGGTGGTATATATAATACAACATATTTACCTCATATTTAGCGAGGACACCTGGTGGTATATATTATACAACATATTTATTTCTCATATTTAGCGAGGACACCTGGTGGTATATATTATACAACATATTTATTTCTCATATTTAGCGAGGACACCTGGTGGTATATATTATACAACATATTTACCTCATATTTAGTGAGAACACCTGGTGGTATATATAATACAACATATTTACCTCATATTTAGCGAGGACACCTGGTGGTATATATTATACAACCTATTTATTTCTCATATTTAGTGAGGACACCTGGTGGTATATATTATATAACATAAACCTGTCATATTTAGTGAGGACAGCTGGTGGTATATATTATACAACATATTTACCTCCCATATTTAGCGAGGACACCTGGTGGTATATATTATATAACATATTTACCTCATATATAGTGACGATGCCTGGTGGTATATATTATATAATATATGTACCACTCATATTTAGTGAGTACACCCGGTGGTATATATTTTATAACATATTTGCCTCTCATATTTAGCAATGACACCTGGTGGTCTATATTGTATAACATTATTACTTCCTATACCATATTTAGCGAGCGCATCTTATAATATATATTCTATAACAGACACAGAATGTTTTTTACACCCAGTTTTTCTCTCTATATCCTATTGCTAGTAAAAAGAAAGAAAAAGTGTATGTGTTTTATGGTCTGCCTTGTACTAGCGCCCTCTCGAGGCGACTTTTAGGGTGCTAGCTCACCGGGTAAGTACGCCGCAGACAAGCATACTGCACTCCTCCAGTCACATTATACTGACACCAGGTTGACCAGTAAAGGCCAACGGTAAGGAAAATTCACTTCCCCACGTTGTCTCAGCGGGACTCGAACTCACAGCGGTGAGAGATCCTGGATCTGTAGACTGACATCTTTTCGATTAGGTCACCGCGGCCTTTGGAACATAGAAGAGACAGGACTTTCAACATGCAGAGGTTAGAATAACTTTGAATTTTGTCTCTAGGAATACATGAAATAAGTTTTCATATGGACGGAGAACAATCGAAATACTGTAGCTGAAAACGCCAACCTTTTAAGTTTTAGCTGAGTAGTAAGTCTGAATAACTAGAGGACTGATTATCCAGGTAGAGTTTACTGTGCCTCAAAAAGCAGACGTTACTGTTTTCCATTATAATCTAAGCAAATGGATGCAAGAGTTATTTCCCCTACATGTCACTGAAGTACAACAATGTTGCGCAATAAACCTAAAAATCTTTATGTTATATTATCACTTTAAAAAGGTATAAAATTCGCAATGAACCCGGTTTTGGTGAACGCTATTTATAAATCATACCAACGGGAAGTATTGTATTCCAGTTTAAAACAACATAGGTATTCAATAAATAAACATTTTCATTTAAGTTCTTTGACGTATTTATTGCGTGTTTATGTTGACCCACATAAAAACAATTTTAAACCAAGATAATGTCATTATTAGGTAATATAATTGACATTGTGACCGTTAAGAAATCGCAGTAGGCAACAAACTTAGGCCAACGTTTCGAAAAGCTTGTCCTCTTGGGGCCCTAAAAGGGGAAAATTGTGAAATACTTAAGGGGGAAATTGCTAAAATTAATGTATTTTTCAATATATCTTGGAAACTATAAACTTTTTGTATATGCATGTATATTACAATATTGTAGGCATTAGCACAACAATCATTTTGCTATATGAATGAAGGTTCAAAGGTCAAGGTCATAGATGCAAACGAATACTGAAATGGTTAATCGTAAAAACTATAAACTTTTTGTATAGGCATGTATATTGGAATATTGTAGGTAGTGGCCTAACGATCATTTTGATATATGAATGAAGGTCATAGGTTCAAAGGTCAAGGTTATAGACAAAAGTGAATACTTAAATGGTTAATTATCTCAAAATCTATAAACTCTTTGTATAGGCATGTATATTAGAATATTGTTGGTATTGGCCTAATGAACATTTTTATATGTAGATGTTTAACTGTTTATTAATAATATTGTAGCTAGACTTTAGATATGTTATATGTAGCATTCTTATATAAAAATTATTATAATTAATTTGCAAAAATACTTGCATATAATTGGCCCGTACTGCTGAAAATTTTGACATTCTCTTTTATTAGTCTCCTCAATCATTGAACCTCTGCATTTGATATGTACTTAGCCTCAGGTGAGCGTTATGGTCTATGAGCCTCTTGTTAAGAATTCTTGTAATCTGTTTCGAAAATCAACCCATTTAATTCTAGGTATTAGTATTGGAAAAAAAAAACACATTAAAAATTTAACTATGTTCAGAATCGTTGTAAGAAAGATCTATTGTTGATTATTATATACATAAAACCTACACCTTAACATTTTTACATGACGTAATAACGCATATCGGTATATAAAGTGTTTATACGGCTGTTGTTATCATAACAGAAAATGTCTACCGTACATAAATGTAATATTCATGTACAGTTAATTAACATTCTAAAAACCTTGAAGTTAAATATATTGGATAATTTGTGCAAACATTTTTCTTCTTTGAAGTACATCTATTTGGAGCATGGTTGATTTATGTTATGTAAATAAGATTTAATCCAATGACACTGAAAGGAGGAAAAATATATAGGTAATTTGTATAATGTGTCCAAGATTGTTTAAATGCATCAACCGCTGTAGCATGAGGATCAGGTTTCCATGAAAAATAAGTAGAAATTTGATTGTTTAGGCGTGATGCAAATAAGTCAATATCAGGTTTACCATACATGCGACATATAATATTGAAAATCGATGGTTTTAACATACACTCCGCGTCCAGGATAATATCCCTCGATTCCTCGTCTGCGTGTTTATTGTCAGCCCCGGGCACATGCTCTGCGGACAACCAGATATTTTTTGCTATAAAAAAACACCAAATTTCTCTAACCACTTCATTTAAATACTTTTTATTTGACTGGATACACAGTAAAGCCTAAATTATCAAAATTATCAAATAATTGTGTAGTTTGCAGAACATTTTCCTCGCACTCAAAATAAGTGTCACCTTGAAGCAAAGAATTGTCAATATAAATTGTATTGACAAACCCGCATTTTCGCAACTGAGCAAACACACATTTTTATAGTTTACTAAAAACCCGTGGTCCAATTGCTAATCCATTTAGTAACGCGCAAAACTCATAAATATTTTGTTGCCATATAAATCTTAAATATTTTTTATGACCTGTACTAATGGGTAAGCTATAATAAGCGTCTTTTAAATCACAACTTGCGAAATAAGATTGTGGTGTAATTAAGAGTTTCATTTAGATTCTGGAGATTTAAAATAAGCCTAATAGTTCCATCTTTCTTTTGACGAGTAAAAATGTTCGAAATAAAGCCGGTATACTGATCATGCACCTTTGAAATGATTCGTTTTTTTAAGTAATTTGTTAAGTTCTATTTGGATAAGATTTTTTTCATCGTCACTAAAACTCATCTGACTCGGGGAAAAAATTCTGATACGGGGTTTCCTTAAAGGTCACCGGTCACCAAATTTATCAATTTTGTATTTTGCATTCCTATGGGTAGAATAGTGAATATTAATGTGTCTGACGGTTTCCCACGCCTTACATTTACATGTAATACACTAAAACCTTACCTAAACGAAATGCTAATACTCGGTAGTTTCCGACACCGCTCGTAACTTTCCGGCGACCTAATTGATGACGTACATGGTGTTAAGCTGCTGAGGAAAGACACATTACCTATATATGTATCCATATATTACATGTTGGTTTGTGTGGTGTTTTGAAGTGTTTTAAAGTTTGATTTCAAGTCAAAATGATATATTTTGTGAAGTTTGGATATAATAAAATCACAATGACCGATGAACATGTTCTTCCACAAAATTCAGAACAAATTTAGTCCTTCATGCAGCTTTCTAATTGTTTTGAATGTATTTAGATTAAATATTACGAGATAAGTCAGGGAAATAAGAGCGGTATAATCATTAAGGACAATTCAAATTATTATGAATGAATTCAGTCAAATATATAGATTTTAAACAATTTTAATTTTCAAAATTAGTTTTATTCCGTTTTTCAATAGTTCACCAATTCACACGTTCAAACAGAGACGTTCAATTAACTAATCTAATTTAACTTTAATTTATTCGATTTTCAGAATCCATCAAAAATGACAAATAACATTTACCGGGTATATCATAAAGATATACGCACGTGCCAATTAATGGTGCATATTGCAAGGTAAACTCTGTTAATTACAGGTGGTAGATATCTACTTCTAAACAGGATGTTTCCTAATGTAGCATATTGATAATTTCTTAATTACTGGTATGTGAGGGGGTGTAAATCACACTTTAAACGATATTTATTTATTGTGAATAAATGAAGGAAAGTTTCACTCGAGTTTTGATACCTTAGTTAGTCGAGCATAATCTCACTGGTATCACATCTTGATGACGTTCTTTTCATTTTATTGAAATTAAGCGTAATAAAGTTATAATACGAAAATTTTTATTTTATTTTATTTTATCATGGAAACAAGGATGATGATGATGATGATGATGATGATGATTAAACTTACTACAAATAAGGAAAAGGAAGCTATTGAATTGAAATTGATTTTATATTTAAGTAATACTGGGGTGAACTTTTTTATTTGAGAGACAACAGGAAATTATTTTTTAAACCTTTATTTTGATATTTTCCTTGTACAAAAAACTACAGGTCTTGGACTCAGATTCTACCCGAAAACGTGTATTTTTTTACATGGGTAATAATAATAATAATAATTATTATTATTTATTATTCCTTATGATAAATAGATAAAATAAATTAAGTAATTAATCAGAGATATGTAAAGATATTAAAATGATTTTAAATATTAATGAAAATTAATATGAACAATATATTTGAAACGAAAATTTGGGTTATTTTATTATTTGTTGTGATAAAAAAATAACTAAATAAATTAATTTATAAATAAATAAAAAAATAAATTTCAAAAGAAATTTAAAATTATGTTTTGTAAAAGTATTAGTAAATAGTATATCATAATAGAGCAAGCACAAATATAGTTTTTTTCTTCTATTTATTTCTTATTATTATGTTTATTTTTTATTTATTTTTGTCTGCTGAAGGAAACTGAAATACCCAATGCTAAAAAATAAATAAATATATAAAAACACTAGAAGTTATTTCCGATAAATCTGGGTAATAAATGCAGTTCACTATACAAGCTTCATTTACTAAATAGCTGGGATAACACCTTCTGCGTCACTTCCGGTTTTGTGGCCTTTTACTACCAAAGTGAGATAACACAGTTTTTCAACAGTTTCAGGACTTTAATATGCGCTGTAGAATAGGACAGAATTGATTAAAAAATGTTATTTGTGGCTAAATCGACTTTTTATGATGTAATCTTTCGGAAAATAGTAGTAAGAAAAATTCGGTTTTTGGTGACCGGTGACCTTTAAAAGGAATTTTGAGTCCTTTAACAGTGCTTAACAACCATGGATTGGATGTTATTAATTTCCAAGAGTCCACACATTGGCGAATTTTACCCGCAACAAAATTGTTTGGCGTGTTTCTTAAAACTAGTGTTTGTATACATGGTTGCCTTACCTGATCTGCATTTTGACTTGAACAAGGTTTTGTTACTTGAACTTGTCTCTCCGGAACTTTTGGCCTTTGAATAAAAAAGACTTTCCGTAATTGTTTTTGATTCCGCCTTTCCCGCCTTTTGGTGTAGTATAATAAACATTGTATCTATTAATAGGCATGCTGCTGCAGCGGTGTGAATTTCCGACGTTCCTTTTTCTCTCAGTCTCTTCTTTTTCTAGCTGCTTTTCGAGAGATTTGGCCTCATTCAATTCTTTAATTTGTTTTTGTATGTCATCGCCCAGCAACCAATCCTTGGATATTTCATTCGACGGGCGACACAGTTTTTTATAACTTGCAGAAATGCCGTGCTTTAGTGAATCCTTTCGTTTTTGACCGAGATCGGTGAACACTTCATGAATCATAACGATGGCGTCCATACATTTTGGTATAGCCGACTTGTACAGCTCTTTTACTTCTTTTACATCTGTAGGCTTGTTTTTATCAGAATCTTGTTTTTTACTTTCAAAAGTAGTTGAGCCGTTTCTATAATTGGAATACCTCCTTTAATAAGCAGTTTTTGTGTTTTTGAAATTTGTAAATCTTTGGATTTGGCAAATGATTTTCCACTTTCCCAAATAACATTATTTACTTTTGGGACTAATAAATTATGACAATTCCCTGGCCTACCGTATTTTTGCATTAAGACCTTCCTTTTCTCTTTGGGCAATTTCTTCCGAAAAAACAGATTCACATTGGTAGTACGCTTGTCGAAAACGTTCTTTTTAATGTTCTCTTCGTCGTTAAATAACTCCTACACTTCGGACATTAAACTGTCAATATCAATGTCATTATCCGAAGCTTCGCCTTTGTCGGACTCATCATCGGAATCTGATAGTAAATTATAACATTCCGAGGTGTCATCTTTGTGACCTTGTCAAATACTCAATGACCCATTATTATTAGCTCAACTGGCTTTAGCCAGATGAGCTATATGCATGATGCGTGTGCGCGTGCGTGCGTGCGTGCGTGCGTCCGTTAACAGCAAAAACTCTGAAACTACCAGGCCTTTTGAAACCTAATTTGCTGTGCAAGGTCCTTGCTAGAGTCTGACTGTAGATTATACAAATCATGGCGATTAGATATCCAAGATGGCTGCCGTTACTAAAAATAGAAAAACCTAAAAAAAAATCTTCTTCTCCAGAACCGGTCATCGGAGGCAAAATCTGATTTGATATTTGGCTTCTAGATGGTCTTAACCTCTAAGTTTGTACATTTCGTGGAATTCTGACAAAAAATAGGTTACGCATTTTTCCGTTTAATTTGGCAAAAATCGTAAAATAGCTTTAAATTGTTTTAAATTGTTATAACTTGACTTTTAGATCAGATAATGACATGGGGTTTTCAGATTTGATATATTATTGTAATTACCTTCAAAATGGGGTCAAGGTCAATTGTGAAGGTCTTGACCTAATTTTTTGACTGATTTTATTTATTATCTCAAAAGCTATTAAATTGTTGTATAGGCATTTATATTGTAAATATTGTTGTTATTGATGCAACGGTCATTTTGATGTATAGATTAAGGTCATGGGGTCAAAGGTCAAGGTCATAGACGCGAAATAATACTGAAAAGGTTCATTATCTTGAAAACTATAAACTTTTTGTATAGGCATGTATATCAGAATGTTGTAGGTATTAATACAACGATCATTTTGATGTATAACAAAAGGTCATGGGTCCAAAGGTCAAGGTCACAGAAGCAAAACAATGCAGAAACGGTTCATTTTCTCGAAAACTATAAACTTTTTGTATAGACATGTATATTGAAATATTGTTGATATTGATGCAACGGTCATTTTGATGTATAGATTAAGGTCATGGGTTCAAAGGTCAAGGTCACAGACGCGAAATAATCCTGAAAAGGTTCATTATCTTGAAAACTATAAACTTTTTGTATAGGCATGTATATCAGAATGTTGTAGGTATTAATACAACGATCATTTTGCTGTATAAAGAAAGGTCATGGGTCTAAAGGTCAAGATCACAGAAGCAAAACAATACAGAAACAGTTCATTATCTTGAAAACTATAAACTTTTTGTATAGGCATGTATATCAGAATGTTGTAGGTATTGATACAACGAACATTTTGGTGTATAGAAAAAGGTCATGGGTCTAAAGGTCAGGATCACAGAAGCAAAACAATACAGAAACAGTTCATTATCTTGAAAACTATAAACTTTTTGTATAGGCATGTATATTAGAATGTTGTAGGTATTGATACAACGAACATTTTGGTGTATGGAAAAAGGTCATGGGTCCAAAGGTCAAGGTCACAGAAGCAAAACAATACCGAAATGGTTCATTATTTCAAAAATATAAACTTTTTTATATAGACATGTATATCGGAATATTGTTGGTATTGATGCAACGGTCATTTTGATGTTTAGATTAAGGTAATGGGTTTAAAGGTCAAGGTCACAAAGGCGAAGGAATATTGAAACGGTTCATTATCTTGAAAACTATAAACTTTTTGTATAGGCATGTATATTAGAATGTTGTAGGTATTAATACGACGATCATTTTGATGTATAGAAAAAGGTCATGGGTTCATAGGTCAAGGTCACAGATGCAAAACAAAATCAAAAACATTAATTAACACGAAAACTGTAATTTTTTTGTATAGGCATGTATATTAGAATATTGTTGGTATTGATGTATCGATCATTGTGATATGAAGACTAAGATCAGGGGTTCAAAGGTCAAGGTCACAGATACGAAAAAATACTGAAAAGTTTCATTATCTTGAAAACTATAAACTTTTTGTATAGGCATGTATATCAGAATGTTGTAGGTATTAATACAACAATCATTTTGATGTATAAAAAAAGGTCATGAGTCCAAAGGTCAAGGTCACACAAGCAAAACAATGCAGAAACGGTTCATTTTCTCGAAAACTATAAACTTTTTGTATAGACATGTATATTGAAATATTGTTGGTATTGATGCAACGGTCATTTTGATGTATCGATTAAGGTCATGGGTTCAAAGGTCAAGGTCACAGACGCGAAATAATACTGAAAAGGTTCATTATCTTGAAAACTATAATTTTTTTGTATAGGCATGTATAATAGAATGTTGTAGGTATTAATACAACGATCATTTTGGTGTATAGAGAAAGGTCATGGGTCTAAAGGTCAAGACCACAGAAGCAAAACAATACAGAAACAGTTCATTATCTTGAAAACTATAAACTTTTTGTATAGGCATGTATATTAGAATGTTGTAGGTATTGATACAACGAACATTTTGGTGTATAGAAAAAGGTCATGGGTCCAAAGGTCAAGGTCACAGAAGCAAAATAATACCGAAATGGTTCATTATTTCAAAAATATAAACTTTTTGTATAGGCATGTATATTGGAATATTGTTAGTATTGATGCAACGGTCATTTTGATGTATAGATTAAGGTCATGGGTTCAAAGGTCAAGGTCACAAATGCCAAAGAATACTGAAAAGGTTCATTATCTTGATAACTATAAACTTTTTGTATAGGCATGTATATTGGAATATTGTTGGTATTGATGCAACGGTCATTTTGATGTTTAGATTAAGGTAATGGATTCAAAGGTCAAGGTCACAAAGTCGAAAGAATATTGAAACGGTTCATTATCTTGAAAACTATAAACTTTTTGTATAGGCATGTATATTAAAATATTGTAGGTATTAATACGACGATCATTTTGATGTATAGAAAAAGGTCATGGGTTCAAAGGTCAAGGTCACAGATACAAAACAAAATCAAAAACATTAATTAACACGAAAACTGTAATTTTTTTGTATAGGCATGTATATTAGAATATTGTTGGTATTGATGTATCGATCATTGTGATATATAGATTAAGATCAGGGGTTCAAAGGTCAAGGTCACAGATACGAAAAAATACTGAAATGCTTAATTATCTTGAAAACTATTAACATTTTCTATAGGAATATATAGTAGAATGTTGTAGATATTAATTCAACTACTATTTTTATGTATAGAGAAAGGTTATGGGTTCAAGGGTCAAGGTCACAGATGCAAAAAATTGCTGAAATTGTTATATCTTCACTATTTGATCAGATAATGACATGGGGTTTTCAGTTTTGAAATATTCTTGTAATTACCTTCAAAATAAGGTCAAGGTCAATTGTGAAAGTTATGACCTAATGTTTTAAGTTTCCTGAAAAAAAAATTGACCCAATTTTTAGGCAGTGTACAAATAAGATGTTTGTTTCAATCAAATCATTGAATATTTTCTCCTGAATTGGTTAGTTGTAACCCAATACAGCATGAAAAGTCCTTTAGTAACAGTAATCCAAAAGTTGTGTCTGGCATATCAGCTAAAATCCAAGTTGGCTTCTGTAGCATACATAGCAATAACATGAAAAACCAATGCAGATTTGGTTTCCAACAACTTTGGTTCCAGTTGCAATTGTAAAAAGGAGGGGGAATGCCATTTCACAAGATTTGCATGTTATTTATCAAAAATGTAAATTAGCTGCCAGTTGAGCATCACAGGCCCTATTTGGCCTTTTGTTATGATCATCAGGATGACTCCATTTTATGCCCCGCCTACTTTCTGCTGGTGCAGCTCTGTGTGCATTCACATGCATATTTTTGTCAATGTTTTTCCTGCTTGGTGCAGCTAACAGAAATTGCAATTGTTCCTTCACTATTTCTGAAGTTTTCTGCTGCAAAAAAACATGCAATTGTTCCATGACCACAGTATGACTATTTCTGGTCTTCTGCTGTGTTCGTCCAGGGACCTCAAGAATCTGGTCGGCGAGCTGGTCCGCTTTCTCCGCCGCCATTTTCCCCTACACCTTGTTTTTTGGCATTTTGTTTTTCAATGCCAGTGGCATCTCTAGTTTATCAAATATATTGCCAACAGTGTTATTTTTATTTGGAGTTTCCTTCTCCATTTGTGTTGCTTTACCTGGCTCTATGAGCTCGTAACGGCAAATGTGCAAAACACACGTGGCCTGTGGCTCACGAATTTTAAAATCTCTGTTACACAGTTAAAACATCCAAAGTAAAATATCCAAATTAATATGATGAAAAAATGTATGTAACAACAACAATAGAAATTGTTCCTTTAAAACAAAAACAAACTGAAAAATCATGAAAAACTTGAAAACTTTATACAGTAACCCTTATACACACCCATATAGTAGGAAACAAGACAACGTACTGATGGGAAACAAGCTGACGTCATCTCACGTGACTACTTCAGTACCATATTTAATTTCATGGAATTGAAATCATACTTCAATAAATTTCGTATAATTTGATAATTCTTTTATAAGAAGGTTACAAAATGCATGGAATACAACGTATAAAAAACAGACTGTAAGTATTAAGTAAGGTATTTATAAAAACTTTAAAGCTGGCAAATAAGGATAAACAAGTGAACTTCCAGAAGTTAGGCCGGGTGCTCTGGAAGACTAAGCATCTCCTGCTAAGCTAGCTACATCCACCACGTGTGTAATCAAAATTATGTGAAAGGAACATGAAACTATAGGACGTCAAATATATCCAAGACAAGCCTTAAAATTTTTAGTAGATGGTAGTATATCACAACAGAATTTTAAGGAGTCACATCTTGCCTCATAAAATGCAAAGAATAGAAAATGCATACATATTAATATTGGCGTGCATTAAACATAAACGTTGAAATAAAAAATAAGCATTACATTTCCACAACCCAAAGCAAAGTAAAATTTTTGGAACTAGCAAATTAAGTTAAACTCGTGAACTTCCACCGGGGATGTGAGGCCGGGTTTTCAGGAAGGTTAAGAATTTACTGTAAAAGTATTAACTTAAGCACATACTGGTTTTAGCGCAAATTACATTTTGGGTAACTTGATATGGACTTGAAATTTCATTAAAAATCGTGTGAACTAAGTTTTTATTTAATTTGCTAAGGATTTAAATTTGCGCAATAATCGCATTCATCCCTAAATACTGTAAATCACTTAATTTTCACGATCACTTTTTTTTGCGACATGGTAAAAATTTGCGAAAATTAAGTGTTGTGAAATTAAAATAATTTTTGTTAAAGTTGAATCTTGTTTTCAATGCATGTGTAACAAATACACATTTTCTGTCATTTCTTTCCTATAGTTTAGTACATGGATCTATAATCTCATAAACGTGTTTATAGGTATAATACTCAGGGATATTGCAAGCCTAGGCTTATCAAGGCCCTCAAAAAGTTTTATGGCCGTCATCACAGTATTGTTGATAAGTTTGATGTCTCTGTGTCCAGGATTGCCTTGGATATATTTGACGTCTCATAGTTCCATGTTCCTTTCACACAATTTTGATTACACACGTGACGGGTGTAGCTAGCTAAACAGGAGGTGCTTACCCTTCCGGAGCACCCGGCCTCACTTCCCTGGTGGAAGTTTACGTGTCTAACCTAACTTGTCAGTTCCAAAGTTTTTACTTTGCTTCTGGATTGTGATTCGGAAATGGATAAGTATGTTTGTTTTTGATTCATGATTTTAAAGATAAACTGACAATGACATAATAATTACAAATATAAAACTATTTTTTTAAAGGACTACCTTTGGGGAACACGAATGCCACGAAATAAAGTGATTTACAGTAGTATATTGCAAAAATTATGATATTTACAGTGTATTCGAATTGAGCAAACGTTTCGACGTAAGAGTTTTTCACAAAGTTGTTTGATTTTTGAAGCTTTTTCATATGTTAATTTAACAGTCATATCAACTAAATTTAAAATAAAACCAAGGAATTCAATTTCTTGAGTAGGAAAAAAGCAGACTTTTCTGGATACACAGTAAAGCCTAAATTATCAAAATTATTAAATAATTGTGTAGTTTGCAGAACATTTTCCTCGCACTCCAAATAAGTGTCACCTTGAAGCAAAGAATCGTCAATATAACCTGTATTGACAAACCGGCGTTTTCGCAACTGAGCAAACACACATTTTAATGGTGGTCCAATTGCTAATCAATTTAGTAACGCGCAAAACTCATATTTTGTTGCCATATAAATCTCAAATATTGTTTATGACCTGTACTAATGGGTGAGCTATAATAAGCGTCTTTTAAATCACAACTTGCGAAATAAGATTGTGGTGTAATTTAGAGTCTCCATTTTAAAATGAACAGTGTCTACAAATTCATTTAGTTTCTGGAGATTTAAAATAAGCCTAATAGTTCCATCTTTCTTTTAACGAGTAAAAATGTTCGAAATAAAGCCGATATACTGATCATGCACCTTTGAAATGATTCTTTTCTCAAATAATTTGTTAATTTCTATTTGGATAAGATGTACTTCATCGTCACATAAACTTATCTGACTCGGGAAAAATTTCTGATACGGGGTTTCCTTAAAAGGAATTATGAGTCCTTTAACAGTGCTTAACACCCATGGATTGGATGTTAATAATCTCCAAGAGTCCACACATTGGCGAATTTTACCCGCAACAAAATTGTTTGGCGTGTTTCTTAAAACTAGTGTTTCTATACATGGTTGCCTTACCTGATCTGCATTTTGATTTGAACAAGGTTTTGTTACTTGAACTTGTCTCTCCGGAATTTTTGGCCTTTAAATTTACAGTAGTATATTGCAAAAATTATTATATTTACAGTGTATTGGAAAATTAATCGCATACAAGTTAATGACAAAAATTAAAAATAACTATTCAGACTAATAATGGTACATTTATGTGTGTTCAGAAATTCTTATATAACTTTAAAGTTATACGTATCTTTAATGTTAATCGCTGCTACCATTGTATGGAAAACAATGTGTTTTTAAATGCATCTGAAATACAAGTAAAGTTTTATATTTTAAAGTTATTAAATATTTATGTGCTTCTTTGTTCTTTAGCAAAGAACCCTTATTCTAAGTCATTTAAACCATTGGCAGATGTCGGGTTTGAACAAACGCGGTAATACGCTTTGTGACACGCTGAACAAAACCATATACATATGGGTCATTTAATCGACTTAAAGATCTATTTTCTTATTTAACTATAATATCTGATAGTACATACAATTTTTATATTTTACTCAGAATAATGATTCAAAGTCACGTAAAAAGAAATGACTGGTCGTATCAGAAGCTTTAAGTGTATTAAATGGCGACAGACCTGCCATTGTATTTGCATTACATATATACCTTACATATGTAGCTTTCATATAAAATATTTAAAATATTAAAACAAAATTTTTGAGTAAAAAGAATATCAAAATAAAAGATAAATGATTAATACATTAAGATACATATTGCCGATGCAGGTAAATTTTATGTTTTAAGCCATGTGGAGATCAGTGGTTTTTATGTTTGATATGCCGTAGTTAGATGTTAAGAAATGCTTCCGGAGCACTCGGCCTCACTTCCCTGATGGAAGTTCACATGTCTAACTTAACTTGTCAGTTCCAAAGTGTTTACTTTGCTTCCGGATTGTGATTCGGACATGGATTAGTATGTTTGTTTTTTTATTGTATCTCATTTCAAATAGAGCACTAGCTGTTATAGACAGGTAAATGGTGACTTTTGGACTTAATTGTAGGGACTCCTTCTTACCACTGCGGTATCTCAGTTGGTAGAGTGCTCGCTCCGTACGTGGGAGGTCTCGGGTTCGATCCCCGGCCGGGTGTGACCCAAGACTTGAAAGTGGGTAGTGGCTGTTCTTTCACCAAGCACTCGGCATTACGCAATGAAAGTCACGGTTCTTTTGGTTGGAACTTAAAATGATTGAGGTCCCGAGCCACGGTGAGCTTGGCTCACTAAAAAAACCCTGCTGTATAATGCAATTAGCGCAACGCACAGGTAAAATTTTTGCACCTTCGCCAATAGCTGGCGACGTCTCGATATAAGTGAAATATTCTTGTCTGGGACGTAAAACATTATTACTCCACTCACTCACTCCTTCTCACCATAATTTACATATGTCAACTATGAAGAGGTTAAATAAGAAATTTCTGACTCATTTATAATTCCTAATGAATGCGCCTGAATAGAATGTTATTACTTAAATTTACAATCATGAAAATATTATTAACATGACAGAATTATTTTATTTCATCCAAGAAACCGACAACGTTTTGGTATTGATTGAATACCTTTTTCCAAAAAAGATATAATAGTCTGGACTTGGAATGGTAACCAATCGAACAATGCATTTCACGATGCCATTTATATGACGCAATCCGATTATTAACCGTTGCGTTATCAGAGATCATGTCTAAATCGTAATCTTGACATGTGATGTTTTGTTCCTTAATAATCTGGACAGCAGTGCAACTAAATAATTCTCAATTTTGATTACAGACCTGGCGGATATAGGTAGCTTAACAGGAGATGATTCATTCTGAATAATCGGTCTTACTTCAAGGGCTGAACGTCACGTATTTGCTTTGAATTTGTGGTTTTGTCGTGGATTGGTATTTGGAATTTGATTAAAAACAAATCAAATCACGTAGATATTCAATTTTGATTTGAACACGGAATTATAATATATAATAAAATAAAAATTAGGTTAGGATAATTTTGTTTTCTTAAACGTGTCTTTCTAATTTTGTTTTAATATTTAACATTAAATTTATAGCAGAAATAAATCAGGACATCGCCAAATACTTCATCCTTAATGTAGCACACACAAAAAAAGATAAAATCTAAAACAAACATCAATCAAAAACAAACATACTAATCCACGCTCAAATTACAGTTTCAAGTTTAGTGTAAACGTTTAAGCGGTGTAAATTATGTGAAACACGTAGACTTCTGTCATGAAAATGAGGTTGGGTGCTCCAACAGAGTAAGCACCTGTTGTTTAGCCAGCTACAATCCATTTTCCAAATCACAATCCCAAACAAATTAAAAAATTTAAAACAGACAAATAAATTGGGATAAGCACGTGAACTTCTTTTACGTCGAAATAAACTAATTTTAGGATAATTAAAATATTGCTATGACGTCATCCTTTGTTCTTTTGAGTCTAATATCCAACATACTTGAACTGGACCGGTGCCAACAATCCAATATGTTGTGACAACAGTCTAATATTTTCAAACTTATTGGACTGTTTTCACAATATATTGGATCGTTGGCACCAGTCCAGTTTAAGTACACTGGAATCGGAAAGAAAAAAAAAACAAAACATCAGTATATTGATTTTGCTAACACCAAAACTAAATATGATTTACAATCAAAATCAGACAAATCATAAAATCCGATACGCGAAAGCAAATATCTCAAATGATGCAGGGTTCGTTACAACAACACGGATCCGTTTATTGCCCTTTTATTGAATTGCTTTGACCTGCAAAATATAAACATTAGATATTTTTCAACACGGAACACGCACATACACACACACACACACACACACACACACACACACTCTCTCTCTCTCTCTCTCTCTCTCTCTCACACACACACACACACACACACACACACACACACACACACACACACACACCATTCAATCTTATATACGCAGATTACACAGTTTGACCAACTTTTCATTGATAAACAATTATAGAGACCGGACGATCTACACACATCTACAAGCTTTAAAACATTTTTATCGGGTTAAAGTTGCGTGTCTTACACATTATAACTAAATTCGGGCATAATACCAACATATTTTTGTAAGATAAATCATGAGTAAATTGAATGCAGATCAAATAAAATCGTTGCATATATTATTTAAAAATGTAGTATTGAACATACCTGTTTTAGCGAATTAAGTTTCCAAATCCTAAGAATGATTTCACGATTAAATCCAAACACATTGACAGTAAATATTTTTGGCGCGCTTCGTGCATTTGCGTGATGTCAATATCACTAACGGGGACTGATTATATTTCACAAAAACCGTGTTAATAGTCACGTAAACGGCGGGTGACCTACTATCCTCAACTCTGTTCACGAATTAATTTAGGGGTTACATACAGGAATACAAGTTTTATATTTTTATTTTCTTATTTCTTAATTTGTGATACTGATTGATTTATTCATAAATTTTTCCCTGATTTACTTGATTTGTTCTTTTTCCTTTTTATGTTTGTTTTTGCAATATTTTAAGTAAGATATAAGCCTGAAACTGCCCAGTATGTAAAATATTGGACTGGCCTCGGCGCTTCGCGCCTCGACAAGTCCAATATTTTACATACTGGACAGTTTTTCGGCTTATATCCTTTACATAAAAAACTAAAGTAAAAATCTTAAATTCATATACACTTTTTTATTTTAACATTTTAGGTTCCTGGCCTTGATGGTTACTGGCATACATAATGCTGCAGGTAATAGTTTAATTCGTGTTGGTGTCAAACTTGAAATCGATGCATTCTAATTAAATATGATAAAATACAATATTGGACAAAGCGTATGTATTTCAGTTAAATTAGTGATGAACAATGCTGTTTTTGTCTATCTACAAGACTAAATTTGCAATGGAAGAAGGTAATGTGCAAGTAAAAAACATACACTTCGCAACAACAAGGACAACCGATAAAACTTCCTAAATAAAAATACATTATAATGATTTCACACCACACGAGAAATGGCATAAGATATATCCATTGCCAGTTTGTGTTTTTATGCAAGCTGTATTAATTTCAACCGACCTAATAGATATTTGTTTTGGTTAAGAAATGTCATGCTGTTTAAAACACCGGTAAGAATTTGTTTTTAGCTCACCTGACCGAAGGTCATGTGAGCTTATGGCATAGCGCAGCGTGTGTATGTGCGTGCGTGCGTGTGTGCGTGCGTGCGTGCGTGTGTGCGTCGTTAACACCTATTTTCGACTTCTCCTCTGAAACTAGTGGACAATTTTTAATGAAACTTTGTCAGAAGTATATATGGGCCGGTGCAATTCAGATTTGTTCGTGGCGTTGCTATGGCTACCATAACTAGGTCAAGGTGACCTAGGGGTTCAAAAATCTTAAAAAATCTTCTTCTCCGAAAGTACTGATTGGAGAAAAAATCTGATGTGATATTTGGCTTCTCTAGGGTCTTAAGCCTATAGTTTGTTCATTTTGTGAAATTCGGATAAAAAATAGGTTACGCGTTTTTGCGTTTAATTTTTAAAAAATCGTAAAATAGCTTCAAATTGTTATAACTTGACTATTTGACCAGATAATGACATGGGGTTTTCAGTTTTGACATCTTCTTGTTAGTATCTTAAAAATGAGGTCAAGGTCAATTGTGAAGGTCGCGACCTAATTTTTTTACCTCTGATTATAATTATTATCTCGAAAACTATAAACTTTTTGTATAGACATGTATATTAGAATGTTGTAGGTATCGATACAACGATCATTTTGATGTATAGAAAAAGGTCATGGGTTCAAAGGTCAAGGTCACAGATGCGAAACAATACCGAAATGGTAAATTATCTCGAAAAATATAAACATTTTGCATAGGCTTATATATTAGAATGTTGTAGGTATTGATAGAAGGATCATTTTGATGTATAGAAAAAGGTCATGGGTTCAAAGGTCAAGGTCACAGATGTGAAACAATACTGAAATGGTTAATTATCTCGAAAACTATAAACTTTTTGTATAGGCATGTATATTAGAATATTGTAGGTATTGATACAACGATCATTTTGATGTATACAAATAGGTCATGGGTTCAAAGGTCAAGGTCACAGATGTGAAACAATACCGAAATAGTTAATTATCTCGAAAACTATAAACTTTTTGTATAGGCTTGTATATTAGAATGTTGTAGGTATTGATACAACGATCATTTTGATGTATAGAAAAAGGTAATGGGTTCAAAGGTCAAGGTCACAGATGCAAAACAATACCGAAATGGTTAATTATCTCGAAAACTAAACTTTTTGTATAGGCATGTATATTAAAATGTTGTAGGTATTGATACAACAATCATTTTGGTGTATAGAAAAAGGTTATTGGTTTAAAGGTCAAGGTCACAGATGTGAAACAATACTGAAATGGTTAATTATCTCTAAAACTATAAACTTTTGTATAGGCATTTATATTAGAATGTTGTAGGTATCGATACAACGATCATTTTGATGTATAGAAAAAGGTCATGGGTTCAAAGGTCAAGGTCACAGATGTGAAACAATACCATAATGGTTAATTATCTCAAAAACTATAAACTTTTTGTATAGGCTTGTATATTAGAATGTTGTAGGTATTAATCGAACGATCATTTTGATGTATAGAAAAAGGTCATGGGTTTAAAGGTCAAGGTCACAGATACAAAACAATACAGAAATGGTTAATTATCTCGAAAACTATAAACTTTTTGTATAGGCATGTATATTAAAATGTTGTAGGTATTGATACAACAATCATTTTGATGTATAGGAAAAGGTTATTGGTTTAAAGGTCAAGGTCACATATGCGAAACAATACCGAAATGTTTTATTATCTCGAAAACTATAAACTTTTTGTATAGGCATGTATATTAGAATGTTGTAGGTATTGATACAAAGATCATTTTGATGTATAGAAAAAGGTCATGGGTTCAAAGGTGAAGGTCACAGATGTGAAACAATACTGAAATGGTTAATTATCTCGAAAACTATAAACTTTTTATATAGGCATGTATATTAGAATGCTGTAGGTATTGATACAACGATCATTTTGATGTATAGAGAAAGGTCATGGGTTCAAAGGTCAAGGTCACAGTTGCAAAACAATACCGAAATGGTTAATTATCTCGAAAACTATAAACTTTTTGTGTAGGCATGTATATTAAAATGTTGTAGGTATTGATACAACAATCATTTTGATGTATAGAAAAAGGTTATTGATTTTAAGGTCAAGGTCACATATGCGAAACAATACCGAAATGTTTTATTATCTCGAAAACTATAAACTTTTTGTATAGGCATGTATATTAGAATGTTGTAGGTATCGATACAACGATCATTTTGATGTATAGAAAAAGGTCATGGGTTCAAAGGTGAAGGTCACAGATGTGAAACAATACTGAAATGGTTAATTATCTTGAAAACTATTAACTTTTTGTATAGTCATGTTTATTAGAATATTGTAGGTATTGATACAATGGTTATCATGATGTAAAGAAAAAAGTCATTGGGGTTTAGTATTTATGTTTTCTTTAAATCTATCAGCTAGCCATTAGTTATCAGGTGAGCGTATCAGGCCCATGGGCCTCTTGTTTGGATTATAAAATCGATATGTGTTAAGATATTCAAGTGTCTGTGGTTTGTCTACTGGCTGCTATTTAATATATAAATGTTTTCAATATGACTGTCTTCGATGAAACATACAGAAGCAATTGTATTACCCTTGATGTTTATCTATTTTCCCGCAATATTACGTTATGTTCCGCACAGGGGGTCACGTGATCATGTGAGATACGCCGATCTCGCATGGCTAAAAACCCTATATCAAACGAACAGATATGGAAAAAAGCCGAAAGTTACAAAATATTAATTAAAGATATAATTGTAAATATAAGAAATGACATTTCTGCTCATGGTATTTCAAGGGGTAATGAAAGATATTGTGGCGCGTGCCAAAGTCAAAATGAAGGTCGAATTTGGCACGCGCCACACTATCTTTCATTATCCCTTGAAATACCATGTCCAGAATGTCATTTCTTTATTATTGTCCTTGCTTTTTATTTCATATGGTGTATTCCAAAACTTTTTTTTATTTGATTTTATTACATAATTGACATATCGCAGGCCACGCCCACAATGTTACGTCAAATGGCCGGATGCTTGATTTACACGCAAAAAGAATAAAAACTCCGCTTGTATAGCGCCTTTAAATGACGTCACTGACATTAGTTGCCGTGCCGCTGCTTTGGTACCGTGATGGCGACCAGTGTCGGAACATTGTGGGCCTTGTTGGCAAAACGTCAATTATACATTTTTTAGTATGTTGTTATGTCTCCTTATTTCAATTTCAGTATTCGGTATTGAGCTACAAATGAAAACAGAAAATGTGATCAAAGGCGAACCAATAATTTTATTTTGTCACATTCCAAACTTTACAAACATTGCTTCATTCAACATGCCAAATGGTTTACCGTTTAGAAACGTCGTCTGCAACACCAGAGATGGATGTTCTATCAATGAACATAAAATATTCAATGTAAACAGCAATTCCTCTGGATTAACTCTTACTCTTAAGGCTTTAAATGAAACGGTAGAGGGCGGGTATTCCTGTACCTACAAGGGAGAAAAGAAGACATATTCACTCAACATTTCAACGCTTAATGTTATAGGTAAGTTCTTTAAATCAGCATTCACTATTCTCGAATAACGGCTTGCTTTGTTGCCATTGTCTAGTGCATGAAGTAAACCTGTATTATAATAAAAATGTCCGTACACACATACATCTCATTGTACATTGGGCATCCAAATCTTCCTAGATGAAAACATCTATGGTCTTTATCGTTATAATTTTTTTTATTGTCACCACCAGGTGGTTCTCTCAATGCTTAAACTATCAAGTACTTTCCGGATATAATTATAACTAGTTATCGTTTGAATCCAATGGTCAGTGAAATTCATGATTGTCTTCGAGTGGTCATACCTATATTGCATTGCTGATTTGTTATTCTGAATATCTAATCATTTAAAGCATGTTGAAGTCACTGCAAGGTTATCTAAGCACATATTAAGCTGTATGGACGGCATGCTTTGCGAATTCGTTATTGGTATTTTTGTTTTTGGTGTGTTATTGTAAGGTAGAGAGCAATATGCCTTACTAAATAAATACTGTTATATTGCGATATGGTATGTTTTAAAATAAGTCCACTACGGGGACTTTGTACAACGAAGTAGGCTGCTTGCAAATAAATTGTTGACTCAGGGATATTGCAAGCCTAGGCTTATCAAGGCCCTCAAAAAGTTTTATGGCCGTCATCACAGTATTGTTGATAAGTTTGATGTCTCTGTGTCCAGGATTGCCTTGGATATATTTGACGTCTCATAGTTCCATGTTCCTTTCACACAATTTTGATTACACACGTGACGGGTGTAGCTAGCTAAACAGGAGGTGCTTACCCTTCCGGAGCACCCGGCCTCACTTCCCTGGTGGAAGTTCACGTGTCTAACCTAACTTGTCAGTTCCAAAGTTTTTACTTTGCTTCTGGATTGTGATTCGGAAATGGATAAGTATGTTTGTTTTTGATTACATCATTTCCAGCAACTGTGGTGTCACATGCAACAAATTTTATAGTGATGAATACTTCTCACGACGTGATACCATTTTGTTGGGTTCATAAAAGGTAATTTAAAAAAAAATATAATATGGAATTTAGGTATGTGTTAACATGTGTTTTAAAATTTCTGACAGCAATTGTTTTGCAGTGAAAATATGTCATTTGCAAAGAGATCAAAAATAAAAGCAAACTATATGTACAAGTGAAGCATACGCATTAAAGTTTAATGTACTGGTAAAATACTTCCTTACTTTACTTATGTCTGTGGTACCAGGGAGGTTCACGGGCCACTGGCAATGCTAGTCCGTTTAGTTTTCTTGTGTGCTAGGCTTGCCAGATCTTGTCATTTGTAGCGCTCACTGTTCATTTCTCTTTGCAGTTTTTTCGCTATTTTTTTCTTGGCCTTCCTACTGTTTTTCCATTGAGGGTTCCATTGCAGTGCTTGACATGTGATTGAATTTATTGGTTGTATGTATATCCTATCCATCGCCATTTCCATTTTTACTGCTCCAACTTTATGGACAGTTGTTTAGTCTTCTCTAATAATTCCGTGTTAGTGATTTTCACTGGTCATCTAATCTTTCTTAGACAGTTGGTAATGAAGACAGACCTGGAGCTTGTTAAGAAAACATTTTGTTGTTTTCCGTTCCTCGCAGCCATATATGAGAATAGATTTAAGATTTTAGTTAAACAGTCCGGTTTTCATGCTCAAGTTGATGCTGCCAGTTCCCCAAATAGTTCTCACTTTTCCTTTTTGGCATTTAATTTTTTGCTCTGAGCCACCTCGGCTTTCTATATTACTACCAAGATATGTGAAGGAGCCAGAGGAAGTGATGTTACTTGGAGATTTGCACGACTGGTTAATGCTACGGCCAGTCTCAGATGTTCTCTTTTTTTTATTAAAGCAGTTTGTATTTCATTTGTTGGTGGTTGTGAGACAAAAGGACAATGTCGTCTAGCTGTCATGTAAGTGTCCACTGTTTCCATTTTTATTACATGTAATTAGTCGTATAAACCAGTCAACAAAGATAGAGAATAAAAAGGTGACAATAAACATTCTTGCCGTACCCCTGTAGTGATGTAAAGAGAGTCTGTGATTCGATTCTCATGCATTTTTCGACTCTGCATTTCTATGTATGTGTTCTTAATGATCTGAATAAACTTTTCTAGTATACCATATATATACCACAATCTTTTTGTCTCATGAGTTTCTATAGCACTGTTAAAACTAGTAAAATGATGACTGCTTAATGTTTTATATACTATTATGTGCCTATTAGTATTTCTGTTGAAAAGATATATTAAGTGACGATATATTAAGTACATATGAAGTATCTCTTGTAGATCCGAAGCATGGCTGCAGTATAACCAAGACAGATGTTAAATACGAATGCCAAACAAAATGTATTATGCTTAACAAAGACAAAATGATTCGTTGGGAATTTAAAACTGTATGTATTATATAAACGAAAGTTAATTTCTTATCATTCTTAACTTCGGAGACTTAATAAATGTCATTAAGCCTAGTGTGCTTAAAATGTTACATATTCTTAATTAAAAACATACATTGTAAGCTATATAGTTTTATCATTTTCTTTGACTTTCGGATAATTATTTGGACAAGCGTAGTTGTGTTCAGTTTAAGTCAGTATAGCTTATCTCTTCGTATGCCATTTTGGTTCCATTGGAGTTGTTCATTGATTGGGTTACCACGACATCTTACAATACATCTGTATACCGTAATAATATTCACATCATAGTAGTGATGTCACTATCTTTTTATTTTTACGTTGTAATAGATAAAACATCAACATAGAAATTAAATGTATCAATAACGTATATATGTATATAATATATTTTAATTTTTACATATTAAATAATCGTAATGAATATTTTACCATCGCCTAAATTGATGGTTGCTATTGAAGTACATATATGTAATTTGAATATAATAAATCTTATCATAGGATAATAATGAAGCTATTACCTGGAATACAAGTCCCTCACACAATGATTGCGATTGCTGTAAAGATAAAAAACAATATAAAAGTCATATAACTATCAGTGATCTTGACGGAATGCTGAAATGTTTTATAACCGTGTCAGGAGGTATAACACTATGGAGTCCACCAATAAGGGTCAAGTCTGTAGCTGATGGTAATTTCCATTTTCTTCTTTTTTGTATTATATTAAGTATAAAAAATTGTTTTTCACAAGACCAACTCCCTCCTTTAAGGGTCTTTAAGGAATCCTTAAAGATCCTTAAAGATGTCATTAAAGATCCTTAAAGCCTCCTTAAAGACCCCTTTAAGGACCACCATCTTCTTTAAGAATCTTTAAGGCTTCCTTACAGATCCTTAATGGAACTGAAATTTTAAGGATCTTTAGTGCGGCTTTAAGGATCTTTAAGGATCACCCTGACATACACATGTATTTAAATGATATAATGGTGTTTTTCAACCACCCTGAATTGGCTTAGGATGCACCATTATTTATTTATTTATTTATTTATTTATTTATTTATTTATTTATTTATTTATTTATTTATTTATTTATTTATTTATTTGGTATATATTACACAAAAAAATTGGAGAAAAACGCGATTAAAAATGTCCGGTGTTAAAATTTCATAATTGTTTTCAAAGTAATTAATTAATTAATTAATTTATTTATTTATTTATTTATTTATTTATTTATTTATTTATTTTTATTTACAATCTATACTGCTCCGATTATTATGTACCAGCTCTAAATTGATTTCATGTACAACTTCTTATTTATTTATTTATTTATTTATTTATTATTATTAATTAATTAAACTAAAAAAAGTGTAGTTTTGACTATTTATCATTATGGATTTATGCCCATAGGTAATAAACAGATCATGGTTCCTAATTGATGATCATCAACATTTCCCCGGCATCTCATCAACAACTTACCTAACTAATTGATAACAGAAGCAAATTCAAACTCATTTTAACCAGACGATAGTATATTCTACCTGAAAAATTTACCGTTGTTAATCTCTTTAATTACCTAGATGGATTTGAATTTTAATGGAATCTGATGATTAATCTACATGAGTAGTAATGTTAGGGATACTTTAGATACTTTTTACTAATTGTTATTTGTGTGTTAATAAATAAATAAATAAATAAATAAATAAATAAATAAATAAATAAATATTTTTAAAAACTTTAATAAGTATATGAAAAATGACTGAGATAGAGAGATATAGAGAAAGGGCAGAGCGACGACTTGTACATCATCAGTTTTTAAACTACCATTATTTGATATTTCTTATTTCATGACCTTGAAATATGTATTCATATAAATAAATAAATAAATAAATGAATAAATAAATTAATAAATAAAAAATAAATAAATAAATAAATAAATAATCAAATAATTATTTAAATAAATTATCATATAAATAAATATATAAATAATCATATAAATAAATAAATAAATCATCAAATAAATAAATAAACACTCATATAAATAAATAAATAAATAAATAAATAAATAAATAAATAAATAAATAAATAAATAAATAAACCACAATTTCATAGACAAAACTGGTAGATTCATTTGCACTATCTTCTTCATGTAATAATTTCTTGATCGATCCAGTAAAATAACTTGTATTCTCTGATCAAGTTGTTTATGGAGAGAGAGAGAGAGAGATAGATAGAGAAAGAGAGAGAGAGAGAGAGAGAGAGAGAGAGAGAGAAACTCGGAGCTGAGAGTTGGCTATCAGAACTTTTTCCCACAAGCGAAAACTTTAAGCATGATTTTCTAATCATAGAATAGGTCCGCAATCCAAGTTAAAGAATTTCGGGCTAATAAAGTTGTGATTTATAATGAAACAATTAAAGAAAAAACATTTATATCATCGGCATTTATCGTTTTAATTTGTTTTCTTGCCGAAAATGGGGTACTCTGTGTGTTTCCGTTTCATTAATAATCCTAGAACTCACAGCCTCAATATAACTAGCAAAATCTTGGTCTTGGTTCACATCTTTAGGGAAAATCTAGTGTGAGAAAACTCGATTGTCTAATATTGGTTCTAATTTCAATGCACTTCGATTTCTTTCACTATCTTTGAACTTAAAGTCTCTACACAAGACTATACAATTTTGTTTCAAACTGACAAAATATTAAACTGGGACAGGCCATAATCTTAGAAAATTTGTCAGTTCGCTCAGGTTTTACATTCTTGGCCATTCTAGAATTCTTATTCATTGAATCAAATAATGATATAAGTGAAATAATCTTGACACAGGAATGAAACTCTATACTCTGCTATCCCGTTATCCTGATTATGTTGAGAAAAAGTAAAAAAGTTTTCTGCAGAAATAAATCAAATGGTTTTGTTCAAACACAAAAACATATTAGCAGTCTGCAGCTTACGTTGGAATATTGTCATATCTAGAAGAGAAAGAGAGAGAGAGAAGAGAGAGAATTTGGATTTGCAGTGTCGTGTACTTTTTTCGTTCTGTTTAAAAATAATTCAAAAATGGTAAATCATGCAGTGTCAGATCCAGCGGGATGGAGGTAGGTGGGCGGGGAGGGGGGCACCCCAACATTTGCCCCTGCTTTCCGACTTTTTTCCCTCTCGCTTACCGCAAATTGTCAAGCAACCAGTGGATGGACCAGTTCATTAGTGGTACTGATTAATTAATTCGTGTACAGGTAGGTAATTGCAATCAGAGGATGATGTGATGTACCAGTTCGTTGAGGTATGAAAGCATTCAGGTAGTGCTGACCAGTCTTAGGTGATAATGTTATTTACCTGATCACTTAGGCATGAAATAACCCAGTTAGTATTAGTAAATGACGTTAATTAGTAATACTAATTAAGACACTTCTGTCTTGTCAGAAAGCATGAATTTTAAACTGGGCTGTTATCAGTTTTTCAAAAATAATTCTTATTCAAGGACAGATTCCATAAAGAGTGATTACATTAATCATAAATGAATATTGGGACCAAGGGTCAGGGCACAGAGAGAGAGAGAGAGAGAGAGAGAGAGAGAGAGAGCTAATTAGAATGGTACATTTTTAGCACATAAGATTATCTTTTTGTAATTTTTATAGCGCAAAGTCCTATTTTCATATAAATGTCCCAATTTTTGTACATTTTTTGTACATTTTTTTTATTCTTAATTGGTTTTAATACATAAATTGCATCTCATTTGACTTTTTATTCTATCCGTCCGTTATTGGCTTTATGGAACAAATCTAAAATGATGAGTGCTATTTTCTGGTAAAAAGGATTCTTGTGTGTTGCATCATTATACTGTTTATTTAGTATAATAATGTAATAATTTAATTAATATAATAAAATTAACTTGAATGTTCAGATGGATGTCATATAGATAATTTTAAACAAATGTTGAAAAAGGGGGAGGAAGGAGACCTTCCACTTCGGTAGCAGCCAGCTCGGTAGAGTGTCGACTGTCCGCTCCAGAAGTGGAAGGTCGCGGGTTTGGTTTTTGGCCGGGTCTGATCCAAAACTTGAAAAAGGGTAGTGACTATTCACTCGGATCCGCTTTTGAGTATGACAATGGTAATATTTTTTAAAAACAGTTTTACTAGATCTATAACAGAAGGAGATGTCGCTAGTTCTACTGTTTCAATTTCTAAAGAGTACTATTGTTATAATGTTTAACATGTGCACCCCCTTTTCTCTCTCTCTCTCTCTCTCTATTGAAATATTTTAATAAAAAAGCAGTAGTATGATTAAGATTATACAAATAAGAATGGATATCTGATCGAAAGTGATGTTTGCCAGTCAGATAAATAAGTGTATTACAGGTAAAGGTTTGATATGCCCGTCTTCTTTTGATCAGAAATATTAAGTCAGTTAAATTAACCTAAAAATTATTTCTCTCAAGAATGAAAGAGCAAACTATAATAATAATAATAATAATAATAATAAAATATTTTTAAATGGAGTAAAACATTTTATTTATATATTTTATTATTAAATCTGAAAGATTTAGAGCTAGTCACGTGATACTTAGGCTACCGGGTACTAATATAGTTTAAATATAAATGCATAATTATGTCTTCCGTGGCCTAATGGATAAGGATGTAGAGTCAGGAAAGGATGTAATCTGGAGAACTAAGGGTAGTGAGTTCAAGTCCCGCTGCGAGCGAAATTATATAAGTAAATTTGTAATAAATGATGTTAAATAATGTGTTCTTCTTTATTAGTGATTTCAGGACTACTTGCAAAACAACCAAAATTAGTATAAATTGATAAAGAAAAATGATTAAATAAATAAGTTTATTTTTTATAATTTTCAAATTTTATAAATAAATAAATAAAAAAAAATAAAATCATTTTTTTAAATAAAACAATAAAATAAAATAAAAACAGTGTAATAGTAAAATAAGTTAAATAATTATATTTAACATCACATTTATATAAATTTAAATTTAAAAAAATGTAAAGAAATTTGTTTTCTGTGTTTATTAAACGAATCCTTAAAGATCCTTCAAGCCGCCTTAAAGATCCTTAAAATTTCAGTTCCATTAAGGATCTTTAAGGATGTCCTTTAAGAGACCTTAAAGACACATTTAAGGTCCTTAAAGACCCCTTAAAGATCCTTAAAGCCCCAATTAATGAGTCTTTAAAGGATCCTTAAAGGTGACTTTTCTTCTTGTGTTTTTGGTATCTGAGAATTTTAATGTATTAAAGAACTGAAAACTAAATACTATGAATTTTCAAATTACAGATTGGTTAAGTAAAGTTAAATAAAGAATTTTTGCGCTATGTTCGATAAACATTGCTTATTATCTAAAAATACTAGCTTTTATTGTGTTTCTTGTATTTCAATTCAAATATATTAAGATAGATTTCTTTTTTATTCAAGTAAGAAGATTGTTCAATAAATAATGCATATAATTCCGATAAGAGAAGCCGCTCAGACCACATGTGGGAAATTGGATTTTCCTTGCCGTTGGCCTATACTGGTTCACCTGGTATCAGTATAATGGACTGAAAGAGTGGTACGCTTGTCTGCGGCGTACTGACTCGGATTGATAGCACCTTAAAGTCGACCTGAATGCGCGCTAGTACAAGGCAGACTATACAATGCAATCCCACTTTACATGCATACACGAAATTGTTCATAGATTAACCTATAGAGATTATTAAAATAATTCTCGTCGCGAATAGCTGAAAAATTGCTGATGCGACTTTAAGCAAAATTCAATCAACCAATCTATAAGAGAAAGTTATATCCTGATACAAAAATTTACAATTATCGCTATTATCAGATGTTTATTTTGGCAATTCACTTTAACAAGTGTCCGTAAAAAGCAAATATCACTAGTGAGGCTGTTACAAAAACGTTATTGAATATACAAAATTGCTTAAACAGAGAATAGTAATATTTTACTTGTGCTAAATATTTTGAAAACGATTATAGACTCATTATGTTAATATTATCGTTTTCTTTCGTGTTTTGTGTTTATCAATGCATTGGTTATGCACATGTTTTTTACTTATACTAAAAGGTCATTCGTACAGACAACACCCCAACATTTATATCCATACATATCCATGAATTTCCACATACAACGAATAGACGTCTGCTTAAATGATTTCAGTGACATAATGGAAGCCATAGCACTAAAACGTAACGGATGTGGTTTAGTTAACAGGAGATGCTTACCCTTTCTGAGGCAACAGGGCAGTCTTTCCTGATGTAAGTTCACGTGGTAATTTAAATTGCCAGATTCCAAGTTTTAAGTTTACTTTTGGATTGTCTTTGGACTTACATTTTTATGTTTGTATTTGACTCATTTATTATTCGATAAAAAAGTTAAAATATATCAAGGGGCATTCATATTGCTTTTTATGTTCATTATAGATCATCCAGTAAAGAGGGCGGTTGTCATTATTTCCATCACATTGATTCTTATTGTAGCATCAATTTCATTGATATTCATTTGCAACAAAAGACGTAAGAGGTCTAAGAAGGTAGGTATCTTACTATTTAGGTCCACATTTTACATGCGATTCCGCGTGCTGTGTATTGCGTGATCGAAACATCTTAAAATTGTGCAGACCGAACTGCTTACAAAGTAATTGTTGATTATTGGACATTTCCATTCTAGGCTTATCAAGTTTATGTTATTAGTTTTTTTTATTTGCCCTTAAACGGAGATAGAGGCGCACTGTTCGAGTATTTCGTTTTTCGTGCGTCATTTAGTTATGGACTGGCCACTTCTTTACGTAGTCTAGCGTTAAATAGGCGATTCATAATTATATTTACAGTTTCAACGGAAATATCGCATTTAATGGTTCCCTCATGTTGGAAAGGGGATTAATTCTATCAATCACATGACTTATTTTTCTGATAACATCAGGAGTAGCTGCTGAGATTTTTTTTTTTGTATTTTAACATTTCACTGAATATATGTTGATTATGCGATAAATACATTTGCTATTCGATACATAGAAATGGGTATGTTATAGCCCACATCTTTCACTACAAGTTATACTATACTATACTTTACATTAAAAGTCCTATAACAATACATTTCACAACGTCGATATTTTTACGTCGAACAATTTTCAAATATCATGTAAAAAGTTTTTTCTACTTGTACACTAAGTCATATATCTGACAAGCAAAATTGTTTTGTAACGAATCAATGCGTGCAAAAAGAAAGAAAATCACGAGTGATAGGTATCACGTTATAAATTCAACAGGTCTCGTATGATGTACAATACTTCAATGAAACTTCCATTCTCAATTTAAATTTCATGCATTGCACTAGCAGTTAGGTTAACAGTAGATGCTTTCCCTTACGGAACACCCGGTCTAGCTATGTGTTTTGTGATTTTGAACGTAAACCGGTGTGTTTATGTTTGACTTATTTGGGATTGTGATTTCAGCAAGGACCGGTATGTTTGTTTTATAATTTATTATACTTGTGGTTAATTCTTTTAAATCACTAAGTTGAATATGAAATCATATTTAATTTAATTAGGAAATATGCATATACCAAAATACACTTTGATTGCAATAAATTTATCGTTGAAAACTTTTCTTACATTTTATTATGTGTAAAACATATTCCATTGTTACCTAATAAACTTAGTTCGAAATTAATTGAACATTATATAAAAGTACAGTACATATGAACTGGAAGGTGTATGACAATTTGTTCTTTATTTCAGCACCATGCAGAATCGAAACAAAAAGATGCAGCAAATTCAAGTGAATTTGAATTATTTATTGTATCAAAACAAACCCCAGATGAAGGTGACCATATAGTTAAAGCAAAAGAAAACGGTAAATATAGTATACCTCATAATTATTCAGAATTTAATATTATAAAATCATTAATAGTTTTATTTTCACATAACAATTATGTTTCTATTAACAAGGAGTAAGTAAAATTAATGAAATATAAAAAGTGTATACTTTGTCAGCACCTCAGTTTTAGAAATAGGGTTCTCAATCTGACAGGCGTCGGTGTCTTAGTGCTATGTCGTGTGAACAGTTAAAAATAATGCAATATATATCGGTTTTAAATGGATAAAATTTTTTCTTTATATCACATAAACAGTCTAAGAATTTCTTAATTATGGTTAGTTATGGACTAATACTCAATAGGTCCAACATACCCCGATTTTGGTCCTTAGCGCCTTAAAATAATTCTTGTACATGTCAATTCCTGTTATTGTCATTCTGAAAAAATAGCAATTCCGTTTTTCTACACATACATCACTCTACATCTTAATTTCATAGAGGTTTAATGTTTTAGCCCAAATTTTTACTTTTACTGGTCTGATCATCAAGCCTTCTCATTTTAACAAGGTCATTTTTGTCAGTTTTTTTAGGTCACCCAGCTCCTTTCTAATGCTAATATTTTATTACTTTCACAATATTCCGTACTACCAAAAATTAAGTTGAAAGAGATATATTCAGGTGTTAAGCAGTCTACAGTTTATGATTTTTATAGACTTAAAAATTGGATCTGTTTGACCAAAATTCACGTGTTTAACCTCACTTGTCAGTTCCTAACTTTTTACTTTGCTTCTGGATTGCAACTAGTAAGTATGGTTTTGATTATTTTGTATTTTGTTTGTGATTTTAATACGGATTTAGATATTTGTTATTTATATACATTTATAATTTTACAATATGTTCAACCTGAATATTTTTTTTATTATTAAAAATGGTTTGTATTTCATTACTAAATGAAACTTAAAATATAATACAATTAGTGATGAACATGACTTTTGCTAGTTTGATTATAACATCCAGTACATTTCTTCGTCTTTCTTCTTTCTAATATCTATCTTCATCTTTTCGCTACAATATAAAATTAAATATAACATTGCTACGACAAATTGGGTAAATATTTTAATCAATATGAACATATGAACAGATAAGTTATATTATACTGTCTGTTAAACTCCTTTTAAAATGTACCCTAATTTAGCCATTGATTTTTAAAACAAAACGCTAATAAATGGAAATATTGATATAAATTATTCAATACCCCTGGTATAAATATCATGTGATGATGCATATGTATATATACAGGTATTTGACTGTTGGGGTTTAATCTCTTTACCTGTTCCATGTAAAAAATAAGTTCTGTTTTTATGGTGACTAGATTTTCATTGTCAAGAATAATTTAGCTACAATGGTGTATTTTTACACAATAATAGCTACAACTCAATGATTTTGCAGGAATAATGGAAACATTATCTAGGAAAAACCATCGAGTTTCAGTAAACGAACTGACAAAGTCGCTCAAACTAGGTTCTAAAAGGGAAATGAATACCTTTCATTTGTACGCGCGTTGTGACTGGGAACTTCGTAAACAAAGTAAAATGGATATATAGGCAACACCTTGTCCGTCTGTCCATCTGTATGTCTATTCGTCCACATTTTACGTATAACTTTCATAACTTCCATCTTTATGGATGAATTTTGATCCGTCTTGGAAAAGTATATAAGAATAAGATAGCATGATGCTTACAAAAACTATTTGACAATAGGTTAAAAGTCACGCCGAAAGAGGTCAAATAAAAAGGATGGGTTAATTTTCTCTCAAGAAACTGCTGTAAGTGTAATTTTTGTAGTTTATGTAAAAACCTGAAAGAGTGTAATCTTTTTTAAAAAAAATGAAACTAGTAAATGAGAGTTTAATTTCCCTATTTAAAAAAAAGTTTTTTTTAAATATAATTTAAACATTGACGCGTATAGTATAACATTAACTATCATTAATTTTGCTGGATGATCATTCTATAGCCTTCACAAACCATAACAAAACAAAATAGTACATGTGATTATTTACTTTCTTTATCTTTGCTACAATCGATACACCAGCCTTATGAAACGTGCTAAATAAAACAATTTATGTTTTTGTCTTTGTTTTAGTGTGATGCAGTATCGGAGGAGACTGTCAGCTTTGTTGACGCAAATTCATTAAAAGATGTTAAAGAATTTTATAGTATATAGACAGGAAAATGATGACTTTTGGACTTAATTGTAGAGACTCCTTCTTAACATATTAGACATATGTCCACTATAAAGAGGTGAAATGTTTAAGAAATCCTTGACTCATTTATAATTCCTAATGAGTACGCCTAAATGGAATAGTATTACTTAAATTTACATTCATGAAAATATTGTTGACAGAAATATAAAATAATATTTCAAATGAAGCCGGGTGCTACCGAATTAAGTTTAAAACTTTAACTCAATATAAACAAACCTCAAATGTAGGTAATCCTATGCTTAAAGTAGAAGAAAAAATTACACAAAGTTCAAATGAGGGTAAACATACCATATATATAACAGTAAAGCGATAAGGGTGCTATTACCAACGTTTAACCAGTATCGCCGTGATATAACCGTTTCTTTTGTGAAAGTTGAAGGTAATTAACAAATTAACTACTGTTCAAAAGTTTGGCTGTGGTTTGGTTTATGAATTGAACAAGTGCTAGTGCGATTGTTTTTGATATGTATTTGTCATTTTACATTATGTTTATATAACATTGTAAAGCAGTGCTGATTTTACAAAACTAGGCAGCAGTCCATCCATCCATCTATCATTCACTAAATTTTACTAAAAACTGGGCGATCATTTAAGATTGTTTAACTCATTGCACGGTTAGTTTTAGAGTCTTTGAAAAAACACAAAATTAACTTTAGACAACTTTTACGTGAATTAACAAACTAGCCTGAATATAATTAGAAATATATTTAAAGAGTACAGTATAGACCATACGAAAGTTCAACACCCAGATTACAGATTGGTGTCGAACGAACAGCTGACTTCGGCACCACGTTAGTTATTTTTCGACATCAGCTATATATACATCTTGGATTTTTTGGTCATAAACTATTAATATACAAGCACTCTAAGATTATGTTTCAACTCACAAACAATTTGAAAAATCCAATAACAAAATGTATTTTGTAAAGTGTATATTTTTAACTTGTATAATAACACAGCACAGCTGGTTAGGTTCCAATAATACTTACTTTTTGTATGTCTATTACATCAGTGTTTTTTTTATTAAGTTTGTGATTCTTATCGCTATATCTTTTAATATTTACCGTTGAATTCTTAACGTGTATATATTTAGCATCCGTATATGTAAATAGTGTATTAAAGTATAACAGCACACATTGAAATATAACAGAATAAAAGATACCACAATGTCGTTAACTTAAAGTTACACCGATATTCATTATTTTATTTTAGTATGTATACTATATCAGTATTATATTACAAAGTTTATGAAATGTATCAACATCTTCCAACGACATTGTGGTATCTTTTATTCTGTTTTTGGTTGAAGTTTTATTCATGTCTCAAAAGCGCGTTAGAAAAAGATAAATAAAAAAATATAATAAGTGATATTAAGATATCAACAATGTGCTATATTAACGCCCCCTAACGCTATTGTGGTACATGGTTTTATCGCTGTATATTTTAATGTGTGCTGTTGAATTTCTTTGACATGTAAATATATTTAGCAACCGTTTATGTATATATTGTATTAAAGTGGCCAAAAAGCGAATATATATTTGGCTGGATATTGATATATTGTTTTCATTAAGCTGATTTTATTTTGATTTATATTTGACACTGTAGTCAGTTCATTTTATACCAGTTATGGTTTTACAATAATAAACTATTTTATTTTTCTTATGTCATATGTTTTTGTTTTTGATTATATATTTAGAAATTGAGACAAGTAAAAAATGGAAAGCTAGAAAATTAAAAAAAACGCGAACCTAAGATCTAAGAGTTAGCTAGCTTAACTAAAACTTAGGAGAAGGTAAAACAAAAAGAGGATGCAAAACTAGCTAGAAAGTAACATTACTTGTCTGGTATCTCTGCATTACATTTCAACACCATTATAATAACAAAGTACACATATCCTAAACTATAAATAAATCTCATGCAAATATGTAGCATTAAATATTATTAGTATCTTCTTTTGCCATTCGAATTAAAACATTCTCAAACTTTAATCAATGAGAAGATTTCTTGCTCTAAGACAAGTATCTTAAAAATTGCTCAGTTCTTAGAGCGCTCCTCCGTATTTGGAGATCGTGGGTTTGAATCCAAGGCAGGTATAAATAAGACTAGTAAATAAGTAGTGACTGTTCTTTCGCCAATTAATCGGTAATAAAAAATGAAACTAATGGGGTCCTCCGGAAAGGACCTTAATAATTGGTGTCCAGTGCCATAGCAGACGTGACCTGTTAAAGAACCCTTCATGTTCATTGCCCCTGAGAGTCAAAATTTCTACTTCACCTATAGCTGATTACGTTTCAATATAAGTGACATATTCTTGAATACTCAATCAATCAATCTTGCTCTGTCACATTGTATGGAATTCCTATCGTATTATTGGCAATAATGAATGGTTGTAATTTCGTGTATAACTAAACATGTTTTAATTTTGCTGCACTTATTGGCTGTTTCGGAATAAACAGTACTGATCAGTACTAGACTGCCGTTTCGAACTAAATACCTGATTAGTAGAGCTATGACAAAAATCGTGTTAATCAAATTTTATTTAGATGTACAAGGATCAAAATATATTTTGCCAAATACGCGTAAGGCAAAACTTCTTGGTTAGCGGTACCCACGAGGATAATTACTCCGCCAGCAGAGATACCAGTCTATTTGTAAATATTACCAAACCTTGTTATAACCACAATTCAGTAATTAATTGAGAAAAAAACAAAATTGAGCCATTCCATTGAAATCGGTGTTTCAGTGGTGGTGATTGTGGTGGTAGTGGTGCGGCAATATTCCTTACTGCCGCGATGACAAATTATCACTGATGTACACTAGTCTTGTATATTTTACACACTTGCATGATAGCCCTGCGAATGAGTCGCAGTTGCTAAATGGTCTGAATCACCGATTTGCGTATTAAGCTCAAACAATCTTGTGTAGGAAAGCTTGTTACCCCTGTTGTCTCAACCATTCTAGAACAGACTTTCTCGATAGAATCATATCTGTCAAGACATTTTTGGTTTTTTTTCCTAATCTCTTCTGGTAATAGTGTCGATTTATGAATTTCAATCAAAAACTTTCTCGTGCATGAATGTTATAGCTTTTTAGTAACTTTGTCAAAACATTACAAGATATAAGAGTTGTCTTCCTTTAGTCGATACGGATCCGCTGAATAATAACGACTTATTTAAATGTGCGCGTTATAATGCGACGTATGCAGAAAAAAACGCAGTGTGTGTTAAAAATGAAAATTGTGTATAAAGGACATATATTTGTAACTTACAGGAGTCTAAAGATGTGTATATTAACATCAAATAAGGGCCACATTTACTTTCTTTTACATACAATATTGTTGACCACCTAACAATTATTAAATTTATGGTCCGTGGTTACTTTTTATGAGATTGGTACTTTAGGGAATAATTAATGAACATACGACATTACAGAGGTACATAGAAACAGTTGATGCAAATGTATGGCAAGTTGTCACTAAACATTTTGGCAATGATGTATATTTTTAAAAAATAAATGAACATTGCTATCGGCCTCGAGTGTCAAAGGAGTGGAAAAAGAGACCAAATTCTAAAGATTAGTTGCCCCCTCAGTCCCCCTTATTTAAGCCGCATTGAACATTTTTGGATGTTTATGAATTGTACTGTTAAAATTAGTCTTCATTTGATATCACCGTTGAAGTTTTAAATCCAAAACACTACGTATGTGGAATGAAGTTCCATTACTTTTATATTCAAATGCTGTACTGTATTCAAATTTAACCAGCTGTTGTAGACAAGTTCTTGTACAGAAAGGCAACATCAAAAAGTATTGACGGTATGTATCTTTACATAAAAGATTTTTTTTTTATAAAAAAGTTTTTATTTCCGTCGCCAATACCTGAAATGTAAGAGTAATATATACATGTATAACAAATAATAAAAACTTATTCATGTCTAAATCAAAACCCCAAAGCAAACTTAATGCTTTTATAACTGGCAATATGAGTTAAACACTTATACACGAGAATTAAGGCCGGATACTCACGCACACTTATACAAGAGAATTAAGGCCGGATGCTCCGGAGGGGCAAATCCTGTGTTGCTATTACACCCGCCAAGTGTATAATTATAATTGAAAATGAAAGGAACATGGAACTATTGAACGTAAAATATATCCAGATTAATTTTTAATGCCCAGACAAATATACACGCAACAATCAATTATCTTTGCATATTGCTTTTTCAACATTCCTTCATTGTTAATTGTCATTGTGTACTGCAAGGTTTTAATGATCTTAAAATACTTTTCTATCGACACTTTTTTAAATATCAACTCGTGGAATGTTTTTTTACACGTAATTAAATAAATGATTTTCGAAAAAAAATCTGAAATTAATTATACATGTATATACCAAAATAAAATACAGGAATTTATTAAAATTAATTCGTAAAACGGAACACAGACAGGAAATGGATAATTGATCACAAACTGCACATAACATTGACAGTACTACCAGGAAATATGATTTTATTCAGTTTTATATCACCCTCTGTTAGATTTATTTTTTCTAATTTTTTTCATTTTTATAATTGTGTTGTTAATCATCCTATTGGTTTAATGTTTTTCTTCGTTTTCTTGGGTTTTTTTCGTGGTAAGTATATTTAACATATTATAACATCACAGTTTTAATTTTACAGTACTAGACGGTAGTGCCTGAATACAATTACTCATCAGTAGTGCTTGGGTAAAAAATTGTGAAACCAATTTTTTTCAAGATGTTAAAAAACACACTAAAAGTCAAAATGTTAATTGTCAGATAAAGCTTAGGAAATACTTTGCATGCAGAAGTAAACATATGTTTTTTAAAATTTTCAGATTTTAACTAGCAGCAAATTTAGCACTGATTATATACTCTGTTTAATTGGTATGGTCAGACAAAAATGACATGTCCACTTGACCTCTGTTAATAATATCCATATACAATGAATAATTCAGTACATGGATAGTTCTTAGATTCACGGGTAACACATAAACAATGCATATTATCCAAAATAAGATTAATATCAAAGGTCAAGCGGACAGGTCAAAGTTGTTTGCCCATATCTCTGTTATCTCTAGTTAAGAAAGACAACAGAAAACTGCAACTGAAAAGTTAAACGATAGAGAGCTAAAATCAGTATACACTTAATAAAACTACATTGGTGGAACTTCATTTGTATTACTTTATTTTCTCGTACCTAAGTTGACTTTGCTCTGGGATTGTGATTTGAACATGGATATGTATTTTTTATTTTATTTATATACAGCCGGTTTTGCTAGTCATGTGTTTTACTTAATGTGCCAGTGTCAAAGTTTTAACATTGCTCTGGGATTGTAATTTTGACATGCATTGGTATTTTTCATTTTCAAGAAACTTGCAAAATAACAGAAACTTATCATGTTTTCATAATATATAAATTATAATAATAATTTCCTGAATACCGTGTTTGATTGTATGGTTTGCAGGGATGTTAATCAACATCTAAATTTGGAATGAAAAGAAATTTGACTATCGGACGTCAAAATATCCAGAGTAATTCTGATTGTCATACAATAACACAAACTATATAACGTAAAAAGCTTATTTTGTCTTTTTCATCTAAAATGTTTTAATTCCAATATCATGTCTTCAATTCCACAGTGTGTCAAATGTCACCACTGGAAGTTATGCCAGAAGTATCCATATTAATCGGTGAGACAGTGAACATTACCTGCAACATAACCTCCACCTGGCATACTCTAAGGATAGATTTAAACAAAAGAGAGATAGTTGCATTTTACAGTCAAAAAGACAATTGTACAAATGATGTAGAAAGCAGCCAGAACTTAACTCAAATATGTCACCCAAGAGAAAACAATTTTGGAATTGGCTTTAGAGATATTCGATCACTTCAGAATAATACTAATGTAACCTTTTCACTAACATATGGTGATGGCACAAAGGCAGTGAACAGAACTACACGCATCGTTATAGGTATTCTCTCTCTCTCTCTCCCCCTCTCTCTGTATTTGTTTTTCGACACACTGGTTTCTTTCCCATTCACGATGGCCGCCTCCATATTAGTAAGCCATTCTTCAATTGACATTAACTCCATTCCAACTATCAAACAAACATACATTTGATTCGAATGGGTAACTTATATTTTAGTCGGAATCATGAGCTTTTTATTCCTTATTTTCGAGCTGAACTACAACAAACGAGCTGTTTTAGAAAGCGCGATAAAATTAGTAAAATGTACCATTCTTCTATGTTCGAAGTTGCAAAGCATTCGTTGTATCAAAACGCCAAACGACATGGAATATAAGAACATTATGTATGTCAAACAAGTAAACGTTTAACAAAATGCAACACTGTCATTAATGTTTCAGAGCCAATCAAAGTGACTCTTACAGCAACCAAGATAACAGCAGAAGAGAACGAGAACATGGAATTCCAATGTGTGGCTACAGGCGTGGCAACTTCTGCATTAGCTGCCATCAAATGGTATAAACATCCCTATCCATTTACCACTTACGGATATGACTATACTGAATCCAGGTCCAAAGTCACTTCAAATTTTCAGTACAAAGCTGCTTTACATGACAACGGAGCTGTCATTTCATGTGATAATAATGTCTTGGGAAATGAGGTGGAATCAAATAATCAAACCATCATCGTTGGACGTAAGTATATGTGCAAAATAATACTTGAACAATCTGGAGGTAGCTGAATTTTACAGCGCTTAATCTTTTTCCAGTAAAATATAAACGTAAACAGTTTAAACTGGAATAAAAAAATTATACCAATCTATGTCCAAATCATAAATCCGAAAGCAAAGTAAAACTTTCAAACACGTATGCTTCCACAAAGCGGGTGAGCTAGGTGCTCTTAAGTGATAAGGATCTCTTGCTTAGCTAGCTTCACTTTCCATATGTTTGGACAAATTTGAGAAATCAACCAGTTTTCAAATTACATCTATAGTTAAACCTCTGAACAAGCATTGTATTTAAAGAAAATGCTCTGCTTGAATTGCATATAAATATTTAAAGCTAGATAATATGCTTTAAATCTAAACATTGTGTTTTTTGTATCGATATAATATATGCTTTATATTTCGAACTCAACTGAACCAAAATGCTGGTGTACTCAAAGTTCATTTAGATAATATGATTCATATCTCAAACTCGAAAGAATATTTTCAGAAAATCATTCATCCTGTTGCGATTTCTGACTAAACTGTTGCCGTTGTAAGCTTCTATTGCTCTTACATTTGTTACATAAAATATACTGTTCTTCCATGTCGGATTTTTTTGTCTCACACAAGGTTGAAATTACTTTCGCAATCAGCAATTTTTTCAATGTTACACTAAAATGATAAAAATTTAAGACTTCATAATGGTTATATGTGAGAATCTAAACAACAATATTTTACAGTACCGACCAGTCACAACATAACATTAAGTTAACTTGAAGCAGTCAAAATCTCCAGGACAATTGACCAGAGATTTGAACAGCTATACGTTAACTTAAACATGTCCTACGACTGCTTTCGAGGTCGAAATCAGTTTTCTAATCTCTACCTGACCAGTCATATTCTCTGTTCTTATGACCAGAGATGTCACGTTCAAATCTCTGCTTTTGGCAAAAACCAGTCAAATTTCTGTTCTAGAAAAATGTCTGCTTTTCGGGACAAGAATTTTCGTGGGAAAATCTTTGCTATTTTTCTGAATTCTGTTCTATCTAAATTTTTGGTGTTTTCTCAATCCTGTTCTGACCTAGGAACATTTCTGCTTTTTCTAAATCCTGTCCTGTCCTAGGTAAATCTCTGCCACTTTTCCAAGTTCTGTCCTGGAAAAAAATCTCTGCTTTAGCGCATGCGTGGGTAACGTTTGACACGACAGAAATAGTTTATCGTACTACACGATCCTGTATTATCGCACATTTATGTTATATTTTGTACAACAGGACAACATGTTAATGTTTTGTAATTTATGTATTTATTTATATATTTATTTATTTATTTATTTATTTAGTATTTATTATCATTACAAACACATTTTGTCTATATCGATAAATCGCACAGTTGTGAAATAATCACATGTTTTGTAAGAGAGCATGCGCAGTTCTGGCGACAAAAGCAGTCATAGGACGAAATCCAGGACAGAATTTAGAACAGTTTTTAGAGCAAATCAACAGAGCATGCGCGGTTCTGGCGACAAAAGCAATCGTAAAGTTAAGTCAAGGACAGAATTTAGAACAGTTTATAGAATTGTTCTAAGCATGCGCGGTCCACGTGACAAAAATGGTCTGCAGGACCAATTCTTGGACAATATTTAGAACAGAATTTAGTTTCAAATGAGCATGCGTGGTGCTGGTCATGGAATAAGAACAAGAACGAGAACTGTCCTGGACATTGTCATTAGGACATTTTCCAGGACAATCTCTAATTTCTGAACCTGTCGCCAGGACAGTTTTAACCAGTCATATCTCTGCTCCTAAGTTAACTTATAGCAGTCATAATCTCTGCTTTATAAGTTAACTTGGATGTTATGTTGTGACTGGTCTGTACTGTACATCATTTTAAGGAGACACTAGCAGTGATATGGAAATCAAGTTTTTATCTTGAAAATGTTTTATAAAACAATGACAATTTGAGATAGAGATATCCCAAACTCGGGAGCTCGTTCTTGAGGCAGAAAAATATTTTTCCTTTTTGAATAATCTCCATTTCACACTGTTATTTGTGTAATGTTCTGTTGATATACATTTTTAGGTGGACCAACAAATGTTTGTATTTATCCATACCTACAAACGTATGTTCCTCGTGATGACGATACCACGCAGATATTTTGTCGTTCCAATTGTACACCCTCATGCAGTTATAAGTGGATATCCTCGGCCAACGCAGCTGTTATTGGTGAAGATTCAAGATTTCCTTATCCAGAAATCGGTATCGTTGATGACCGAATAGCGACATATCATTGCCTAGCAACGAATCCAAGAACAGGAAAAACGAAAACCACTATGTTGAAAATATATACCAACAGTAAGTTTTGACGATGAAACTATAAAACATGTGTGAATAATTAAGCAACAGTGTGTGACTGTATATAGACACAAAATACAACGGAGTAATAACATTTGCATTTATTAAATATGTCATGTTTATTTGGTTGGTTTATATATAATCCAAAACAAACATACTAATTCATGTATAAATCACGATCCAGAAGCAAAGGAAAATCTTTGAAACTTTCAAGTTATGTTAGGCATGTGAGCTTCCACTAGGGAAGTGAGTGAGGCCTTAAATATTAGGTTTTAATAATGTTTTCATGAGACCTATGTTTCATGAACTTTTTATAGAAACTGATCAAACTATGGTAACTATATACAAATAAGAAAGCTGCTTGAAATAAATTTTGAATCAAGGATATTGCAAGCCTAGTTTTATCAAGGCCCTCAAGAAGCCTTATGACCGTTGTCACAATAATGTTGATAAGTATGATGCCTCTGTATAAAACATTGACCTAGCTATATTTGATATCTGATAGTTTCTTTGTCCCTTTCATTCCTAGCTTTGATTACACACGTTTCGGTTGTAACTAGCTTAACAGGGAGCGTCCATCCTTCCAGAGCACCCTTCCTCACTTTCCTGTTGGAATTTTACGAGTTTAACCTTAACTGCCAACTTTAATATTTTACTTTGCTTTTGTATTGTATGATGGTTAAGACATTAATGTGTTTCTATTTGATGATATTGTTTTTTCTGGAATTTGTTTTTAATTCTATTCATATTTTAACAGAAATCGGAGCTGATGTTATCATGACCAAGAGTCGACTGTACAATATTTTAGAACATTCTTCATTTTTTCTACCATGCCTTCAACCAGATACAACGTTACTACACAACAGAAATAAAATAGAAATCGAAAATGGGATCACACAAGGCAATGCAATATTATCCAATAATGAGGAAAACGAAACGGTGATCTCTAATGTCACTTGCTTTGACGCTGGAATGTACACATGCAAGTCAACGGATTGCTATGGCGATGAAACGCTTCTGAAGTTCAACGTATCTGTTTTAAACACTCTTTGATTTAAAAAAACGGTATTTAACCGATAAGAGTCTATACGTCCATTATGAAACCCCAAAAAACTTACCATCGATTTCTTGAAAAGGATTACGTAGTGAACGATTTTATTACAAAATATTCTCGAATACCTGTAACTTGTAGATTTTAGTTATAAGCTTGTATAATCCAAAACAGGATTCAGATTTCACACTTTAAATGAAACCAATCAGTAAGGTTACAAAAATAACCCCTTGTATTCATTTATAAACGGCATTGCTAAGGTATAAATTTTCTGCAAAATAATTTATATATCCAGGTCTGTTCAAGTCAATTGGGTGTCACTCGGATAGAATATTTTCTCGTACTTTCAAAACTGTTTTTTTAAATTTAAAATCGACTTATTTTATTAGTTTGTTGTATCGAGGTCGTCGTTACTTTGACTTTTGCCATGGACATACATAATTATTATATAAAATGCATAACTTTGTCACTTTGTAAATGCATTGAAATGTTGTTACATATGAAAAAAAAATTATTCCGTGAAATTTACCAGATGAGCCGCTCTATGACAAAACAACCCTTCGATTACGTCGTTAGATTTTATATTAATCTTAATAGAAAACATCCATTTAAAAAAAAATGTACATGGATTATTTGTGGACGAATTTTTATGAATTTTTCACTATTAAATGTAGAAATAATCGCAGTTTCATACATTATTTTAAAAAAAATCATCTTCCATTTTAATTTCACTAAAAAAACTATGGAAGAACTTTTTTAAAATCTAGCTTGATTATTTTAGAACCTTACCTTAACCTTTAGCCATCACTGTAGCGAACAAAAAATATTTGGAAAAATACTGAAAATAAATAATAATAATCACATTCACACAAAACACAACATTCATTATTAATCTTTATTTTTAAAAGGAAACTTGCTATCGAGAGAAATTGGAGAAATGGGATTTTCATGATCGACATGGTGTTGCACGGTTTTTTTATTTATTTATTTATTTTTAGTGAGAATATGCAAACAATAACTACGGACAATTAAACATTGTTCTCAAATAGATAAAATAACTCAGTTCATCTGAACTTAGTGGTGTGTTCTTAAATTTAAAAAAATATTCCGTGAACTGCAATAATGTGCAGTATCTCAGACCTTAATTGTTTTTTTTCAATAGTATTTATTATTATATCATTTGTTAGTCCTGAGACTTAAATGAACCGCTTACTGCCTAGGTTCGAACGACATAGGACACTGTAAGATATTTTGTCAGTTAATTTGAATAAAGTCCGGGGTTTTCCCAGACATCCCGGTTTCTCCATCCCCGACTATTTAACTGGAAAAATCTCTGACTGGAGGCATAAAACTCAAATTTGAGAACATTTTTTGGAGGAATTAAATGAAACTTTTATGTAAGGACATGTCAAATATCGTTATATCACCGTCAACCCTATTACATAACTATAAACATTTAAAGCATTCTATCTTAATTGTCATCAATAACCGTAAATGTGGAGAAATAAAATTGTAAATGAAATCTCTCTCTCCCTCTCTCTCTTTCTCTCGCATTGAAAGCGGGAGGTTGTAGGTTAGAACTCAGTCCGGGTCCATATCTAAGATTGTTAACATCTGAAACCCTGCTTTCTCTCCTGTCACTCAGTATTTTGAGGGCAGAAAATGAGCTCAGTATAACATGACTTGGATTAGAAGATTGGCATACCTCACCAAGTGGCCATGCATGAGATTACACTAGTACAAAACACATCACACACTCGGACATCTCATGCATACATGAACTTGTTTTATATGACATGTAATCGTTAGACATTCATAAATTAGTTTTTTTAGCTAAAAGAATGTTAATGTGAGGTTTAACAATATTACAACAACAACAAGCTATTTTTTCAATAAATACACACCTACAAAGGTTGAGTCAACGTGGTATAAAACTGGTTTTGTATAATCCCATCTTTTTCAGATTTCAAAAATCATGTCGCGTTATAAAACAAAGCAGTTTTATTTGCAGATTGTTTGACGAAAGAAAAGTTAAGTATACTTTGAATGTTACACGTATTTCTTATTCCAGGGTTTGAATTGATTACAACTGTTGAGCTAAAAAGGCCACACGACGTTGCCAAGCAAAATAAGGTGTTCAGAGAATACTATCCCCTCTCCCTCCGACTATGGTAAACATCAGCGAATTCCATACAAAGTGAAATATGTTTTTATTGACCACTGGTTGTAAAATAATTTGGGTGTTTGGGCCATTTAATAGATTAAGAACCATACCAAAGAATAATATACTTAGGCTATAGATACACCCTATTTCCATAAAAATTACACAAACTAAAAATTTAACGGAAAAACCTGTTTCATATGTTTAATGCCCAAAGTCATTTTTTTCTACAGCGTTTGGTACTGACGTTGTCAATAGTAGTCCACGGGCTATTAGCTGTTGAAAATCGCTAGCCCGAAAAATAGGAAAAATTGAGAAAAATCCTACAATTGCGAGAATTTTTTATTATATATTCATAGGTCTCAAAAGATCTGAATCGAGCATATAAACTAATTGTTTTAAGAAAATTTACTAGCTCATCAGGATACTGGTTACTAGTCTCTGGCTAATGAGCTAGTGTTAATGTCGATCACTGTTCTATGTTTAAAATTCTGACAAAATTGATACATAAATAAGGAAAAAAACCGTTAAATATGTTTAATAACATGAATTCTTTTTTCTTTTTTTAAAATATAAACAAAATCGGTACATAAATAAGGCTGAAATAACCACTTTTTGCTATTTATAGAAACAGCGGCCATCTTGGATATGCTATACGGCTGTTGAGCAAACCCATACCACTCAACACCTTATTAAATAAACTGACCAAATTTCATCTCAATCGGATGTACGGTTATCTTTAAAATGAATAGAAACAAAATTATCCAAGAACACACAGACAAACGTACATGTACACACAGCCCCCTACCCTCACGGGGATAATAAAACAAGCAAATCATTACACTGTCCCCAAAAATATGTCATTGTCGTTTGAAGAACTCTGTTGTCAATCAAAACGTATGAAACACCTGTTAAAATATATTAAATGATCAACATTTCATATTTCTGACCAAGTAATTACTAAAACTAGAAAAAATAAACAACTTATCTAGTTATTGACCGGTATTTTAGCGTTTATTTTCAAAATTGGAGATAAGGACGAATTCAATTAGGTGTCAATTAGAAAGGTTATCAATTTGATTGATGGTGAGTGGAAAGGTGAACCATTGCACCACCTGGTCATCATTATCTAATGGTAATTCTAATTTGTTTTTTTTTCAACTACAAAAAATTAAAATGGAACAAAAAATGAAAAAAAGAAGTTTTTCCCTGTGTCAGTAATTGTAATTCACCAAATAATTGTAATTTATTTTGTATCAATGCATTTGCAATTTTATTCTTCAACAATAAAACAGGATTTTGAATATACTCTGAGAATAAAATGTTTGGAAACTTGAAATTAATTAATACATGTCAGTAAATGTTTTCCTAGACTTTAATTTTAATTTTTGTACGTTTATCTTACAGTGACGTAACGATTACGTCACAACTTAAGAAACACTTGTGTGTTAAAATTACCATAGCGACGTCAAATTTTGGAATTTTAAGACAAGATATACATTTTTGGAATCACAAGAAAATGTACTTTCAGGATCTTATAAAAACTCAAAATCGATTTTTTATGCCATAAGGGTCGTTTTGTCATGGAGTGGCTCAGATGTTCTCAGTCGTCTGTCTATTTTTTAGGTCAGCCATATTTGCTATCTGGAGAAAAAGTTAAATATATAGAGATAAGTATCGGAGATCCTATTGATATCAGTGTTAGCTTTGTGGGATATCCCCCACCGAGTACATCTCTAGAAAGAACACAAAATTCCACCACCAAGATACAAAATGGATCCTTTGGATTTTTGATTTATGAAAGTAGACAGGGGATAATTCACAGTACTAGTATAAATAAACGTCATGCGGAAATGGGTGATTCTGGCATATATTCTGTGGAAAGCAGTAATTATCTAGGGAAGACTACAGCTCATATTTCAGTTAAAGGTATGATGTTTCTTGTATGCTTTGAGGACTACACTGGTCATACTATGATTGACAAAATACTTTAACCCCTTCAGTCTTGTATGTGCATTTAAGCGCGAACCTGATTTTACTGAAGGGTGAAGTTTATTATTTGGTTTTAGGTATTAAGTTTCTGATATTTTTTTGGATGGGGGGATTGTTTATCAGTTCGATTACTTTGGTACTTTACTGACAGTCTCTTTTTGCTCAGATGTGTCGTCTTTTGATTTAGTACATTACATGTTAATTTGTTGAATAATCATTGGATAACTACATGAATACTATATTATAAAGACAGCATCTGTCCTTGACAACGCATAGCAGCTGGACTATACCTAGATATAGTCCGCCGACATCCAAGTATAGTCCCTCGGATGACCCCCGCAAACAAAACCAAGTTACTTCCCTTTGTCAAAGTGGCGCTGTCTATTGTTGTCGTCGAATACAAAATGGCATCCCACGACACACAATTTACGAATGACATTTTACAAGCAAAAACACAAAGCAGTAAACAAAGTATTCCGTTAATATTTTAAATAAATGTCTCATAGGCAGGTGGAAAATTGATGGTGACTTGGTTCTACGGAGATCGACCAAATCAACAATATTTTGTGTGAATGATTTTATACAAATTTCCGAAAGTTCAATGATTGTCATCCGTCAAGTGTTGAGACGTTTTCATAATGTTGAAAACTTGTTCTTGCTTCAACTTTGAAAACAAAAACATGTGATGTACTAAATCTATTATGGACCTCTCCTCGGGAACAGTTTTTCTATAGTGTTGTCTGGAGGGGTATAGTGACCGAGCCGATAGGAGAAGAGTTCCCTCGGGAGAGGTCCATAATAGATTAATATGTGTATTTAATTTTATCGAATACGTTATTACATTCATTTCTATAGTCGTGTTCTCAGTAAACGTTTCGTAGCTTTCACTTATCATATTGTACTTCGGACATGATTGGAAATTGACTCCCTGCATAATTGTTTGAACTACATGTTAATAGCTCGAATGTCACGATGAATATTGTTAAGTGTAGCTACTTTAACAGTAGTTAATTATCCTTTACGGATACCCGAACTAACTTGTCAAAATTCATGATATGCCAGTTTACTTCCTTTTTTAGTGTGATTTGTATATAAACCGGAAAATTTGAGTTGGGTTATAACGGAAAATCATTTCGTCAAAAGTAAAATATGTCTGAAACTTTTTCAATTATGCTTTAATTGGTATCGTTGATAAACTGAAAGTTTAAAAAGAAAACACTTGACATATAAAATAGTCTCTTTTAACAGTCTAATCAAACGAATATATTTGTTCGTGTGTAGCAATTATTTTCATATTTTGAAGAAATTTTATGTTTCCATATCATCAATATCGTAAACAGGTGCCAATTGTCCGTTTGTAACAATTATTTTCATATTTTGACGGTATCATCAATATCGTAAATCTTCAATTATATTCCGCAGGTATAATATGTGATACATAGATGTGTTATACATTATTACTTTATCTACGTTTTTAATAGATATCAGAATATTTAATGGAATAAGTGTAACAAATTTGGAAGGATATTGTTGGATAATACTCAGATATCTCTACATTTCAGTCATGACCATTTCATTTCTTTCGAAGATAGCGACCTTGGTTGGCATAACAGCTGCATGTGTTATGATCTCTATTGCGTTGATTGCAATCGCAAAGCAATTAAGAAGACGAGTATGCATTAATGGTAATCAAAATAATTTGAGATTTACACTTCATTGACCAATATATGTAGTAAAAATGCAAACCAATAAGGTTTGATAATAATTGTTATTCTAGTCGGTCAATATGAAGCCTAGTACATCTACATGCAATTGAAGTCATCATCGATCATAACGATGTAGCGTTTATATTGTAAACTTTTTTTCGTCGTCAATAGTGGTTTTTTCCTCTCCTTTTTTGTTTACTGATTCTAAAACAACACCATCAATAGATCAAGTTCAAAACAATTGCACCCATGCACAAAAAGATGTAGGGTGTCCTTAGAATGCAACTTGTTCATGAATTAACTTCTTCAGACCCATCCAAATGTCCAAACATAAGAAGCAAACACACTACTTACTAAAATCCCGTTGTGTTGTTGTGGTTAGATCGATGGTCATTGGAATGACGTTTTCATTTGAAGTCAAGATCTGGATTTGTGAAGGAACTGACCTTGGGCAAACGATCTTTTAACATTTACATATTTTAATCCACCAAAGAGGCATCAATATATTGGTCTTATTAGAATTCTACTAGTTAATTGTTTCAGACTCTAGTAGTTGTGTAATTATATTTTGCTCGTTATTTTATTTTGCAATTTTGTTTTTTTAAGATAATCAAGTAAGAAGGTAAGTGAAAATTACATTCCGATTTAAGCATTTTTATTATTGACAATCCGAGGATCGGATTTATCAGGTAAAGTAAATGAGTTTTATACTTAATTCATTATTGCTGTCACCTATTCTAGGTTGAAAAAAATTGAACACGGACAATATGTTTGGTCTTAATTCAATTGTTACAGATATTAAGCAATCCTGATAATATTTTAACACAAAATAAACAAACGTTTATAGAATGTTATGGCTTTTATTTAAAATGTTTACAACGACAATTCTGTGTTATGTATAATATTTCAATGCGTTTTGCTTCAACATAAGTATATTGTCTGGTTTAATTATTTTATGTATTTATAGAATGATTTGACATTGACTTTTACTGGAACTACCATTTACAACAATACGTTTTTGCTTCATAATGTATATACATGATTGATTTATTTATATTATGATTTGACTTTTAGTGCTTCTGTCCATTATGTGAACGCGGGTAAGTTGCATATCGTTTCTTTGTTGGATATTTCAAATTTTTATTATGTTAAAATTAATGGGTTACCTTAACAAAATAAGACCCAGACAGAACTGTAGAAATCAATATTGTGGTACGTTTATCTTGCCATTCGTTAATTTGTCTAGTGTCACGAATTTCATATGTTTTCTTAGTGCATCTGATAATAATTCTCAATTCGGATCCCTGTCATCTTTTACACATAGATTTGCCCATATGAAATTAAAATTAAAATTCCATATAATAATTGTCAAAATGCGAAAATTACGAAAACGTTGAACATTAATATAATTTAGGCACTGTAAACTTTAAACGTGTTCTTTTTTAAATGATGAAATTTCAGTGGTTCGCAAATGTTTACTTTGTAGTGTATTGTGTGATTATGTACGCGTTATAAGCTATCATGGCACATAACCAAGCAGGATAAACCCGTAGATATGCAATTGAACTGCAGAAATGCAATCGAGAGAATTGTATATAAAAGTAAGAAAAATAACATTTACAAGTACACTTAGCAAAACGTTGTGATATTTGGTAAATGCAATATTTCATATTTCAGAAGCAATGCTTCCAGAAGCTGAGTAAGTATTCATTTCCATTTTATAAAGAACAGATACATTTTCAAAAAGTTGATTCCTCGACTCAAAACTGATAACATGCGTGGCGGTTGTAGTTTACTTAACAGTGATTACCCCTTTTGAGCATCCGGCCTCACATCCCTTGTGGAAGTTTGGGTGTTTAACTTGTCATTATCAAAGTTTTTACTTCTAAATTTTATTTTTGATATCGTTTAGTATGTTTTTAATGTTTGGACACAATTCTGAAAAATGTTTGATGAACAAAAGAGAATGATAGCTAAATTATTAATATTCCCCGAATAAATTAACATTTTCGGTTTGATTAATGTCTTTTATTGGTCAAACACTATGCATATTTTAAGAAACAAAAAACAAAAATAACAATCCATGTCCATATGACAATCCCAAAGAAACAAAAACTTTGAAACTTGCATACCACGTGAACGTCTACTGGGGAAGCGAGAGGCATGGTTATCCGAAATTGTTAGTTCCTCCTGTTTAGTTATTTTCACCCTCCAGGTGTTTAATCAAGGTAGTAAAATGCAGGGAAGTGAGATCGGGTATTCTGAAAGGGTAAACACCCCCTTTTAGCTAGGTCCACCCGACATATGGATCTAACGGACGTGGAATATATCTAGGATATCAAAGATACTTTTGGATACAGATGCATGAACATTTATCAACACTGTTGTAAGGACCTTGATAAGGCTGTGCTTGCAATGAAAGTACATTCCATAGCAAACCACCAAAAGACACCTAGTTCTCGAGTTAAACGGTATTTGTCAACGAATTAAAACACTGTTATGTAATTAGGTTTTAAGTTGCATCTTTATAATAAAATAGGAGATGATTTGAATTTATCCATTTTTTAAAAGATATATATTTAACATGAGCTATTTTTTTTTTAATTTTTGAAAAGCGGTTCTACGGGTTTTGATGATGAATATCTATACCAAAATAGAATTAGAGAAATTGGTAAGTCAGTGTAATTACAATAAGTTTACCAATAGAGGATGGTACTTTAATTTAAATAGTACCGCAACATCTATTTGCTGCTTATTTCTATGTTATAAATATGCTTATCAATCACTTTTTTCAATGATTACTAGTAAATTGTCTATTGTGTTACGAATGTAATTAATAGGTTGGATATTTTTTAAACCACAAGCAAAAGTAAAAGAAAACATTTTGAAATTTAGCAAGATAATTTGGCAAATAAGCTCCATCCAGGGAATAGAGACAAAAAGTAATTACTTCGAAACTCATATCAGATATCAAGCACAGTTATAAGGTAGCGTTTTTACTGAATTCGTTGTGATATTGTGTGATATTGTTATGACAGTTGTTACAATATAATACTTATAAAGTTCAGTGTACATAAATAAGTACATGTTTAAATTAATACCTAGTGTTGTAAAATTAACACTGCTATAATATTTTATAAACAAATGATTAATTTTGTTTCCAGAACTTAGAGCAACTGAGTAAGTTTTTTAAAATATTTTACATTAATATATATCAAATGCTGGCGTATGCCATCTTAAGTACGGTAGGTAAGACTGAAAGCCCACATTTTCAATATATTTTATATAAGAGTTATTCCCCCTGACAAACATCAATAGCGAAGGCTTGGGAGTAATCCTGTCATATTTATTGTTTTTACGTCAAATACGTACATTAGTAGATGTAATGCTATTAATTTAAAATATTTGATTTACAGTGATGTAAGTGCAATTGATCTCTATGCCGGAAGTAGAAAACAATTCAAATTGATTATATTATTATTTTCAATATTCTGTTCATACGTCTGTATAAAAGTCCAAAATAGTATTTCCAACGCAGTCATGAAACATATATCTCTTTGAGGATGCTTTCAAATTGGTTTTGCTGATAATGTAATGGTGTGATCGTTATGCTATAATCCTAACACAGTGTTTTAGTGACCTTATATGGTATATAAATAATACTCGTTTGTCTAACGCATAGTACAAGTTACTTCAGCATCAAGTGGTGTCTTATCCAGAACTACACTCCTGTCTGCGTTTATGTTTGTGTACATGAATCCTCCATTGTTCTTCAGGGTGATCGGTAGACTATAATCGTTACATAGTATGTTGGTGACCTAGTATGGCTTATATAGGGTCAGTTAATTTCATGTCGGACGAGGATAACTTTAAGTGTGCATATCTGTATCAATTTTGCCGCATACATGAATCATGAAAACTAATATTTATACAATATATAATGCTTGTAATGTGGATTTTCAATAACAAAAACCTACATCTGACGTCCTACAACTGTGACAGGGTTGACGTCATTGCGTTATTGCATTAATGCTATAATCAAACAGAAACAACGCAAATAAAGTGTTTTCTCTTTAATATGTTTACAACCATTTGATATTTCATTTAATTGGTTTGTTTTCTATGAAAGAAAGATAATGTTCAAATGTTTGGAATATAGATTCAAAATATTTTAATACTTTTAAATAATCATATTTTGTAAATTATAATAGTTTTTTTTAGGTTAAACCTAAAATTAATTCAAACCTAAAGACAATAAAATAAAGCATATTACAAATTTATACCTTTTAAACCACTATAAAACGTAATGCGTGAATTATATAAATTATATTTTTGAAAAGGGCTATATGACTTTGTATCTAATTTAAGGTCTTACGAAAATCTTTCGATCACAGCAGATAATACATCATACGAAGAAGTGGGTCCTAAACCAGGTAATTTATTTACAATGAAGTTAAAAGCTTTCGAAAATAATCAAATTAGAGTGAAATCTAAAATTATATCATCAAGGTTTTTATCAAATTATTTATTGTACGGAATATTTCAGCATCTTATCTTTTGGTATAAAATGAACTTAAATGTCTTTTTAAAAAATTCAATTGGAATGCAATTATTGAGTGCAGTAAAGGATTAAAACGTCCCAGTTAAGATTCTTAAACCATTATTAATGTAAGTAATCAAGAATATTGGAGGACACCGACGTGCTTGGAGACCATCGGTGTCCCTTTTTTAAACTAACAGAATCTTTTTTTCTGAGCGAGCAAGTACTTCTCACAATACTCTTTGTTAAATACTTTAATGTTATTGAAAAAATATATTGCAAGTAGTATTCATAACATGTGTATATTTTTTGAACAAAACTATTTATCTAAATATTATAAAATTAAACAATTTTATCTTATTCTATTGAAAGTATTCATGTAATTTTCTAAATCTTTAAACCCTATTTCAATCATCGATAGCAAAAGTACCAATCCATACCCAAATAACAATCCCACATAAAAGTAAAAACGTAGGAACTGGCAAACAACTTTAACACGTCAACTTTGACAAGCTAAGTGATACCGATTGCTCCAGAAGGGTAAGCACTTCCCGAGTAGCTGGCTTCGACTACCGTGAGAAAATTAAACTCGAGAATAAAGGAAACATTTAAACGTATTAAGTTTTTTTCCATTTATAATTTTTGTTAATTGTCAGTCAGGGTAATATCCATATGATTTATACATTTTTTTTAAAAACCGAATGATATATTTGCTTTCTGTTTTGTCCTTGGGGTTTTATTTTCAGATTTGAATGAAGAAACTTCCCAAGATCGAGAAAGGTAAATAGCCGAATAATCAAACATTTCTTTAAGTTATCGCTCTAATTTTGAAAATTTTCATTTTTTTTAATTTGTAAATATAATGTTATATAACTCTATCGTATATTCAGAGGTTCTAGGTTTAAGTTACCACAATACTTGCATTCAAGATAAACCAATATATTTTGTTGACTTACTATATACATGTCTTTAATATCAATGGCAATGTTATCACGCTTTTTGTTAGATCTGGTATTATAACATGAACGACTGCCACTTAGTGAATCATGTTACAAAGCATACCACAAAGACGTTTGAATTCCAATTTGAAAAAGGTGGTATCTTCTAACTTGCTAAGACTGCAATCAAGTTGCTTAAATTTGTTTGTTTGTTGTTTAAATTTCTAAAAATGGAATCATAAGAAATATTTTTTTAATTGGAAATTGAAGTACTTGAAAATATTACAACCGTAACATACTTGAATTATCTTTTATTCTTTCATTGTTCCATTTTTTCATTTCTATGATATTAGCATACCATACAACTGAGTGTTTATTATAATTTTAGAGAATCAGACTCGCATGAATTAGAAATCAACTGCCATATAAGGAGAGGGTCGGATGGATATCTTATCGCTACAGGTATATACTGATTTATTGATAATTTATTTTAAGAAAAATATGGTTTATGTTTTTTTTCAATTTAAATACTTTTTATTTCAGGAAAAAATATAGTAGTATAGATTGTTTTGCAATTGTATTAATAATGTATAAGAAAAATATGCTTTGTTTTTTTCGTTTAAATACTTATTATTTCAGAAAAAGAATAAAGAATAGCCAGTTAAAATAATTACATGGTAGTGTATATTGTTTTGCAAATCTATTTTAGTGCCAATAGGAAATTCTTACCTAAAAACAGAACATTTTCTTAACCTGCTAATTTTATTAGATTATTTGTTTCTGTTATACCCAAACACACCGTTGCACCCATTTCTATTGATTGATTGAATAGGGTTTAAGTCCAGTCAAAAATACTTCACATATATCGAGACTCAACTAGCGATAGGTGAAGTGTCAGAAATTTTGAAATTTGCAATGCAATGTGTAGGAAGAATTATTTACAAGCCACGACTGTAGTGACACGGGACATCGGTTTTTAAGGTCTCTTTTGATGGATTCATTGCGTTACATTTCTTAATGCCGAATGTTTGGCGAAAGCACAGTTATTTACTTTTTTAGGCCTTAGTCAGGCCTGGTTGGCGTTCGAACCCACGATTCCCACATACGAAGCTAGCTCTCTAACACTAATCTATCGTGTCGATCAACATATTTTGATGTCAATCTTGTCATTAAGGATTCGGATTATTATACCTACCACAAAATGTTATATATCTTTAACGATGTAGTTGTTTTTTCTTTAGGTTTGCAGCCCTTGGAGATTTTATCTGAAAGGTAATTAGCCTTAAAGACTTTACAGAAATTGTTTTATTAAATGTTAGCTCTACTTGGCAAAAATTGAATCCAGTTCTAACGCATTTTTGTTATAAATGCCTTATTAATAATTTAAAATTTGAACTTGGTTAAATGCGCATTCTAACCATAGTCTTATATCCTGTAATATTTATGTATTGCAAGACAAAATATGGTATTTAAGATACCATTCTGGTGGAAAATATATGCAATTTGAGTTGCAATAAAATAAAATGTTTATTGAACTGATATCGGGAAATATATTCCTTCGTTGACTTTTTTGCGAGTGCAAATCTCGAATTAACTGTAGACAATATTTCCTATTATCAGTTCATAAACCTTATATCGTAGTGTTTTATGAAACACAAAGTGAATACTTTTGTATTTTAAGTGAACGCAGAGAATCTGAAGAGTCTAAAGAATCCTCTGAAGAGAGAGGTTCAATTGAAGACGCTGAAGACTATATCATCATGAATAGTAAATATAAATGTAAAAAACACCAATAAAGCGTACGTAAAAACTTTAACCTCTTTACACAGTTTCATCAACGTTTTGATAGATGGTTGTGGATAACCCTGGTGTAAATTGTTTGTTTATTGTTGATGGTTGCCTCTAGGTTTCTATTCATTAGCACCAAATTACTTTGTAAATTTGTATACCTTTTAATTTAGATTTTTTTAGCATTATGATAAATAAAACCAGACTTTATTCTGCTTTGATTTTACCCCGAGGGCACCTGTAGCCGTAATCTTTTTTCGTAACAAATTTTATTATTTTACCATATTGAACTTAATTTGTCAGTCTGCAAAGTTTAAACTTTTCCTTTTATAGTTACTTTGATATGGAACGATAAGCTTCTTTTGATGATTCTTTTGAGTAATTTGTTTCTTAATGTTGTAGTTTCACGTTTGGCTGGGGTAGAACAAGCATTGGACGGAAACTATATAGAAAAACGAGAGATTTGTGACAAAGAAGCGAATAGCGAAAACAACCGTTATGGAGATAATACCGATGAAATCGACGATGGGTCACCATAATAGCAATGCAATGGTTTTTTTCTACTTGATAATGAAATATCAATTATTAGTTTTTAATTATCCACAATGAAGAAATGTGTGTTACTGTGTTTAAGTAATATGTTTTGGTTGACATTTACATATGTTTGTTACTCTATATATAATTGCAACTGTAAATGCACGCTAGTACGTAAGTTATATAATATACATTATTTGCTTTCTAGCCATGTGGGAATGTAGAAATATCATCCTTCAAAAATGATGCCATTCTGTGTCATCGAGGGTGAAATCGCAAGATGACATTTCTTGATTTTCACATAACTAGAGACCAATTATAATTTTATTTTTGCTTTACTGAAACAAGTCTCATCACAGACCTGTACGAGTTATATCACTTAAAGCGGTTTGTCACGGAACGACAATAGTAATGTTAAACCGCTGTTCTTAATTGGGACATGTTATTACACGCTGAAAACATTTACTTTATTGTTTTTTTTTTCTTTGTTGAACGCCATTTGATTGGAAAATGTATTTTAGTAAAATTGAAATATATCATTGTAATTATTAGATATGTCAAAGTCTTGTTTTAACGCTGCCTTATAAACAGCTACCAATAAACAATGATTTGACCACGCTGTAAGAATGTGTAATCACTGTTTATGTTTTTGCAAATGATGAATATTGGTTACTGTGAACGTTCGTTGGTTTATTATCTTTCTGCAATCAAACCGGTCAAAAACGTAAACGTTTATTTTTACCTTAATCTTTTTAAAACCAAACACTTATTTTTTATTAATAATTGATTGCAATTGTTTGTTGTTTGTTAATTGATTTCAATGACATCATTGCTAATTGTATAAACCTAATACCTGTCAGAGGTTCTTTTAATTTAATTTGATATCAACGATACGGACTTATGTTATATATTATGTTTTGTTTTTTTAGTTCCTGGTGCATTGCACTTTTTGTTGTATGTTTGATGCTTTATAGTTTATAGTTGACAAACATGCATATATTGTTGTATTCAAATTCTGTAGTTACAATGTATATAATTATTGTGTGTTATGTTAAATCGCTTTGAGTGAAAAACTCTTTAAGAAGTATTAATGTCACAGTTTATGCTAGTGGTTTAAATTTGCAAGGTCAAAAATGACTACGTTTTGTTTCTGTATTTTCATTTCTATTTCATTAAATATTTTTTCTACTTTTGTTTTCATATTTGGTATTTTGTTGTGAATGAATTTATTTTGATATATAGGCTATAATGAAGAATATGTATAATTTTACGATATGTTTAGCCAATTTGATTAAAAAACTCTTAAAAAGTTTCTTTACATATTAATTTTCTTTTAACTGTGTACATAGAAAGAGGAAAAAGCTCATGTAACTAGGTATGTGATATGTAACCCGTCAAGTCAAAACAAAAATACATACCAATCCATGTCTTACTCACAATACGAAGCTTTGAAAACGGGTAAATTAGGTCAAACAAGTAAACTTCTACCAGTAACGTTATGCTTAGTGGCCAGGAAAGGTTAATACCTCCTGTTTGTTTTATGGCGTTCTGCAGTAAAGAAGCCAAATAATTGCAAGGGTTACTCCCTTAAACAGAAACAATTAATGTCATAATTATGCACGACATTTATGTTAAGCCCAATATTGTAGTACGTACTTGTCGTTTCTCTAAGCTTACGATATACTTTTATTATTATGAAGAAATTATATATATACGGTCAATTATTTTCCCAGAAAATGGTCGGAGTTTAGATACATTGTCCATATCGTCAATTTTTACAGGTTCGTTCATATGGGTTTTAAGGATTATTCTGTGCATGACAATGACGTTTATGTCGGAACAAATACTCTAGATTGGACGGTTCGTAAATTTGGTTTTTGCCAGACGTGTCACATAAACAATGTAGTCTTCTCGACAGTTTAAACTAAGCTAACAGAAAGGAGTCAAAGTTAGGGTTCCAAAATGGCTGAGATATGGATAGATAATAAACCTGTCGATATGAGTAGCAACTACTAAAAAGTATCTAACGAGGGGCAGAAATGAGCTTCTTTATTCTTAACTAATTCGTTAGCTTATAATTTCATTTTTAACAAGTATGCATGTATACTACAACATGTGCAGTGTACATTGTAGAATTTTAATGCAATATTACCATCCCTTTTCCCTCAATGCACTCAGCTTGTTTTTCTTCTAAAATAATATATTTGTGGCAGCATCATCACGAAAATATTGTGCACAGCAAATTGGATTTTAAAAAGGTAATACTCTCTTTTAAGTAGATATTGAACATGGGGTTGGCGATACAGTTATATTTGCGAGTTTCGGCTTGCGTTTTCCTCAATTTGTACAGAGGAATAGAATCCTTTACACTTTTATTCTCACACTAATTTTCAGTCGATTCTGTGAGCAGCAATACTGCATAATGCATTATTAACCTCCAAAAAAGTAAAAATTCCTCCTCGGCATCGGCTTGTCTGACTAACAACAGTTGCAAAGTTTCTTTTTACAAACGAAAATGCTGATTTTAATCACTTGCCTATGATACCAAACGTCGGGAAAAGGAAGATAACCCCTAAATTTTGTAATGTGTGGCAGGGATGTATTCTCAGAGTTACTAAAAGCCTAGTGCATGTGAATAAAATTATTGGATTACTATTTATAAAAGACCAATATAACATTAAGAGGAGATTTGTAATGGTGCTCACGATTCTATCGATCCAGTTAGTTTCAGAATATTGGGGAAACTGGATAAAAAGACGAAAACCAAAGAGTTTATACAAGCAAAGTAACAAATTTTTCCACACCAGTATATGGAGCTAGTTAAATATGAAGACATACGCAAGTCGGTAATTTAGACAATTCGTTGACAGAGACCCAATACAACGGACTGTTACCCAATGGTGCAAGTTGTACGATTTTTATCATTGCGGTTAGGAATATATCAGCCGAATTTGATTCAACTTATGTTCGTAAATTGTTTTCTGGATTCTGGTTTTAAAAAATTCAGAAATTATTACAATTACTAGGCTGGTATCTTTCGCGGTTGACTAAACTTCACCGACGACATCGCTACCACATTAGGCAATAATTGCATTGTATGGTGAACATTTCAAAATTTACTGCTTCTTGCCATTAAAAATTCCTTAAAAACTAAACAATTCATCATCGATAATAATCTGTATGCAGTGACATAGAGCAGGATTCATTAATTTATTGAATATTGTTATTTTTAATCAAGGCTATTTCAATTATATCGAGGCGTCACTAGCTATAGGTGAAGTGGCAGAAAGTTTGTTTTTTAAGTGCGCTTAGGGCAATGTACATGTAAGGTTCTTCAACGTGGCACGACTGCACACGGGGATTAGGTTTTAATATACAGGTATTTTACAAATGATCTTGTGACTTTCATTTCTAAATACTGAGTGATTGACGAAAGAAAGTCTTGGTCAGACCAGACATGGATTGGAACTAAATACTTCCACATACGTAGCAAACACTCTAAATGCTGAGGATTCCTAAAAGGGATTTGACACAGAGCAAGACCTGTTTCTCACTGATGACAGAGAAGGAACTGTTTCTCACGGATGTCAAGTTAATTTTTAATTTGAATGGCAAAGACGCTTACTAATAACATCAAAAGTAATATATTGATATTTGCATGAAATTTTATTAATATAATTTTTTATGTGTATATTGTAATAATAACAACAACAATAATAATAATAATAATAATAATAATAATAATATATTAATTATTATGTTGAACTGTATTTTGCATATTGTGTTTTGAAAAAAATATCACTACCTATATACACATCTTTATCATACCCAACCAGAGTTCGAGATCACAACCTCCCACAAACGAAGTGTGCACTCCACATACTGGATTAACGTTGTGGCCTTTACATGTTATTTCTGATTATTTTTTATTATATTTCTTCAAGACACTTCAATATATTCTATACCATTATATTGCCAGACTATTAATTCTAAGCATAATAGGCTTTTGATATATTATTGGGATATGCAATATAATTCCATATGGGATGGACGGCGATTTCAATATACTGTAAACCGCGTTTATTAGCGGCAGTTTTATTTTAGCGCAATTGGCGATAAGAGTGTACAACAAAAAAAGGTCAGTACTGCACATCACGGCTGTGACTGAATGGGTATGGACGCACGTTAAATGATTATATTGTCAGTGTTAAAATAATAATAGCTCGAATGACACTGGTATGACTTCCATCAATATACCCGCATATGATGAGTAATTAGGGATTAATTACCCAGACCCAGTAGACTGACCACCGACAAACGGATAAATTAGGGAACACTGGCATAGCTGTTAATTACTGGCCTATGTATGTGATACGTACAATCTGACAAGTCTCCTTTTCAGGTAATTTTAATTTACCACTAGTTGGCTTCAATCATTAAAATATTAACAATTATATAAAAAAATTAGACCGGTTATGCGAAAACTGTTTATTTTTTCTGTGATGCCGGCAACATAATATAAATCCTAATTATTGACCTCTATAATGATCTAAGCTGGCCCAATTCTCCACAAGGAGAGATGGACATAAGTCAAGTAAGTCATAATGATCTAAGCGGTTGTTATCGGGGATACATCGACAGTGTCGAAACATTTGTATAATTAAAAAAACCAGTTAGTATTTAAATGAATAAAAACAAAATAGGTTATTATTGATTTTAATATTTATTCAGTATAAAGTCTAATCAATGAGAGGGCCAAATTATGATGAAAGCTTTCTGCAGGCATCTGTCTGTCTAGTGACTTCCGGGGTCAGTTATGGAGATTTTCTCTCAGTAAAAGTCAAACAAATTAAACACAATTACATAGTTATTTTTATTATTTTTTTGTAACCTGGCATTCCCTTCTTAAATTTTTTTTGGCTACAATTTGTGGATTTTAGGCGAGAAAATACGGTAATATAAAGAGGTATTAAACAGTTCAGACTGGAGTTGATTACGCTAACATAAAACTGCGCTAATATGTTTACCAGTCATCAATCGCTAAAATAAGTATGCGCCAATATAAAGCGGTTTACAGTATTACATTTGGTTTTCTGTGTCAAATTTTTACATAAGTTTCAAATATTAAATCAAGTTTTCTAAAATCAAATAAATCTTTATTGATAATAATTTGGGTAAAACAGTGGAAAAGCAGAAAAGTCGAAACATACATCGATATAAAATATTAAAAATAAAAATAAAATAATATTATCTTGTTCTGTTAAAAGTCAATGCTTTTAAAAAATTGCAACTATAGTTTGCATTAATATATCATGTAGAAATAAAACAAAATGGCTGTAAAAAGTTTATTTTGAGATATATTCTGGTGAACTTATTCAAACAAAAAATTGAATTTGGATTTAAGTAGCTGCAATATTAAACAGACTACGTTGGACTGCAAGGCTATAGGATTCAACATGAAAATATCACATCAAGTTTATCCCCCAAGCATTTTTTAAAGACGACATGAGGATTGATCCAAATACAAGTCAATGTTCAGTTTATGTCTCACCTTTAACAACGGTGCAATAACGTGCAAATGAATTATGTATTAAAGTTAAAAGACACACTCAACAATGCTATAAGAAACGATGTTACTAATAAGAACTAAATAATATATTTATCTACATATGTAAATTCATTTAAATATACCATATTTTCTTAATTTCAAACTTTTATTACAGCTTTTGGTACATAAAATACTTTTTCTTCATTAAATAAAACCATAAAAATATAACATTCTGGTGCTTTTAAAAATTTGCTTATTTCAAACCTCCATATAATGGAAATGCTAAAGCAAAATGTTCTTTACAACACCGTATCTAATTTTGCGACAACACTTCGTTTTTTGCTTGACATAGTAGTGCTGCAAAACCAATCTTTTGCATATTCATTTTGAAACAATTTATAAGTGTGCAATTAAATGTCACTGTTAACATTTTTATCATGCAGATTATTTACATTTTGTAACCAATTATTAACAAATCCAGCAAATATAATAAAAAAATATGTTATTTACAAGTTGTCTAACATACACTTAAAATTTATCTTTGATCTACACACAAAAATGCATCAACTAGATCTAATGGAGAAAAACGGAACACAGGGCCGGTATCGACATGATAAGATGTGAAAAACAAAAGCGTAAAGCAATGTCACAAACACAATTACTTGAACAGTAGGAGAAGTGAAACATTAACGTTTCACAAATACTTATTAATAATAATAAGTAATTTTATCATTTAATGAACTTAAAACCGTTAATCTAATACACGCAATCACATTATTGAGTCTTGGAGATTGTAAAACTTATAGAAAGTCATAGTTATGAATAATAACTAAAGTGTTTACATAATTGTAGCAAATCTATTTCGTTTTTGTTCTCACTTAAATCAACGGTTTCAGCAAGTAGATTTCGTTTGTGTTTGAGACGTAAAAAGAATGGTGCTTAATGTAAGCAATAATGAACATATCATAGTGGTAAAAACTTGGAATTTAAACAGATCGGAGTTTATATGCGAAGGAATGCATTTGTCAACGTTAACGTGTATTGTTCTACGATATAGCACGGGTAAACGTTTATTCTGATATGCCTTAAATCAAAACGATAGATATAAATAAACGTTGCAAACTCTTTCATTATCCAATAATATGAATTGTTACAAAACTGATATGTAATAAAGCAGTGATAAACGAACAATAAAATAAAAATACTCAGGATTAAAGATAATGTAAAATGATCAATGAACAAACATACTAGTCAATAATCCAAATTTAAATTCAAAACACAAAATCAATGGCCTTACCAAAATCATTTTAATTTTATCTATCTGTTTGTTTAACTATGACCATAGCCATAGATTCATCTTCACTTGAATTTTGTTTAACTTCAACCATGCCCTCGACTTCACTTGAATTGGATCTATCCATTTGTTTAGCACTCGATTCAGTATTACGCTGAAATTAAACCAAATCGTTATATCCAAAAATGATGAACTTTTATTTCATAAGTATTGCATTATTATATAATGTTCAATAAGTTTCCAATTGACGGATCGCCGGCCACGCCAACAATGTTTTGCTAAAGGCCGCCATCACGGTACCAATGCAGCTTCACGACAACTAATGACGTACTGATATTAGTAACGTCATTAAACGGCGCAATCAGGCCGAGTTTACATTCTTTTAACGTGTAAGTCAAGCAGGCCAACTCTTTGACGGAACATTGTGGGCGTGGTCAGCGATACGTCAATTACGTTCAAAAGGTAACAAAAGCCGTTTGAAACATGCCTTACGGAAAATAAATGTATAGAATTGAAATTAAGAGTCATTCTCTGTAAGGACCAAACTCCTCTGGAAATCGCATGTCACAGATTTTGAAAATATTTTACTTAAACAATGGCTACATATAAGAAACCAAGAACAAATGATCAAACTTAGAATTCTTTATATCGTTTCCATGGTAACCAACCACTAAGAGTCCAATCTCTGGATTTTCGGTCAAATTTGGGTGCTAGAATATGCCACTTATGATGGTTGTCTTCAAAATTGTGTATTTATTCGGAACTTTGATGGCCATCCTTATCTTTTTCAAGTCAAAACTGTATGATTTTACAAGTTTTCATTTATTTTGAGTCAATTTTGTCTCAAACAATGCTCTTAAATTGACCTAAACTAGATGAACTATGAGATTGATTATTTTGAAAACGCGGGCACTGGAATAGTATCACAAACATTTAAGTTATAGGAGAAAGTGGGTTCAACAAAATATCAAAAAATTAGAGTGGTACTTTTTGATTAAAGAAAATAAATCAGTTTCAAAGTTACAGAAATAGCCCTAGCAGGGTCCCTTTTTAAGAAAGAATTATCTCCCCTTAGTAAACAATATGGTATTTATTTTCTCTTTTTGATATGTTTCATCTCCGAAGTGCCAAACATTTAATCAATTGGTTACTTTTAAAAAATATGTATATTTACTTATACATATTTTGATTAAAATCCTGGCAATAAAGCACAAAAATTATATTTGTAATGAGCTATTTTATTAAACACTTGAAAAAGTATTTGGAATTTACATGTATTTAGTAAAAGGTCCCCTTTATCAACAGAATTCGCTCCCTTTGTTTAACAAGAAATGGAATTTCTTTTCTCTTTTGCGCTTTTTTTAATTCCATGAAAAATATTTAATTTTTTTGTACTCACAAGTATCATGGTTTGTTAATTGTATGTTTGAATCTTTATATATGTTTACAATTTTAATAAAAATGCTTTTATTATGTGATTCATTACAAAGGACTGAAACATTGTAATATTCTTATACTTTATAGGTGGTTGGTGAATTTTGTTAAACCTTGTTAACTATATACACTGTGTTGTCATTACAATTTTGGGTAATAATATTTTTAATCTATAGTTGCAGTTATGTTTGAATGTGTTCAATCTTTATTATATCATTTAATAAACATCATATTGTTTATTAAGGGGAGATAATTCTTTCTTAAAAAGGGACCCTGCTAGGGCTATTTCTGTAACTTTGAAACTGATTTATTTTCTTTAATCAAAAAGTACCACTCTAATTTTTTGATATTTTGTTGAACCCACTTTCTCCTATAACTTAAATGTTTGTGATACTATTCCAGTGCCCGCGTTTTCAAAATAATCAATCTCATAGTTCATCTAGTTTAGACTCTAAGTGGTTGGTTACCATGGAGACGATGATTTAAAATTTTGCATGGGGCTTTTCATTTTGATTTTTTATGTGTATTTTACAATTATGTGCAATATCATCAAAATCTGAGACATGTGATTTCCAAAATAAAGCCAAATCGTCTGGTCTTTACAGAGAATGACTCTTAACATGTGACATCATACTAATCAACAATACAAATGTATTTTGATGACGTTAATAAAACGGTCTAGTATTTCTAGTCAAAAATTAATATACTGCAGCTCGTTCCTCATTAAGATGTATTGATAAAACGATAGTAGCAATACAAACCCAATTAACATGTTGACTTAAATAACAAGATACTAACCTTTTTTTGTCTTTTGTAGAGGACAAGGACAAATATTACTGACACTACAACAACAACCGCCAACAAAGCGATGATTGAAATAATTATAATCTTTTTTGGTTGATCTCCTATATCAAACATAAGATAAGCCATATTAATGCCAATTGAGATATTTATACTGTTTTATTTAAAAAAAACACTAATTCGTGTACAAATCACAACTCCAAAGCAGAAGATTAAAAAATTAGCTAAACATATTGACTTTCACCAGGGAAGTAAGTACGGCTATGTGCTCCTGAAGGGCTAGCACTTCTTGTTGAGCTAGTTGACCAATCACGGCTTTCTCTTTAATTAAAAACAAAAATATTGAGATTAAACTCTAAAGCAAACTTAAAACTTTGAGACTGGCAAATTAGATAATCACATTTTACACAAGGAAAGACATACCGGGTGCTCCAGAAGGATTAGCACCCACTGCTGTTTAATTACTTTACACCCGCTATTTTTAAGTATTATATCTTTCAGTTTTTTACTGAAATTATTCAAACAAGCGTGTAAATCGTTGTATGTGAACCTCTTGGATATAAGTATATATTTAATGTAATAATTAACATATAAATAAAAATACGTTAATGGTAGAATAAAGAAAGAGAAAAGAGGAAAATCACTTACATTCTTGACAAAATCTAAAAATAAAATATGTAATTTAAAGTATTAACGTTTCAATTGACAAATAATAATCCCCAAATACGTATTTTTTTCATTTTAACAATTTTCATAAACTTAACATGACATGAAACAGAACACTGAAATTACCAACATGTACAGACTGGACCCTTATTGGTGGACTCCATAGGGTTACATCTCTTGACACCGTTATAAAACACTTCAGCATTCCGTCGAGACCACTAATAGTTTTATAACTTACAAACTGCCGTTTGTTATCTTTGCAGCAATTACAATCACCGTGCGAGGCAGATGTATTCCAGGTAGTAGTTTCATTACTTTCCTATTATAAATAGTAAAGTATTTTATATACAAAAAAGTTAATAATGTATTCTTTTTCTTTGTTGATCAAAAAAGTGACATTACGATGAAAACATGAATACTTTATGGAATTAGGCTATGTCTATTGAAGATTCCATTGTGATTATATCAATGAATATCTCCAATCAAACCGAAAATGGAATACTACCAGATAAGCGTTACTTATTCCTTTGTGCCTTTCATTTAGAAGTGACACTCAAACCAAAAACAATTATCCGTGAGTTTATTGATCCCTCCGATGAAGGAGTAAGCTGCACTTTTGGAACTCGGACATATTGAAACCCTTTTTAATATAGTTGGTGCCAATCATCAGAGGGAGCGAACTATAAGAGTATAAAACTATTTCCGTTCTGTGTTCACAATGTTGTTAAATAAAGAGAAAATCAAATTCCTGGACAAAATATTTTCTTTCAAATACAAGTAACCAAAGTAAGTTTTATGTTCTCAAATAGATTATAGTGTTTTCTAAACGACAATGGCTGATTAGAGTGGATAAACTTTAATATATATTAGAAAATATTAGAAAACGTCGATTTTTAAGCGGCGGGGATAGAATAAAAAATCGAGTGTCTTTGTTTAGTTTTAGGATGATAGCGATATTTTTAATTTTTTTAACCTACAATTACAGGCTTATTTGTTTAGTCTTTAAATAAACGGTTATTAAGAAATAAAACGTCTATATTTATGATTCCCCACCACCATAGGTGGGAAATTACATTGTTTTCGTTCTGTTTCTTCTTATTATTATTATTTTGTATTATTATTATTCAACCTTTCTCAATATCTACTGTCATAGTATATGCTGGATCAGATCTCGAAAAACGCTTGATGAATTGAGATGAAATTTGGTACCAATAATCTGTTATCTGTGTAGATATGCTAGACATGTTCCTTTTCTATTTATCTGGAAGGTGGGTGGGTGTAAATGACGTAATTAAAAACGTCGTTGAAGACCCGGGGAAACCAATTCTGAAAGGACATAAACTGGTTACAACACTTTAATAATACCAAGCCAATGCCTTCACCTATGAGTTAATCCGATTAGTGACCGTCAAACAAGTCCACTCAAGCATGAAATCTTGTAAATGAACAATTTAATGGGACAGATCTAAGTAATACAAGTCAGCCGGCAATGTCCGGTTAAAAGATCCTAGGGTATTGTTTCTTTTGCGTCAAAAACACCTCCAGAATCTATAGAGCAATGAAGACACTTAAACTAATATGTACCTCAACATGCTGAAATGTACGTTTTTTTTCAATAGAGGATTTTCTTTTAATCGGACTATATATACAGCGCCTATCTATTTGAAAACACTATACACAGACGTATAGCCCGGTTAACAGACACACTTCATATAAAAACGTCCGTTTTTTCCTTTAACCGGACTTTATAATGTGTGTTGAAATAGATTGGTAAATTGACGCTATGGTGATGCATTTATTGTTTTTTCAAGATGAGAATTATATTTGAAATGGAATTTAGAACTTCCCTTAGTCGTGATCACGATCTATGAGGCACCATTATTTATTTTTCCCGAAATCATACTCGTATGAAAAAATGAGGAATATTCTTGACCGAGACGAAATAACTAGAGTTATAAAAATTCATATATTTTGACTGAGTAGATATATCGTTATGATCATGAACCCCAAACATATAGAAATAACCGCGTAATTGAAAAACAAACAGATTAGCTCTTACTTAGAAAAGTTGTCGCCAGAAAAATCGCCAAGCGCCGTTTTTTGTCGCCAGTTAAATAAAAAAATCGCAATTGGCGACATTGGCGATGCCCAGCGTGAACCCTCCCAGTGTTCATTACGACGCCGAATTAGAGGTCAGAGAGGGGTTCTACGAGTTTTTTTTATTCAATAAAATTCATTAAAAACGGTATGATTTTTTTAGTTTACCGGGTCGGCGCGATACAAATGTACTTCATACACGATATTTCTCAACCGAAAACTTTAATTCAAATCTACTTTAACTTTCAAAGAAATTTAAAAAAGTAATAAAGGTATGTTTTTTTAGTTTACCGGGTCGGCACGGTACAAATGTACTTCATACACAACTGCCTTTAGAATGTAACCGTTCATCACGGCAATATACACAACATTAAAAACGCATGTGACGTGAAAATCACAAAATTTACCTGTTGATTAATAACTAAACAACAACATTTCTTGTTCTTTTATTGTTTTATTCAATGTTGTAATTCATATATGAAGGGCCGTAACTTTGATGTAATACTACCTGCACATGCAGGTACCCGACTGGACTAGTGTATTACGTCAAATAGTGTATGTGTCTAAAAGTACCCTTTTTTGGGACACAGTAATGAAATTGGCGACAACATTTTACAACTGGCGATTTTCTTGGCGACAGACTTTTCCATCCCAGCGCTAACCCTACTAGGGTTTTTTCACCAGATATATGCCATATATTATTTATGGATGGTGGGGAATCATACGTAACTGGTATCCCAGTTACAATCTCTAGTTTAAATTGCACTCGTTTGTATATTACGTACAGCTTTAAATTCCCACTGGATCATTTGGTCATTCTTTAGCATTACACATTTTGTTTGGCATTCGTATTTTACATCTGTCCTCGTTATATTGCAGCCATTGTTTGGATCTACAAGAGATACCTTATGTGTTAAATATATAGTATATTATCAATGTTGATGAAAATTTCTGTTTTTCTGTTTTAACAAATCAAAGGCATACACAGCTTCACGTAGTCGCTGAATATATATTTTACCAGAAATACTAAAAGGAAATATAGTAATATAAAATATTTAGCAGGCATCTTTTTTCCTCTAAAATAAATGTGTATGTTTCACTTGTACTTGCACCTTGCTTTTACTACGATTTTTTAAGAGTCATTTTTAGAGTTTTTTGGCTTTTAAACAAATATTAACATATGCATCAGAACTGTTTATCACTATAAAACCTGTAGACCATAGAATAATACACTACTTGACAATCTATTTAGAGAACCAAGCAGTGATTGTAACAATTGAAAATGTGTAATAACATTTGAATGACAGGGACATGGAATTATGGGACGTCAAATATATCCAGGACAGTCCTGTATACATTATTTCTATCCACTATGCCGTGATTACGGCTATGACACTTTTCGAATGCCCTGATATGCTTCGGCCTGCAATATCCCTGAGTCAACAATTTACTTGTAAATGCAGCTTTTTTATACACTACATAGTACTATGGAAAAAACAGAAATTAATGATGAACTTGTCAGGCTTGCAGTCTGTATAGGTTTTCTCGGGGTTCAGAGAACCTTGTAGTGATTGCAACAATTGAATGCAAGTTTTCAATGGTGAAAAACAAGTCAGCATTGCATCCATTAAAGACAATCATGAATTTCACTGGCGATTAGAGGCAAACGATAACTAGGTTTGAAGTGAGCATAGTTATAACCGAGAAAATCTGACGGTTTAAAAATTTAGAATCTATTAAGGGTAATGCAAAAAAACAATGTAACATTATAGAAGGTACAATCCTCTAACAAGATTTTAATTCGATTCGCACAACGTTCGATGAAATGCATGGAAGGACTGATAGTATTTTCAGTTAAACACCTTTATTTTATGCATGAGATGGTAACAGACTAGTCAAAACAAAACGTTTATTTTAGATAGATATGAATGAATTGAGAATGGTGCTTTAAAAATTTACCTATAATATTAAGCGTTGAAATTTTGAGTGAATATGTCTGTATTTGGCCCTTGTAGGTGCAGGCATACTCGCCCTCTACCGTTTCATTTAAAACCTTCAGAGTAAGAATAAGTCCAGAGGAATTGCTGTTAACATTGAATATTTTATGTTCATTGATCGAACATCCATCTCTGTTGTTGCAGACAACGTTTCTAAAGGGTAGACTATGTGGCATGTCGAATGAAGCAATGTTGGTGAAATTTGGAATGTGACAAAATAAATGTATTGGCTCTCCTTTGATTACATTCTCAGTTATCATATTCAGATCGAAACATAGCACTGAAATTAAATTTTAACAAAAATTAAACTTGACAGTAATACTTAAAATGTAAAGGAATAGTATTAAGTAAATGCATACAATTTATATAGAAAGCACAACCGAGTAATAAAACGCGCATAACTAAATAAAATTTTAACCTGTATATACAGCATTTATTTATCATGGTTACAAAACAAACAGTGTTGTAATATTCATAGTACTTTTTCATAGTACATGTAAGTTAAAAAGGAAAATCAATGCAACCACTTATATTAATGTATGTAGTTTGTACTCATCAGTAGTGGCCATCAAAATATCTTTAACATAGTATCAAAGTGTATTGTATGTTAAAGTGTTTATTAATTGCGTGTTTTATCACAATTACAAATTGCAAATAACAATAACAAATTGCAAATAGACATATTATGTTTCCTCAATTCTATATGGATAACACATGTCTTGCATGTAGTGGTTGGTGGATTAAAGTTACAACATGATTTTTTTTTAGTTTTGGAAATATGTTTATTTGTCTTATTTGCAAAATACATGGGTTATTTAAATAATATTATAACGATATACAAATGGACATGACGTAAGTGTCCGTCGCAAGTCGGGAGTTTCATTACCAGTTAATATGTTATTGTACTTTACGGTTGCGTTAGCTACTGCAAACTGTAAATTGTTAGTTGTAGCTTTTATTTGTTTTACTTAGCTTTTAGTTCATTCAGGGTTGAAAGCGCTGCTGGCTATAATAAATTTATATTACTTGTGTATGCTAATTTTGTTATAAAACGACACATTTATTTGGTAATACATGTATTTGCAATTATTTTCATTTTTTACATAATATAATTGAGAAGAATAACGTTTACATTTCAGTACACTAGCATGACCTGTCAATCTTTTCTCAAGCCTGACTTTGATTTTGTTTCTATTTTTTTTATTTTGACGCCATAGAATGCAGTGCTAAAACGTCAAAAAAGGCGAGGCGTAATGCTTTGAAAGGATAAATGTCATTGTTTAATTCACCGAAAAAATTCAATCCAGCAAATGAGAAATGAAAACCAGTATTTTGTTATATTGATTATTGGGTTTTTGAAAATTCTGAACAGAAATGTCATCATATAGGAAATAACTTTCAATTTATTGTGGTTAACGGGACAAATGCAAGATTATTGTTTATTCCATATAAAAAAAACAAGTTAAAAGTTAGTTTTAAAATGTATGCAGCATTGTAATATTAAGTGACTATAATATTTTCTCTCAATCATCATTGAATTCATGAATCGGGTTCTGTAATCTTTCTTTTTCATAGTGAAAATTTTACATTTTACATTTAAAACATTTCACATTTTAATACAAAGACATTATTTTAATAAGTGTTGTTGGTCCATTATTGCTTCGTAATATTAGTGTTACCTTCATTTATAAGCACTCCCATCCAGATAAACATGAACCTGAAACATATAAAAGTTAAAATAAATTTACGGTTTTTCGTCTTGTAGTTCATGTAGAAATTAGAGGCCTTGTGCTCGGGTTTGCCTTTCTCTACCCACCAAGTGTGTAATCAAAAATTAAGGGCAAAAGGAACATGGAACTATGTTACATCAAATTAATCCATTGTTATCCATGAGACATTATATTTATCAACAATATTGTGATGACGACCAATTTTAGGGCATTGATACCCTGAACATGCAAAACTCTTGGGTCAGCAATTTATTTTTACGCAGCTTATGTATAAAGTCCCCGTAATAGAGTAAGCTCTAAAATTGCGTAAAAATTGTACTGTAGAAGGGTAAGCACCTCCTGTTTAGCTAGCTACACCATGAACATCTGTAATATAAATTGAGTTAAAATATCATGGAACTACAGGGCGTCAAATATATCAAAGGGCAATTTTGGACACAGAGACATATAACTTATCAACAATACTGTGATGACGGCCATAAAACTTTTTGATGGTCCTGGTAAGCCGAGGCTGACAATATCTCTGAGTCAACAAATAATTTGTAAGCAGTTTTCTTCGTTTAAAATTCCCATTGTGGAACTTATAAGACAAATCACAAGTGTTTTACTTTTCTAGAGTAAGCAAGTTACAAATAGACTTCTACCTCGTTCTACAACTATGTCTGTCTAAAAATGATAACATTTATACTTTGGTGTAGATCACAATGACTCCATTTCATACCATTGACACTGTACTAAGCTTCTACATGGTTTATGTAAAATCTCGCCTTGCAATTACATGTAATTGTGTTGGATGGTTTTATGTAATAATCACTCGAAACGCCAAGTCGGCAATTTCCACAAACTGTGTTTCGGCTTTACAAATTTTGTATCCTTCTGCCGTATGGAAATTTGGGATTACTTTTTGACAAGTGTCTGAGGAGCGAAAAGGCACCCGTCTTTAAACCTGTATAGGGGCATAATGAAGTAAAGTTTATCTATGAAACTTTTGAATTATATGCCGAATAAACAGTTTGAGATTTAATTTTCAATTTAGCGATAAGATACTGTTATTTACACATTTTTTTTATTTCTTGATGACAATCAATTTCTTCTCACAATCGCCCCAAAATGTTTAATAATTTTTAAAACTTGAATTAAATTTGTGTACATAGAATTAATACTTTATATTGTGTAGAATGTGACATCACGCAATTATAATTGAATTTAATTAGAAATGGTTTCTGAGCACGACTTATTAATATCTTAAAAAACCGAAAGACTGGGTAGTGCATTTGGTTGTCAATGAAAATAAATATGGCTGCCCTCGCGATGATCGATGTTTTAATGTCAAGTTTCAAATAACGTTGCAACTAATTCTAATAACACGCACGTAATAACGATTTCAAATTTTATTATAAATTAAAAATACACATAATCAAATTGTACTGCATGTTGATAAATCATTCGACGAACTAAACGGTTAATTTACGTATTCCATTGGTCAGTGTCAAAGAGCCATTTTCGAAAACGAGAGTTGTCTCTCTTGTCTAACATAGAACTTTCTGTCTTCACATGTATTTGCCTAACTGAAGCTCCACCAATTTTTTTAAAAATCTGTATTCCAGTTTATTACCTGGTTCTGAGTTGAGCACCATATACTTCCTCTCTCTCAGCACCATACTCTCTCTCTCTCTCTCTCTCTCTCTCTCTCTCTCTCTCTCTCTCTCTCTGAGATGACAAAAATTCCCATTATCACACATGGGATTGATTTTATGCATTGTGAACAAACAAACAGTTTGAAAAACTGAAGGAATGAAAAAACCAATTTCATGTGCATTAATATTGGCATATTTTAGATTTGATGGTTATTTATTCATTTCTTTATTTATTTTTTTATAAAAATAAATTTATTCATTTATATATTTATTTAATTGATTATTTTTAATTAATTATTTATTTAATTAATTAATTATTTGTTTATTTATTTGCCTGTCTCACTACAGAATCGGATTTACAAAAGAAAAAGAGACATTTATTGCATATTTAAAGTAATTTTTGTAATTATAAGAAATACTAAGTGTATTTTTAAATATTAAGCTTGCTTACATGCATTTTATTGGATATTATATTTTCAAATATATTTATAACATACACCGTGACATTTGAACACATGGATTTGGACAACTGAATGCATTGTATATTGGATTTCCATTAACATTTGAAGAAAAATTGAAAACTGACTGTTTTTGCATTTTTATAATTAAATGGCTACATGAGTAGTGTTACAAATGCAGCAAGAATTCGCACCACTTAATGTCTTTAAATTCATATCATGTATATAGATTGTTTGAGTTTTATAATTGTTATTTTAACACGTTAAACCAATGTTGGGCTGTCAAAAGCTATACCATACATATCCTGTATTCCCATTTTGGCATAGCAGTATGATATGTTGCCTTATACTTATGTTAATCATACCTCAACTGCTCCCCACCAAGATTTCTTAAAACTTGCACTAGCCTAACAGTGTCTGTATAATATAAAGCAAAACCATACACACACTTCTCTGTCAAGATTAAGTGAAGTTTACACTTGTCCATCAACATCAATGCACAATTGTGCACTGATCCATCACAGATATACTGTATACATACAAACCTGTCAAGAGTTATACTGTATACATACTTACCTTTCAAAGCTGTATTGTATACATACATGCCCGTCAAGATATATACTGTATACATACTGGCCTGTCAAAGCTATACTATATACATAAATACTTGTCAAGATATATACTGTATACATACTGTCCTGTCAAATCTATACTGTATACATACATGCCCGTCAAGATATATACTGTATACATACTTGCCTAACCAAGCTATACTGTATACAAACCAGTCCGTCAAAATATATATACTGTACACATACTGGCCTATCAAAGCTATACTGTATACATAATTCCCGTCAAGATATATACTGTATACATACTGGCCTGTCAAAGCTATACTTTATACATACAGCCATGTCAAGACTATACATACAGGCTTGTCGAAGCTAGACTGTATACATGCTGACATGATGTGTACATATTGGCATGTCAATATCTTTATCCAAGTGCACAATTTTCGGTAAAATCATTTGCAGCCTTATACATAATTTTACAAGCACACAATGTGTAGGTCTATACTTTATGGGATTTATATACAATGTTTATTGTATGAAATACATATAGGCTGGTATTCTATTTCAAATAACAACCCGTTCAGAGTATTTGTTCTGTAAATGGGATATGGGTTTGAACATAAAGACCTTAGATATGGCAGTAGTTATTATGGCCTGATACTATGCATTTAGATATGAATATTCTGAGAAAGAGATGGTCATAAGACTGCGGATTCCAGTTAAACGTTCATTTCTTATTTGAGATTTTCCTCAATTTGAATTTAGCAAATTTGAAAGCTGAATACTTACTTCTGTATTCAAGATGTTCATAAATTTAAGGGGAAATTTTGAAGACCATTCTTGATTCTTTTACATCTATATTCGAATTTTGTTTGCAGTCGCATAAAATTGTTTCAAAAGTTGTCAGATTTCAATTAAGGAAAATCTTAGTTCAGGAATGACTTGCACAAGTCCCTATATTAAATTATTAATTTCAGTATCCTGGTCCTTTAAAATAATTACAGAGATCAACTGACAAAACTCAATTTACTATCAAAACCCGAGAATATAGGGACTTGTCAAGTCTGCATGACGCACTTGCTAACAATTATATTTGATTGACATTAGAGGTCAAAAAATCAAATGATAACACTGTACACTCAGATTTAATTACAATACAATGTGGTCCAGCACACGCTTTGTGTATATATTACAATTACTCACTAACACAATATTTATTTTAAAACTACATTCTTTATGGCTATATCAACACCAAAAAAAGTTTTTTAGGTTTATAAATTATACTCCAAGAACAAAACAAATTGTGTATATAATATGTGGTAACAAATCAGAAAAAAAGTGATTATACAAATGTAGAAGAAAACTTTTTATGGGTCTGCTAACACTGATTCATGTTTATTGATTGAAAAACATCTTCAAATTGATATACATCCGGATTTACATACTGATACAGTATGCAGAAAATGTATTAGTGATATCCAAAAAGTAGAAAGTATTGTTTCAAACTTAAAAATATCTTATCAAACTACTATTGAGACATTACAAGTGTCACATGGAAAAGAATACACAACTTGAAAGAGGCAAATCAATGAAGAAGAAAAGACATCAAAACGAAAGGTTTTATTTCCAAAGGAGGACGACGACAAAGAGAATGACAAAAGTTTAAAGGATCTATGTAGTTTTGTTCCACTTGTTATAGAAGACAATACAGAGTATGTACAAGTAAGTTTTTTTTTAAATTAATATATCTGTAAAAAATTGTAAAGAATTTCACCTTTATGACTTACCAAATGTGGCCCGTGTAAGACAAGACCAAGGAATATAATGTCTCAAATCTATTAATAAGCACCATATTCAACATTCAATAATACATCTGCATGTACTAGTAATTAGTAAACATATTTCTATATTTCAACATCATAATAAATTGCATTGTGTATGTCATTATAATCTAAATTTGAATATTGAAAAACAACTGACTTTTCTTGTGACGCAAATTATGATAGTACAGTAAAACCTCATTATTTGCCTAATCTTTTTCAGTCAAATGTTTGCGTTATTAAGGGGTTTAGCGATAAATTGGGGGTGGTGGATAAAGAAAAAACATAAAGAAAATGGATTTTGTTGTAGATTGAAGTTTCAATGGATCGCAGAAAACTCTGTATTTTCAAATACAGTTATATGTACCTATAACTGAGGCTGTGTCTCTGAACATTCACCAAAAACTGGGGCTTGCACTTCAGGAAAAACCTTAGATAAAAACACTTTGTAAGAAAGATTTAATACAAACAGTACAACATGAAATAAAAATATTGTCATCAAAAGAAACAAAGTCTGTTCTTAGAAAAACGGATGCAAATATTTTGAAATCAATCACTGTAGATCAGATTCTGTCAGAATGGATGGAAAATGCCCATCATTTTTTGAGATATTAGAAGCATGTAACATTAACCCTTCACAAAGCCGAAATAAGTACAAAAAGGATGGACATCACAGAACCAGTACAAAGACCATCACATGTACTAAATATGCGAATATGAAAATAGAGTTTCTGGAAATTTTCTCGACAACAAGAAACCTAAAGCTTATGCTGCAAGTTCATTTTGACATTTTACTGCCTAGTTTACGGGACAGACACAAACTTTTGTCCGAATTTGCATTCATTGTGGTTTTTCATTGGGCGTAACATATTCCATGTTTTAACATCTATATGAAAGTGTTACCAACTCATATTGAGCATATGTACATGACAGAGATGAAACAAAGAGCAAAAGGATAAGAATAATACAAATCAAGTTTTAGTAGGAAAATAAAATGACTTATTAGGGTCCTGAATGGCATCACTGGATATAGTTTTTTATTACATGTAATGCCTGTTTAGTGTGGTTAATATTTTATAACTAGTATTTAAGATATGGCACATTATCATTACTTCTGGTTTGTTTGTTATGGCATATTCTTATTGTCAAGTGCGTATAAAAGTTTTAATCAAAATAGTAGTTAATGTATATTCCCAAAATTTTACAATAAGTATTGTATATTCTGGCAGTTGCATGTGTCACATGTCTGTTTCAGTAATTCTAACAGTGAATACTATAACTTAGGACATGTCCTATCCCTCTGATCAATTTTTTTTTAATTTCTGCTATAAATTATTATATTTTCTTCATTTTGATATTTAGTTATCAATGAAAATGCAAATTATCACATTATCTACAACTGAGGGCTTGGAACACTCTAAATGTCATTAATGCATTTATGTTTTATCTCTTTTTGTTAATACAGTAATTGTCAACCCCTATGTAATCTTTTATATTCTTAGATTAATATGGCAGTTTTAATGAAAAATGAGCAATATAATGAAGATATGACAGACATCTGTGAATTCATGCATCAGTATGTACCTGGCCATGACATTTCTGACGACTGGACAAAACATCCTGCAAAAGTTCTTAGTGGGGGGGTTATCTTACATTAGAAAGACACAAACAGGCTCAATCTTCAAAAAGTAATGGGCGCACACCTACAAAGAGACTCGAAGGCCGTGTCCCAAAGATGGAAGAATTTCACAACCAAGGCGAACTTTTAAATGTTAGTTTTGGCAAATACCACAATGTAAGTTGTTTCTGAATAACTATTGATTCATTATTAAGTACATTCATATTTAGTGTGTGTGTGTGTGTGTGTGTGTGTGTGTGTGTGTGTGAGAGAGAGAGAGAGAGAGAGAGAGAGAACTTTTAAATGTTAGTTTTGGCAAATACCACATAGCCTTCTTCCGATCGCTTGCGGTTTTGTGTTAAAATATTTCATTTTTACACAATTTGGTCCAAGCATTACTTATAAAGAATCTGTCTAGTGGTTAAAATTTGTTTAGTAATAAATCATAAACCAATACTATTTAAGATTAAAAAACATTTAATTCAGAAGTTTAATTTTGCAAATCAATTGTTAAAAATAGAACCATTTGTATTTATGGTTTTAACTGCTAGTAATTATGAATCTATAAACAAAATCATCAGGAAAACATTTCGTGGAAATCTTTTTCGTTGAAAGTATTGACTTCCTTGTTAAGACAAATATATAGTATACACTAATCAGAACTAAAGAAAATATAGAATTGTATTTTACCGTGCTTCATTACGTAATAAACAACCTTCATTTTTATTTAAAGTCAGTTTATCTTTATATCAGTGAATAGCTGTCAACTTTATTCTACTTTTTAAGTATAAATAACATTTCACCGATAATAATATAAATGAGTATTTACCTTTACAAGTAATCCTATCCGTAAGTAATCATATCGTGTATACTACCTTGACCTGGCAAATTTTTAAGCAAAAGAGATTTTAAAAAATACATCATGAAACGTGAAAATTGTTTGTCATCGTTATTATATGATATTAATCATAGTGTACTACTATATACTAACAAAAGGCCCATGGGCTTTAACGCTCACCTGAGACTGAGTACAGATCTCATGCAGAGGTTCAAAGGTCAATGGCATACTAAAAGAGAAGTCCAAATTTTTAGCAGTAAGAGCCAATTATATCCAAAGACTTTTGCAAAAATTATTATGAAGTGCTAAGAATACTACATATAACATATCTAAAGTATATTAATATATCTAATATATTTTTTAAAACAGCTAAAGAATCTATTTATCAAATTGAACATTAGACCAATACATAAAATATTCTAACATACAAAAAGTGTATAGTTTTTTAGATAATTAACCATTTCAGTATTTATTTGCACCTGTAACCTTGACCTTTGAACCCATGACCTTAATTTTTTTTCAAAATGATCGCAAGGCCAATGTCTACAATATTTAAACATATTTGTCTATACATCACGTTTATACTTTTGAGATAATTAACTATTTCAGTACTCGTTGGCATCTGTAACATTGACCTTTGAACTTATGACCCTTTTTGTTTTTCAAATTTTTTGTTGTGCAAATGCCTAAAATATTCTAATAAACATGCCTAAACAAAAAGTTTATAGTTTTTTGAATAATTAGCCGTTTGCATCTGTGACCTTGGCCTTTGAACTGATGACCATTATTCATATATCAAAATGATCATTAGGCCAATGCCTACAATATAACGATATACATGACTTTACAAAATGGGTATAGTTTATAGATAATTTATCCTATCAGTATTAATTTGCATCCATGACCTGGACCTTTGAACCCATGACATTCATTCATATATCAGAATGATTGTTGTGCAAATGCCTAAGTATTTTAATATAGATACTTTACAGTTTTTGAGATAATAAACTATTTCAGTATATGACCTTCAATCATATATCAAAATGATCATTAGGCCAATACCTACAATATTCCGATATAAATAGTTATGGGCCAGTATGCAGTTTTATTATTCAAAAACAAAAACGTGTTACACCTAAAAAACTTAAAACAAAGATACTGACCTTTTAACTTATTTCTAGTGCACCCGTGCTCACTTTCCCGATTGAGATTTGTTAATTAAACTTAATTTTTCTCTTTTTTTATTGTGATATATGTCATTAACCGAACCGTTATGTCTGTGTTTAACTATGTGAACTCTTGTGTATATAGTGTATTTGAAATCAGGATCAATGCGCATCTTTAAAAGTGGTAAGAAAAACAGATATCTAACTTATGTATGACATACATGAAATGTCAATAAATGGTAGGTTAAAATCCTTATATTGAAAACCTGTCCATAGTGGTTACCTGCTTTTAGTAGCCACTCTAGTAGTTTCCTGATCCAGCAACTGACCACTTAAAGCAGCGTTGACTGCATTTGCCAGTTTGGATTTTGCTTTTGGGACTGTGATTTAAACATGGACTATGTTTAATTATGTAAAATTTTAAACCTCTTTATAGTACAATTAAAATCAATATACAACTTTAAAAATTTAATGTGATTTTAAATAACACTTAAGAAATTCATACCGTTATTTCTTCAAAATTAACAACAACCATTTAACCTGTTTTTATAGCAATGGTGTTATTGTTTGATTAAGTTAAAACAAATGCTTGAAATTTAATTCGATTTGACACTTAGCGATTTTCGTGCATTTTAAAAATACACTCAGCTGAGCTTAAACAAACTTGAAGCTTCATGCTTACAGCAGATTTTTCAAAAAAGGACATCTGTGCAACCCCCGGTATGTGTACTGATAAATCTTTCCAATTTGTAAATTAAAATAAACAATGTAGTACATTTTCACAACAATATTTGGAACCGATTGTAGAGAGAAATATCGCGATTAATGGAAGCCAATAGGGATAGGGGCATTGCTCTAATAATGCAAGGGTATTAGCAAATAATGACGCTCAATACTTTAATGTATATAAGATGAAAATATGTCTAGTCAGGCGTCTTAGAGCCACATAGAAAATGTGTAACCGTCCAAGGAGCGCTTAAAAGTGTGTTACGTCGTGGCCAGCGATTTCAAACGAAGATTAAAATGTAATAAATATACAAATTATTTCAATACTTTGCACATTATAAATGATATATCAAAACAAACTTACTAATTCTGAAGCAAAGTAAAATCTCTGTGACTGAAAAGTTAGGTTAGACACGTGAACTTCTATCAGGAAAGTGAGGCGGGGTGCTCCGGAAGGGTAAGCACCAATCCACCAGCACATTCAACACGTTTCGGTTTAAATGTAAAAAGATACTGGATACTTACAGCCTGTATTTTAAACGATGTATTCCATGCATTTTGTAATCACTTCCTTGTAAATACAAAAATCTTATTAACAGAACAAAAATCAACACTGTTCCAAATAAATGCACACCAAAGAAGAACAGGTTTGTACAAACTATCAAAGATTATTGACTTCAAAGGTTTTAGAACAATTATAAACTGTACACAAATATTACATTCAATACCATTTTCTGTTAAGCAATGATAATAAAATCCGTGTCAACTCTTAATATATGCAAAACATTGTCAAGATATAGGTTTTAATTTTAAATTTACTCAACGACTTCTTTCTGATCAAATATAAACTGTACATGAATATTATATTCCTTACCAGTAGACGTCTTTTGTTACGCTATGATACTAAAACATTATTACGTCAGGTAAAAATGTCAAGGTGTATGTTTAATGTTAATAATAACCAACAAGTTCTTTCTGATCAATTACACAGATTTAAAAGTAGTTCAATTTTTGAATGTGTTTATTTTTCAATATTAATACATTAAATTAAATGGCTGGTTTTCGAAATGTATTACAAAAATTCTTAAAATCTAAAACCAATGTAACTAGAATGTATATACTGTGAAATCATTAATTTTCGTTGGGGATCAATTTTCGTGGTTTTAGTGGACAGTCTGAACCACGAATTTACGACCACCACAAAATATTAACCTCAAGTAAAAAGACAAGATATATGATAACTAATGGACATACATATATGTACCATATTTTTTTGCTCTAGCGTAACTCACACATAAACACAAACTTTTCACAAGGTAAAGATGCGTGGATGTTTGATTTAATTATGAAAATTATTTAAAGTACATATATTATGTTTAATAAATTCTTCATTAATTTTTTAAATGTTTGTTTTCAATTAGGTCCTGGTCGGGCCGATAGGGACAGACAGGTTTCTAACCGTAACTTTCATCATCAATTATGACCCGTCTAATTTAAATTCCAATCCGATTACATATTAATTAAATAAACATTTTAACAATCTCTATAAACCTGTTTTATATTTATTATTACTAAGTCAGCTGTTTGATTTCTAAAAAACGAAACTTCATTCGAATCGGTAAGAGCCGCCATTGTTACTTTCGTAAACAGCTGATTAGGTCATCAGAGGTCAATAATTAGAATTTTTATAAAGTTGCCGATGTCACAGAAAAACATTCAGTTTCGTGTAAAGTGATTATAAAACACGTTGTGATTGATGTTCTATGCATAAACTTTTAAATCTAAATTAATTGCCGCTTATTTGTACAACGTAACAGGTAGATCTACTCAGGTCAGGTGTCACATCGCTTGTGTAGTTAATTGTTACTGATATAATGATTACAGGTAATTAGCGCCTACCCGAGACTTAGTCATTAATCCGTGTCTTTGTCACGGTTTATTGCTTTCTTATTTCAACAAATTACTTTTTCTATAGGTGCCGATAAACAAACAAAGCATGACTTCCTACCCGTTATCAAGGCTGAAAGGACAAACTACATTTTTGACATAACAGTAAAACCACGAATTTACGTCCCAACGAAATGTTATTTTTTACCGATTCCACGAAAATTGGACCCAACGAAAATTAATGATTTCACAGTAATACATATTGCATCACCCGAATATATTTAAAGTTTGACATACTTGGCATTTACGCCTTCACGTTAATTGTACCGGTAATCATATTTTTAGTCTATGCGTCATTGAAAAACAGCGATAATTTGAAAAGTACTAAAACGATTTTCCTGCGGGATATCACATTTGAAACGGCATTTCATAACAACAATAGTATAATTTTCTAAAGCCAGATGAACAACTACAATGTATTTATATGTACAAACACATGATAAACAATGTATTTGATTTCAGATTATCCATTTGACTTTGACTCCTAATCACGTGTTCTTTCATGCCATTTTTAAAAACACAAATTACTATTAATCCTCCATTTTTTCTGTAAAACACCATATGATACTGTACGCTAAGACATATGTTCGATGTATAATTTTTAGAACATTTTAATTTACAAATAATTGCAAAACTACCATTTTTGGAAAAAATTATGAGGAATATTGTCTCTATAAAACCGCAACTTTTTGGTCACTAGCAATCCATATTTCAGAAATTTGGCAAGCAAGCTTTGATTCCTTTTCGTTAGCACAGAATGAACATTTTAGCAAAGTCTAGTCAATCTATAGTTTGACCTTAAACTAATTGCAACAGAATATATTTTGTTACTAATATTATTCTAGATATATAAAATGATTATGGTAAAAAAAAATCTACCAAAAGTTGATAAGGGGAAAGCAGTTTTTTAGGGGTTTTAATTTCTTATGGAGTGTCTATAGGCATACAAGGGAGAGAATTCTTATACAACAGGTAGAGATTTAGTCCCATTGGCATATGTTTTTTGCTATTTGAGCAAAATTTAAACCAAATAATTTCATATATACATTTAACATTTCTTAGATCATTTAAAGCCAAATAAACAACCAATTTTAATTCAGTTGCATTATAATTTTAGTCTGTTACATTCTAATGTTTCTGTTGCAAATACTTTGATGTTTAACCTATTTTCCGATTGACTAACAAGTCTATACTGTTTGGTAAAAATGTAAAGCACAAATGTTGTAACACATGATTGTAAATCATACGTATACCTGCATATAAACAACGTTAATTAAGTAAAGTTATTACATCTGTTCAATTAATAACTTAAAACTTTTGATTTATAAAACCATCTTTAATCATACAAATTTCACTGTAATGAATGATTTATTGTAATCCTATGCAGTAATATAACATTCTACACGCTTTGTCCAACCCGAAAATGCCTTATTTATGTTTCAATTTCTTTTATTCATTTTGACAGCTCTTTTAAGAGCAGTTAAAATATAGATCAATTGTTTTTGAACACGACGTTTTAGGCTATTTTAGCTGCTTTAGCGAAAGGTAAATAATTTCTAAATAAAGTTTCACATTGAAAATTCATGAGATAGAGTATCAATTAAGCTTTGTTAAATGTAAACAAATTATATTCACTTTCTTAAAACAAATGCCGTGACATAATCCGGTTTTCAAAAGGATTGTTTTAATCTGGATAATAAAAAAAATAATTTAAATGATTTTACTGGTAAAAGAAGTTGTTTAACAGTTGAACTGTCTAGAAATGACGTTTATAGTGCTATAACTACCTTTGTCGTGCAAAGCAAAATTAATAATGCATTCTAACGCGTTATGGTTAGTTTGCCTTGTATGGCAATGGAATGTATAACATTACAGACGCCATTTGTAGACATTTACATTTTTTATTGTTTGCAAAAGCAAGAAAGAAGTGACGTCATTTTAGCAAATTTAATTTAATTAAATCACTATAACTACATTTGGTCTGTTTGTTTCATATTACAAAACATCACAAATATAAATATTGTTAATAAATGTGTTTGATCGGCATTTTATTATTATGTACTGTAAATATAACAAAACTGGAAACCATAAAAAAGTCAAAAATGTCTTGAAACCGTCATAAATTGTCATGAAACCGTCAAAAAAGTCACAAAACCGTCAAAAAAGTCATGAAACCGTCCAAAATGTCATGAAACCGTCAAAAAATGTCTTGAACCCCTAAAAATGTCCTACAACAGTTAAAAATGTCCTAAAACCGTAATAAAATGTTCTGAAACCGTCAAGAAAGTCCTGAAACCGTCAAAAATGTCATAAAACAGTCACAAATGTCCTGAATCCGTAACAAAATGTCCTGAAACCGTCAAAACATGTCCTGAAACAGTAAAAAATGTCCCGAAACCGTCAAAAACTGTTCTGAAACTGTCAAAAATGTCTTTAAACATAAAAAATGTACTGAAACCTTGAAAAATGTCCTGAAACCTTGAAAAATGTCCTGAAACCGTCAAAAAATGTCATAAAACCGTCCAAAATGTCATGAAACCGTCCAAAATGTCATAAAACTGTAAAAAAAATGTCCTGAAACCGTAAACAATGTCATGAAACAGTCAAAAATGTCCTGAAACCGTAACAAAATGTTCCGAAAACGTCAAAATGTCCTGAAACAGTCACAAATGTACTGAAACCGTAACAAAATGTCCTGAAATCTTAAAAATGTCCTGAAATCTTAAAAATGTCCTGAAACCGTCAAAAATGTCCTACAACCGTCAAAAATGTCCAGAAATCGTAAAATATGTCCTGAAATCGTAAAAAATTTCCTAAAACCGTCAAGAAATCCTGAAACAGTCAAAAAATGTCCTGGCATTACTATTACCGTCGATAAGTATGCCTAGATCTTATAACGTACGAAACTTGACCAAAGAATTAAGATTCAAAATAAAACCAAGAGCCTCATTCAAGAAATATCATCTTTAACCCATTTTTCGAAACGCATCCATATAGTCACACAATTCTAATGTTATAGTGCAGTAGGCATTTTATGAACCTAGAAATGGTCATTTATATGAAGTTTTTTTGATATATTGTTATCCTCATGTGTCCACGAACAAAACTAACTTAGTTGCCCTTCGGGCAAATTTCGGCAACTTGCACAATATACACAAATCCAAAATGGCCGCTAAACGCCGAATTGAAGTACATGTTGCGATATAAAATATCTTCAATAGCTTGTAATATATCTTTTTATATGTTATAGGGTATGAGAAACCCATTTCTGGTGTTAATTTTTAAATGCGATACATCTAAGTCGCACAATAAGCTATAAATTCAAGATGGCCGACGGACGCCATTTTGAAATACTGATTCTGTACAAAAGCAAATTTATAATAGGTTGTAAAATTTCTTTGTAGGGGTATTTAGGCACAGGGATATCAATTCTGACATTCGATTTACATTTAATACCATCATTTATATAATGACCGATAATATGTGTCAAATAACTATTTATTCTGGGATAACAGTGGGTAACCTAATTTGGTGTAAAACTTATTACACTACTACATGTATCTCTAGAAGAGTACAGGACATATTTTTTAAAGACAAAGATATCCTTGTGTGTTGCACTTATGATTTTGAGCCTTACACTGACACAACATGACATAAAGAAGTTCTGGTGCCACAGGTTCCCTTTAATTCTAACATATAATATGAATTGATCTTTGAATTGCAATCTGAGGTCGGTTATTACAGTATATTCTTGAGGAGGATCTTTACCACCAGTCGCTTTTCACAAAATTTACTAAATTTGAGACACCAGAACATTATGTTATAAACAAAGTCATACCTAGTACGGTTTGGTGTTCTTTATGAAGAGACTGTAGCGAGGAAACGTCAGTTTTTCCTGTTGGCTGTTCACACAGAACAACAAAGAATGGTTCAGATCCAACCAAGTTATTTGTGATCATTGTTAACCAAGAACATCAACTAAATACACTAAATGAGTAAAAGAAGAATTTGTATTGCTGATAGTTTCCTTTTTATAAAGACCTAGGATGGTGTATTACAGCCACTAAGAGCATGCATGCTAGCAGCTCAAGACATCTCGAACGAAGACCATGTCCCTAAGAGCATTCATACCTGGCAATTAAAGACTTATAAACCAAGAAAATGACACTTAAAGCATGCATGCCTGGCAGTTCAAGGCATCACAAACAAGACCATGGAACATAAATCATGCATGCCTGGCACTTCAAGACATCTCAAACCAAGACCATGGAACTTATATCATGCATGCCTGGCACTTCAAGACATCCTGACATTAAGACCAAAAAACTTAAATCATGCATGCCTGGCAGTTCAAGACATCTCAAACAAATACCATTACAAGTTGCATTGATGTTTAAAACTGTCTCATCACTCAATCTGTACATCTACTTCGCATTGTATTCATGCTTATTCACCCAATGCATTAGAAAAACAGAACCACCTGTTTCGTCCATCAGCACACAAATGATATCATAACATGTTTGTGCCGCCTGGCGAACATAACGATGCATAGTTATGCCGGATTCATCATAGCCGAATCCACAATTGCATACATTTCCCTGTTTTGTTTCTTGTCATGGACCTTAGAAGACATGACATGCTATATGTCGACAAACAAGATTTTCTTTAAAATGCCTGGATAATAATATGACCTTTTTTTATTGATAATATTAAATCTGATGGGTTATTGCAATGTGATCACGCGATGTGGTGAACAAACTACACTAAGCTGTTTGACTAGAGCTGCCATTGACAACCATTTTCTTCCACAAGTGAAAAAAAGAACAGAACCCATTTCAAATGCAAACAGAAAGTTAAATCGCATTACCCTTGCTGTTTAATCAAAGGTAACAAAAGAAAAAAGTTTTCAAGATTAATGACCGGCTTTTTCATTGCATCTTGACCACATCACTGTGAAACTTATTGCCTTTAACGAGCTAATGGTTGCATTATATAATCCATCAAGTAGACCGGATATGTATTCGTATTCCATCTTCACGTAAATTACTAAATCAACTAAATCCACCACATTGACACATTAGAAGCAATTTGACAAGCGATTGGCTTTTGACCTTTTTTAATTTAGAGGGCATTTGTATTAGCAATAGATTTTGGTCACATATATCTTAGGAACACCGATGATTAAACTCCTCTGTGAGTTAAGGTCTGTATCAGACTCGATCGACCAGAGACGTACTTTGAATTTACTATGACGACCAATTTACCCACTAAAATGACCAGGCTAACGAGTATAAATTTTAAAGGTCCCTTTGTCTCATTTGATAGTTTTTATTTAAATTGGTCAGCTGCGAAAGCATCCTCATAAACACAATATGTTTAACATGCAAGATCTGTCATATCTTCGACACATCCAACAAATGCGTTTATAACAGATACTGAGTAAGATAACGAATATATTGCACATGTCCAGCATCCAACAAACGCATTTTGTTAGATGTGTTTATCTGGTTACAAATAGTTTTGGTAGTAGACAGTGCAGAAATATTACTTTCTGCAGTCCAGTATAATTTATAAGTGAAACAACACTGCCGAATCTAGATGTTGCTTAACGGTAACATGGGTAAGATGAGACACCGTTAGTCAGCCAAATTAGACTGCATTACCTTTTTACTTACTCCAGATTGATGGACCTAGAAGTCTGTAGTCATAGCTCGTGACCATAGCGTTCATTTAGAGTGGAAATAGTAGATAAAAATATCAAATCAAAAACAAACATACTTATCCATTTCCGAATCACAATTCAGAAGCAAAGTAAAAACTTAGACACGTGAGCTTCCACCAGGAAAGTGAGGCCGGATGCTACGGAAGGGTAAGCACCTCCTGTTTAGCTAGCTACATCCGCCACGTGTGTAATCAAAATTGTATGAAAGGAACATGGAACTATGAGACGTCAAATATATCCAAGGCAATCTTGGACACAGAGACATCAAACTTATTAACAATACTATGATGACGGCCATTTAAGTTTTTGCGGGCCTTCATAACGATAATACTTCACCATATGACGTAATAAATCGATGTTCATGTAAAATTCAATTCAATGCTGCTAAACTTATGATTTAGTTTGATATAAAGTTGGAATATAGTTTGATTTCCATTCATAGTAATATGTAACCGAATTCACTGTGATGGCAACAATGAGGCTTTGAAAACCGATTCGTTGGATACACGCTTTAAATAATCTTTGGCAAAGTGGAACTAGCCTTTATGTTAGATTTAGTAATTTTGTAATCAATTGTTATTAAAAGGAATTGTTCGAGCTTCGTTGATGACTTTTAAATCAAAATGTATGATAAAGTTATGCAGCATCGAATGTGATATACTGAGTTGCACGTAATAATAACAACCCTGTTATTCTTCACTTGTCAGGTCAAAATTGTTAAATATATCTTTAAATTGCGCTAAATGTTAAAAACAACAATCAAAATGAGTTTCTCATCCCTGAAAACATATAAAACTGCATATAACAAGCTTTTGTGGAACAATTCCTACGAAAGACAGATTATCAATATGGCGTCAGGCAGCCATCTTGGATATATTCAAATTATGCAATTTGCCCAATGTTGCCTGCAGGGCAACTTATCTAATTTTACTCTAGCGACCTTAAGTAATACAAAACAGCAAAAAATAATTCATAGGAAAAATATTCTAGGTTCAAGTATTCGACATATGGGAGTGTCAACTTGAGTATTAACTGATTTTTTAACAGATGTATTCACATCTGCACATATGAGAAATTAGAAGACACTAAGTTTTAATATTACGATTTTGTTTATCGAAATAAAATATTAGAAAGCGGAGCGTCCACCACATGTAACACGCGAATATAGTTTTTTTAAAAAAGTTAATTACTATATAACAACAATCAATATACTGGGAAGTATCCATAAAATATCCCACATTACGTCCTCATTGTGTATGTCAGATCTAGAGATTTCAAAACGAATTAATTCGAATGAATTGGGCATTTTCCCAAAAGAAATAGATATAACAGAAAAATGAATGAGTTTGGAAATTATTGACTAAGATCGTTGTCTATTGAGCTTTTTTAACGGACACACCTAATAATGACAATACCTTGATTTAAAATCGGTTATATATATGTGGGTCAACATACGCACGTGATAAATTTTTATTTAATATTGAATACCTGTGTATAAAAGAAAATAGCTTTTAACCTAAAACTACTTTCCGTGGGTATGATTTTTAAAAAGCGTGCACCATAGTAGGGCGGTTGCCTTTAATATTTTTGTTTTGTTAATTTTAAAGAGTATTGCGGGGTCATTCCTGAATAGATTTTTATTTTGATAATATTAAAGAGTATTGCGCAACTGAAATTTGGTGCAATTTTTGTACTTCACGAATTGACATCTAGGGGAAATATCTCTTACATTCATTTGCTTAGTTTATAATGCAAAATCGTAATATCTGCATTTTTTTTATTTTAGGGACAGTAGCCTCTACCTGGATAATAAGTCCTGTAGTTATTTAGACTTTTTCTCGGCTTAAACTTAAAATCTTGGTGATTTTTCTTTTCTGACTATCGTGTCTCGATTGTCATTTTAATCATCATATATTTCTAGAGATAAATTCAAAGTTATTCTTGCCACTTCATGTAAATCCTGTCTCTTCCATACTCCAAAGGCCTCGATGATCTAATGAATAAAACGTCAGGCTACAAATCCAGGACCTCTCACCGCAGTGAGTTCGAGTTCCGCTGGGACAAAATGTGGGAAAGTGAATTTTTTTTGCCGTTGGCCTTTACTGGTCCACCTGGTGTCAGTATAATGTGACTGGAGAAGTGTGGTTTGCTTGTCAGCGGCCTACTGACGTTATAACGCGCACGTTTAAATAAATCGCTATCAATCAGCGGATTCGTATCGACTTAAGAGACACAACTCTTTTTTGCATTTGGAATAAAACGTTGTTTTAACTAAAGAACAGCTACTACCTATTTCAAAATTTTGATCATACCCAGCCACAGTTCGAAACCACGAGCTCCCAAAAAGTGAGCGTGCACTCTACCAACTGGGCTAACGTAGTGGTCTTTACATGTTACTTTTGATTATTTATTCTCATTTGAACTCTATATCGTTTTTTAAAATACTTCTATTTCTTAGAAATTCTCTCAAACTAATTCTGTCTATTATATTAGCAGTCCATTAATTATAAGTATATTAGGCTTCTGATATTTTATTGAGATTCTGCAATATTATTCGATATGGGATAATTGGCGATTTCATTACATTTGGTTTTCTATGTCAAATTCTTACATAAGGTTTCAAATATAAAATCAAATTTTTTGATATATAATAAATCTTTATTAAAAATATCATGCGAAACCCACAAAAGTCATAACATACAATGTCATGTAAAATAGAAAAAACAAACAAACGTAAATAAATAAAACTAATCAAAAACAAACATACTAATCCATGTCCGAATCACAATCCAAAAAAAAAAACTTTGGTACTGAGAACTTAGGTTAGACACGTGAACTTCCTCCAGGAAAGAGACACGTGAACTTCCTCCAGGGAAGTGAGGCCGGGTGCTCCGAAGGGTAAGCACCTCCTGTTTAGCTATAACCGCCATGTGTGTAATCAAAATTGTGTAAAAGAGACATGGAACTAAGAGACGTCAAATATATTCAGGTAAATCCTAGACACAGAGAAATCAAACTTGTCAACATTACTGTGATGACGGCCATAAAACTTTTAAATGAGTAAAATGTAAAATAAAAACATAAAAAACTCAATTAAAACATGCTCAAAAACATGCTCAAAAATCTTATTAGGTTTTAGCGTAAATATCTACAAATACATTTCAAAATTCAATTAAAATTTTAATATTTCGTTTATGTCTCACTTTTAACGATATTTATAACACCATGTAAAATAATTATACATTGAAATTAAAAGTCACTATTCCCAGAGCTTTGAGTATAAAAAATTGTTACAACATTCTGATGCTTTTAAAGAAATTGCTTCTTCTTTTAATCTTCATAAAATGGACATGTTAAAAACTACATGTTCTTCACAACACCGCATATAAATTTTGCATCAACACTACGAGTTTTGCGTGACATAGTAGTGCTAGAAAACAATTCTGTTGCATATTCAGAAAAGATAAAATTTATTTACAAGTTATCTAACATACAGAAACAATAGTTAAAAATGTTGAAGATTTTGTGTTACTAAATAATTAACGTAACAAACAATTCCAGTTTAAATACACTTTCTTGCTTGGCAACATGTAAAAATGTTTTTTCATTCGTTTGATTTTTTTTCGTAAAATACAGATAGTACAAATGCACTAGCTTGCTAAACAGGATGTGTTTACTCTTCCAAAGCACCCGGCCTCAATTTCCTGGTGGAAGTTCACGTGTTTACTTTGCTTCTAGATTGGTTTTTGGATTTGGATTAGTATATCTGCTTTTGATTATTATACTTGAAAAATGCTTACGCTCTAACAAGTGAATTTCTAGTCATGTGGTATCAAATAATTATCTTTCAAACAGTGATATATGTTGCCATAGTAATACTTTTTAATGATTAAAAACTATTTATTTCAGTCATAAGCAAACTGCAATATCAATGATATTTACAATTATCAATTATCAAATGAAAGTATATGTACTTGAACTTAATGGATCTCTTATACGCACAAAAATGCATCAAACGGATATAAAGGACATAATTAAAAACAAACACACCAATCCATGTATGAACCCAAATCCAGAAGCAAAGTTAAAACTTTGTAACTGACAAGTTAGGTTACACACGTAAAGTTCGTCCAGGGAAGTAAGGGCAGGTGCTCCGGAATGGTAAACAACTCCTGTTTAGCTAGCTACACCCGCCACGTGTGCAATCAAAATTGTGTGAAAGGAACCTGGAACTATAAGACGTAAACTACATGTATATCAAGGGCAATTCTAGACACAGAGACATCAAACTTATCAACAATACTGTGATGATGGCCATAAACGTTACACAGGGAAGGTATCGACATGATAAGATGTGTAAAACAAATTTATTATTATTTTGTTTTTGTAAAATCGCAATTCACTGTCACAAACACAATTACTTCAACAGCAGGAGAAGTGAAACACCAACGTTTCACATATACTTATTGATAATGTACAGTAAGTATTTTTTATCAAGTAATGAACTTAAATCTGTTATTCTAATACACGCAATCACATTGTGAAGTCTTGGAGATTGTAAAACTTATAGAAAGTCATATATATGAATAATAACTGAAGTGTTTACATAATTGAAGCAAATCTATTTCGTTTTTCATCTTATACTTATCGACGGTTTTAGCACGTAGTTTTTGTTTGGGTTGGAAAGTAGAAAGACTGGTGCTTAACTCAACCAATAATGAATATTTGCTGGTAATAAAAGCTTGAATTTAAAACTGATCGAAGTTTATATGCGAAGGAATGCATTTTTCACATGTAAAGGTGTATTGTTCCACGATATAACACTAGTAAACGTTGATTATATCAATTCTAACAGGCCTTAAATCAAAACCATAGATATAAATAAACGTTGCGAACTCTTTAATTACTCAATGATATGAATGGTTACAAAACTGAGAAGAATTAAAGCCCTGGTAATTGAACAATAAAATGTGAAAAATTAATCAGGTTGACGATAATGTAAAATGATCAATGTATATCATAAACAAACATAATAGTCAATATTCAAATCCCAATCCTAAACACAAAATCAATTGCTTAACTAAAATCATAAGTTCACATTTATTTTCATTACCGAATAATATAAATTTTTACAAAACTGATATAAAATAAAGGAGTGTTAACGAATAATTTGATAAAATATTTATCAGGTTGAAGATAATATAAAATGTCATATTTAAATCGCCTTACTAAAATCAAAGGTTCGCATTCATTTGGATTTTATCTATCTGTTTGTTTAACTATGACAATAGCCATATATTCATCTCCACTTGAAGTTTTTTTATCTTTCTGTTTTACTTTTACCATGCGCTCAGCTCACCTTCACTTGAATTGGATCTATCCATTTGTTCTACATTCGGTTCTGTATTATGCTGAAATAAAACAAAATTGTTATATCCAAAAATCATTATTTTTTTTGTTTATAAGTACTGCATTATTATATAATGTTCAATGAGTTTCCAATTGACGGATCGCCGGCAACAATGATCCTACAAAGGCCGCCATCGCGGTACAAAAGCAGCGTCACGGCAACTAATGACGTACTGGTATTAGTGGCGTCATTATACGGCGCAATTCAGGCCGAGTTTACATTCTATAAGCGTGTAATCAAGCAGGCCAACCCTTCGAGCATTGTGGGCGTGGTCAGCAATACGTCAATTACGGTTAAAAGGTTACAAAACCCGTTTGAAAATGCCTTACGGAAAATAAATGTATGAAATTGAAATTATCATGTGACATTATACTAATCAAGAATACAAATGTATTTTGATGACGTTAATAAAACGTTCTAGTATTTCTAGATAAAAATGGATATAATGCAGCTCGTTCCTTATTAAGATATATTGATAACAGGATAGTAGCAATACAAACCCGATTAACATGTTGACTTAAATAACAAGTACTAACCTTTTTGTGCCTTTTGTACAGAATAAATATTACTGGCACTACAACAACAACAGCCAACAAAGTGATGGTTAAAATAATAATAATAACCCTCTTTTCTTGATGATCCCCTAAAAAACATAAGATAACCCATATCAATGTCAATCGACTTATCTATATTTTTTTGTTAAAAAAAACACCAATTCATGTACAAATCACAATCCCAAAGCAGAAGCTGGAAAATTAAGTTAAACAATTGGACTTCCACTAGGTAAGTACGGCTAGGTGCTCCTGAAGCGCTAGCACTTCTTGTTGAGCCAGTTGACCTCTAAGTGGTAAAGGTTTCAACTTTTTAATCAATCACTACGTTTGTCTGATTAAAAACAACAACACCTAAAGTACATCTAAATATTTGAAACCGGGAATACAGGTCGGGTGTTCAAGAACGGTAAGCAGCTTCTGTTAAATTAGTTACACCCGCTGTGTTTAAGTGCTATAATTTTCTTCTTCTTTTTTTAATAAATTAAAATTATTAAAACAAACGTGTAACCCCTGAGATATAAGTACAGCTGTATAAACGTTTAAAATTAACGACTGCCTGAAACATTTTAGAGTGCAAAACATGGTCATACTGTATATTGCTTTATTTTCACGTTGTCAAATTTTCGCGGTTTGACGATGACTAGTGTATTCGCGGTGTCATATTTTCGCGTCATATCAGATTCGAGGAAAACTACTCTAGCAGGATTAATGGGCTGGTAATACCAGTGTCTATTCACGGTGGTTTAATTTTAGTGGGAATACACCTGACCGCGAATATAGCGAAAATAAAACCATAACGAAATATAAGCATTATGCAGTTAACATAATATATACATATTAATAGGATTACAATAGTTTTTAAATTATTTAGAACAAATGCAAAACATACCTGTCCTTAGTAAATAGACTTTGCGATTACGTTATATAATCGCGCCACTATACCTTACGCGTAACATCACCAATGATGATATACTAAACGGGCGATGAAGTTTTTGTTCGATAGAATTGAAAAAAAATCTTGTTATTTCGTTGATTGAAAATCTTTTTGTATGACCTATTTGTGTTCCAGGTACTTCTGTTTATTTTCAGTCTTCGTATTTAAATAATTAACAAAAAATATATTGCGAGATATATTGAATTCATATAAAACAAATAAATTAACAGCTTGTATTTTTGGTAATGAACAAAGCTAATTAAACAAGGTGCCAATTTGCTAAAGCGCTTTACAAAAGCAACCTCTGATTACTTTTCAGTTCTTCAACAGTTAATTATTCTCGGATATCTGATTACAATTCAAGGTTTTCCAAAACCAATTTCCAAACAATTGATATAATAAGGGAAAACAGAAGTTACCATCCGCTACAGACTTGACCCTTATTGGCCGACTCCATAGTGTTACATCTCTTGACACAGTTATAAAACATTTCAGCATCCCGTCGATACCACTGATCTTTTTGTGACTTATCAGTTGTTGTTTGTTATTGTTGCAACAATTACAATCAGCGTGTGACGTGGATTAATTCCAGGTAAAGGTTTCGTTATTATCCTATGATAAAGAGTAAAGTATTAAAATTCCAATTAAAGATACTTTATTTTATTTCTTAGTTTCCGTTTTATCATAATCACGAAAGTGTGGATATTTTATTGGAATACAGCTATGTGTATCGAAGATTTCATAGTGACTGACCGAATACAAAAACATCATCATTCAAACCGGAACTGATATACGGCGATATAATAGTGGTCAAACCAAATACAATATCACTATCTTAATGGAAAATTATTACAGGTAATTAAATATTAATTATTAATTATTATCAATTATTACACAGGTAAGGGAGGCTATAAATTCCGTAAAGATAAGCCCCCCCCCCAACTTAGCTACTCCAAATTGAGAATGAAAGAATATGAAACTATCAGACCATAAAACGTTTTGGAGGTCTTGATAAGTCTAGGCTTGCAAACTCGCTGAATCTGTAATTTATTTCTAGAGAGGCTTGCTTGTTTCGTTTTACAAAGTATATGTAGTGGGAACAAACTCTACAATAGTGTAAGAACTGTAAAAGGAACAAAGAATTTAACAAATAATTATCTATAGTGCTTTCACAAGTAATGCATAGCAGTCATTTAAATATCACGTACAGTTTGAAATTCCCACAGGATCACTTGGTTGTTTCTTTTTGCAATGCATTTTGTTTGACATTTGTATTCATCATCTATCTTGGCTATATGACAGCCATTGTTAGGATCTACAAGTAAAATCTGCATGTGTAAAATATATCGTATATTATCAATATTAAAGTAAGGTTATTATCCAGATCAAAACTATACGATGATTCATCAATTCGGTGTCTCTAAAGAGGCATACTAATGGGCATAACAATGTACAACATCATGTTGCAATACATTATTTTACAAGTAAATCTAAAACATACCAATGCATGTCTACATGACAATATTAAACCAATGAAAAAATGTTGAAACTGGCACATAAGATTAAACACATAAAATGTTCTGCGGCCCGTAATTGCGCACTTTATAACATTCTGTCACAGGCTGCCCAGTGTTATAATTTTTGTTTTTTTTTAAAAACTGATGATATGGTTATTTTGCTTCAACACGTAAGGTTACCCCGTAAATAACAGGGCAACTAAGAATGCTCTACGGAAAATATTGTATGATAATATTTAAAATATTCCAGATAAAAACAGGTTGAAAATGCTGCTGATTTAAAACACTTACCTAAAATATCAAGAGCCGAGATGTTTAGTAAATATGTCTTTACCTCTCCTTTGTAGGTACATGCATACTCGCCCTCTATCTTTTCATTTAAACCCTTCAGAGTTAGAATAAGCCCAGATGAATTGCTATTTACATTAAATAATTCATTCTTATTTATAGAGCAGTCATCTCTGTTGTTGCATACGACTTCTCTAAATGGCAGAGCGGTTGGCATGTCGAATAAAGCAATATTTGTAAAGTTTGGAATGTGACAAAATAAATGTATTGGTTCCCCTTTGATTACATTTTCTGTTATCATGTTTAGTTCTATACATAACACTGCAATGAAATAATTAATAAAAATTAAACTTGACATTTATACTTCAAAGATAGGTGAATAGTATTATGTAAATTTATACAGTTTATACAGTAAGCACAACACAGTAGTAAAACACGCATAACAAAAAGAAAAAACTATAACCTGTATATACATCATATACGCATCATGGTTACAAATAGAACAGTCTTGCAACAGCCATAGTATTATTCAAAAAGAGTTAAAAAGTGAAAATAATTGAACCGCGTATACTGATGTATGGTGTCTACACTCGTCTGTAGTAGTCATCAAAATATATATTTAACATAGTATCAAAGTGTATTATATGTTAAAGTAAGCGTTTACTTATTGCGTGTTTTATCACAATTACAAAATACCAATACAAATATTACGTCTTCTTAATTCTTTATGGATAACATATATCTTGCATTTAGGGGTTGGTGGATCAAAGTTACGACATCGCTTTTTTAGTTTTGGAAATGTGTTTATTTTTTAATTCGAAAAATACATAGGTTCGTTTAATGGTTCCTAATATAATTATATCGACACACAAATGGACATGGCGTTAGTGTCCGTCCCATGTCGGAAGTTTCATTACCAATCATTATGTAATTGTATTTTACGGTTGCGTTAGATGATGCAAACCTTATAAATTTTAGTAGCAACTTTTATTTGTTTTATTTGGCTTTGAGTTCATTCAGAGTAGAAAGCGCTGCTGGCTATTATAAATTGCTATTACTTTTGTATGCTGATTTTGTTATAAATCGACACATTTATTTGGCTATATATCAAGTTTGACTTTGATTTGACGTCATAGAATGCAGTGTTAAAACGTTAAAGGGGTGAATTATCGTCAAAGAAACGAGGATTAATGCTTTGAAAGGATGAATGGCATTGTTTAATTCACCGACAAAAATCCAATACAGTGAATAAGAAAACCAGTTTTTTGTTATATTTATGATAAGGTTTTTGAAAATTCTGAACAAAATGTCATCATATAGGATATAACTTTAAACTATTTTGGTGTATGGGGCAAATGCAAGATTCTTGTTTATTCCATGCAAAAAACAACAAGTTAAAAGTTTTTTTTTAGATGAATGCAGCGTTGTCATATTAAGTGACTGTAATATTTCCTCTAAATCATCATTAAATTCATGAATCGGGTTCTATGATTTTCCTCTTTCATAGTGAACATTTTTCATTTTATATTTTACATTTAAAAACATTTCACATTTTAATACGAAGACATTATTTCAATTAGTGTTGTTGGTCCACCATTGCTTTGTAATATTAGTGTTACCTTTATATATAAGCACTCCAATGCCGATAAACATGAACCTGAAACATATAAATTAAAATAAGTTTACGGTTTTTTCGTCTTGTAGTACATGTAGATATGGGAACCACTGTGCTCGGGTTTGCCTTTCTCTACCCACCAAGTGTGTAATCAAAAATTGAGGGCAAAAAGAACATGGAACTATGTTACATCAAATTAATCCATGGTAATCTATGAGACATTATATTAACCAACAATATTTGTGATTACGACCAATTTTAGGGCATTGATACTCTAAACATGATAAACCTTTGAGTCAACAATTATTAGTACGCAGCTTATGTATAAAGTCTACGTAATTGTTAAGCTCTAACATTGCGTATTAATTGTGAAATAAATACACCATAAGCAGTAGAAGCAGATATATTGCTGTATAAATTAGAAAATATTATGGAATATTGAAAACTCATTTTGTGGATGGTAAATTTGATGCTTTTGTTTGTTGTCTGTATGGCGCTTGACAAAATTGAATCCATTTTCAGCATATATATATATATATATATATATATATATATATATATATATATATATATATATTATATATAATATATATATATATATATATATATTAAAAAAGATTGACAATTGGATGTTTTGTGTAGACAAATTATGTGTTTTACCCTTTTAACATGATCTATTAGTCTGGTGGAAAAAAATGAAATTTCACAATAGGGGGACATGAGTGTTCAAAGCTGGCAACATAGCTGTCTTATATCATCATAGGTTAGGGGTCAAGAATCAACCTGTTGCCAAGCTGATCAACCCTTGGTTTAGTAGATAAACGGTCAAAGGTCAGATAGGTTTTTTGTTCCCGAAAATCAATCTTTATTAGTTTATAGCTGTCCAAATATATACTTTCTGAGATTTAAATAAATCAAATAAATCTGTCCTTATGCAATCATAGCATTTCATGTATTTTAACATTGACTAGGAACCTAATTGAGACTGTCTAGGCTAAAATTTAAATATTTCAATGTTATTTTTCAAAATTCTGACACAAGCTTCAAGATAGAATAAAATAAAAGTATACATTCAACATCAAAGCATGAATCAAAATGCTAAAATATAATTCTTTTGTAAATACATGACTGTGATTAAAACGAATATATTGTTTAAACCCAGCTGATAATTTGAAATTTAATAAAAGTTTAAAATCAAAGTACTGCAAGTACTGTAGTCGGCAAGGCATAGTCACGAGAATCTCTTGAATATATCAGTCAAGTCTAACGATTTCTTTTCATTCATCAATATCACTATCTGTGGCATTATCATTCAAGGGGTTCAACCAAACAACGGTTCAACAGTCTCATTGCAAGTGCATACAGACACCCACTTTAAATTGTATGCCCTACATGTACATCTTGTAATGCAAAATGATTTATATTTTAAATTAAATTACATTTCAGCAATGCATGACATGATTTTGGTAAAGGTTATTTTCTCATTAAAAAACCCTACTGTAGCTCAATTGGTATAGCGCCCGTATGTTGTGAGTCATGGGTTCGAACCCTAGTTGGGTCTGACCAAGACTTGAAATAAGATAGTGACTGCTCTTTTGCTAAAAACTCGGTATTTAGAAACGAAAGTCACGAGATCCTTTGAGAGAGATCTTAAAAACTGATGCCCCGTGTCAAGGCGGGTGTAACATGTTAAGGAGCTTTTCCTGCACATTTCCCTAAGTTCACTGCAAAAGGTCAAAATTTCTGCCACTTCATCTATAGCTGGTCACGTCTTGATATGACTGAAATACGTAAAAGCCCGTAAAATCCCATGCAATCAATCAATTTATAATTTTCTCATTAAAACTGTTTTAAGTCACATTCAGACTCGCACTAACTTAACTGTCCGAGAATAATCGTGAACATCAGGAAAATACTTAACTTAAGTTCAAAAAGTTAAGTTTTGTTCATGATCCTTTGACGTGTAATTGTCTTAGACAAGTTAAAGTTCAAAGTAAGATTTAAGCAAAAAAAAAAAAATAATAATAATAATTATTTTAATTTGTGAAAAAAACCCTCAGATTTAAGTATAAAAACTAGTATTGTTCGTGGTCCTGTTGCCAGATGACAAGACAAAATTAATAACGAAAAGTTTATGGTGGATCACAAAAAAGTCGTTTCGAAACACAAACACAAAAGCGACATTGGGAATGGATAGGTCACACCATCAAGACACCTGCCAACAACATCACAAAACTTTAAAATGGAACACATAAGAAAAAAGACACCTCGAGACACGTTTCTGGAATGAAACAGAGGGGTAAAATTGCACAGAACAGAGCCAGTTTGAGGGATTTTGTCGATGGACTAACCTCCACTGGGAGTTAAAGGCATACAGTATCTAGTACGCAAGTTAGTGAGACTAGCACCATCCGTGTCCTATAGGTGACGGGAGATCCGGAACAAATACCAGGTATAACTAAATGCAGCCAAACAGCAGTTTAATAGTGTGCACGTTGAATATGTAGGTCGGTTGCATATGATGTTGGAAGCAAATTTTCAATTGTACTTTTCCCCTGAGAGGAACAGTTTATATCGTAGATGAGAAATCCTCGCTAGGTTAATTCAATGGAGGCATCTGCACTCACAAGTTCAGAAAAGTTCCCTCTTGCAAGAGGGGGAAGAAGACATGTGTTTTCCCTAGAAACACGAAATGTTGTATTTAGAATGTCCAGAAAGTTAATTGACAGTCTTACAGTCTGTAATTGCATGGAATACTGGGAGCTTATTCCTCTGCAGAGGTGATAATTTTATGCTATGAACAGGGACGAACTTTAGATGTCCCGGTCTGGAATCATACTTCCTCATTTAAAAGCAACAGAAGAATAAGGTCATCAGTATCATGACAGACAACAACTGTTCTTTTACAGCCTTGCATGTAAACATCAACACCATGGGGGACAATTCTAGTATCGACTTCCTTGTGTAAAGCTTTAAAAACGGTTACACTCCTTCCTCTGTATGAATTAAACATACTGTCTGTTGAACCCCCCAATACCCTCAGCTTAGCTAAGAAGTGTCTTGGATTACTACGAAATCCTATTTGTTTTCTTGGTGACTGATAAAATCTTACCAATTTGATGGCAGAGGAACATTTTAATTATCTCTAATTCTTCTAACAGAACGGGGACCTGCTCCTTTTTTATCCCTAGATGGTTTCACCTTTTATGGATTAGTGGTCATATCTATCATAATGACATCAATTTTAATACATTTATCAAAACAGTTTGTGCGTTTCCTAACTCGCCGAATGTATTGATGCCTTTCCGTTTTCCCAGTGCTACAACTAAAGTTTGACCATTAATTATTTTGGTAGTAATGTCTCCATGCAAACTTCTTCCTCGGGGATATTTTGAAGATCCGACTCGTCGGTTGCAGATAACAAGGGTCCTGATGTATCAGGTATAGGCGACACTGGGAATAGTTCGTGTTTCAACATTTCACTAATATTTCCACCAGAAAAAAAGAACACACTTGATAGTATTATTTAGTACATCACATGTTAATTTGTTGATTAACCATTGGATAACTACATGAATTCTATTTCATGAAGAAATCATCTGTCCTTGACAACGCATAGCAGCGGGACTATACCTAGGTAAAGTCCCCCGACATGCAAGTATAGTTCCTCGCGTGACCCCCTGCAAAGCAAAAGCGGGTTACTTCCCTTTGTCTAGGTGGTGCTGTTTATTGTTGTCGTCGGATACAAAATGGCATCCGACGAGGCGCGATTTACGAATGTAAATTCAGATGTTTACGAGCAAAAACCAAAGGAGTCCACTTTCGGTTAATATTTTAAATGAATTTCTGAGAGCCAGGTAAATTTATAGCGAATTTGGATCTATAGAAACTTGGCGATCAAATCAACAATACTTTGTGTGGTTTTTATACAATGTCCGACCCAAGGAGAACGAAATTTATTCCATAAGTTCGATAATTGTTTATTGTTGATTATTCATAATGTTGAATAAAGTAAATGATTCATCTGAAAATTAATTCTCTCTTTAACTTTGAAAACACAGACATGTGATGTACTAAATATTTTATGGACCTCTCTCGAGGGAACTGTTCTCCTATAGTGTTGTCTGGAGAGGTATAGTGGCCGAGCCGATAGGCGAGGTCACTATATGTACCTCTCCAGACAACACTATAGGAGAACAGTTCCCTCGAGAGAGGTCCATAATAGATTAACAGATGCAGTCAATTCTTTCAGTACCACCAGTACTTTGATTTTTTTTTAAAGTGGATACTTATATAAATACGGGCAATATGATTCAGTAAAATTATTTTATTAGAAGTCTAAAAATTTGTTAAACAATTTGAAAAAAATTTAAAAAATGCACAAATGTGTTTATACTAGTATTTATTTGCCACAATTAATCATATTTGTAAAGGTCAAATTTGTGCAAGCGTCTAATCTTATTTTTTCATGGAAAACATTGAAAATAAGTGACTGAATTAGTTGGATATAACTTTCTATTAATTTGAAGATACCACTTACATATATAGAAGACAAAATGTATAAAGAAAAACTTCTGTAAGCCACCTTGAATTTGTGTATAGGTCAATATGGGCATTTTCACTTGAACTTTGCACCCATTGACCTTTTAGCTGCCCCCACAATGACCCCTGGATGAAATCTTGCTTGGCAACAAGCCGATTCTACCAAAGTAAAGTTCAAAGAAGGTTATGACATAACTTGCCACCTTTGAACACGTTGTCCTCCCTACATCGAAAAATAAGCGGTTTTTTCAAAATCCTCTACCAGACTATATTTTAACTTGTTTTTAAAATATTCTTTAAATTTTGGAGAATCAACATTGATGCCAGATGTACAATAGACTTAATTTGAAAGTGAAAACAGTCTTCGTCGACTGTCAAAATTTGTGTTTGAATTACTAAAACATGATATTTGTGAAGTTTAGGAATCCCATAAAGGAAGAAAGATACGTTATTTTTTCTATTTAATATGATTGACTCAAGATCTCCCCTGTTGTTTTAAAGAATTCCCTCTTGAAAAATTAGTATTTTAAGGATACCCTGATGTACTAACTAAACTATGCTCTTAAATAAGACGTTCAAAACAAAACATTTTACAAATGAGTAAAGATCAAATGAGTATACTTACCATTTAAAATTTAAAATAACGGATTCTGACATTTTTTCAACTGATTTTTTCTAGAAATGTATTCTCTATGGAAAAACATGTGCCTGCAAATTGTGAAAAAAATAAAGCAAAAGAAATCAGATAAAAAATGAGTAGCTTACAAACTTTCATATTTTAAGGAATTATGAATATAGGTTAACACCCAAGTTGCAATAGAAATCCCTAAGCTATAACTATTATAGTATATATATTAAGATAAAAACGTAACCAGTGATACATATATTTGAATACAGTATTAATGGTTTACACAGCACGAAAACATGTCTTTATGCATGCATAAAGATTGTGTAAAGATGACATAATGGTGGCATAAAGATGTCCTTTATGCAGTCTTTATGCCTTCTTTATGCAATCTTTATGCCATCTTTATGTCCAAAGTCCTTTATGCCATCTTTACGCCATCTTTATGTATCTTTATGTTAAATTCAGTTTTAGTTCGCTTTTTATATACGATTTAATATAATTCAGTTTCAAATTTCAATTTGTTTATTTAATTTTAAATTATATAAATATGAAGCTAAAAATAATTTTTAATTTATTTCAAAACTATTATTGCACTGTTTCACTTAAATATTTTTGTTTTTATTTGCTTTGCCTTTAATTCATTTTTAACCTACTTACTTATCTGTCCTCTGCAGGACTGGAACTCACGACCCTTTGGTTCCCAGAATATACAATCTTATCTGACTCTGCATCCTTATCCATTAGGCCACGGAGGAGATGATGTAATGCTTCATAATTTATATACAAGTAAATTTAGGCCATGTGATCACGTGACCAGCTCTAAAACTTTCAGATTTTAAATAATTATTTAAAAATATATACCTATATGTCATTTTCTCCTTATATAAAATATTTTAATTTAAATAATAATAATAAAATAATAATAATAATAATAAATTATTATTATTTTGTCTTTCATTCTAAAGTGGAATAATTTATAGGTTAACTGACCCAAGATGTCAAAGGAATTTAAAACCTCACCTGTAATATACTTATTTATCTGACCAACAAACATTAATTTCAATCAGTTATTCATATCCCTTGGTAGAAACCACCCAAGTTTTGACATTTTTTGTGAGTTTGCTGGAAAAAACGATTTTATTTCTTGCGTTTTTCCATGTGCACTGAATTTGTGTGAATTCAGTTATTGTAGTTTATTCCAATAATTTCCAAAATATTGTCCATCTTATAACAGTAAAAAAAAAGCTGAACAGCATTGTAAATTTTTAACAACCATGTTAAGCATGATTATATTGTAGATTTCATTTTTATAAATTTTTCGTTGATTTTGAAATGTTTATCTATTAAAAACAATGGAATTTTCTTTTCTAGTTATTTTTAACAAATTTTACATTTTACAGTGAAATATTCATGGAAAATGACCGAGAAATAAATTTTTGAGAATTATTAAAAAATATATGGGATTTTACAGTGTCAGAATATATATTGTACCACTCTATATACATTTTACAGCAATAAAAGTGTGTGTTGTGTGTGTGTGTGTGTGTGTGTTACAAAAAAGTGATAAATTAAAAATAAAAATGACAAAAATAATAAATTGTTAAAAATGATAAAATGATAAAAATATTTAATTTTAATTCGACATTTTATATACAATAAATTACAATTATTCTTAAAACTGTACTTTTAAATAATTTTTATTTTAAATTGTCCATAATAACTATTTTTCTTATTATTGAAATACCGCAAACTACTATATTGATGCATGAATAATTTTCAAAAGAAAATACATTCGTATTGTACAAATTAAAGATAGAGGAACAAGTTACAATGATATTTTGTAATCCTTGTAACATTGAAAGTGAAAAATAAATGAATAACACAGGTCCACTTGGTGTTATGGTTTTGCATTTCACGTTTAAAACTGCCACTATGGTATCTCAATCCGATGCTTTGTATTTTGGAAGTCATGGGTCCAAAACGCGATCGGGTCTGACCAAGACTTAAAAATAGCCTGTGGGTAGTGACGTCTTTCACCAAGCACTCGGCATTCAGGATTGAAAGCCATGTGTCGTTTGAAAAGATCTTAAAAAAATGTCCCGTGTCAGGCGTACCCTCCTGTAAGGTCAAAATTTCTACTATTTCACCTTAGCTGGTGATATCTCGATATAAGTGAAATATTCTTAACAGAGACGTAAAACCTCATTTAATCAATCACATCATTAAACTGTTTTATGAGAGAAAGAGTAAGTGAAGTAATGATTTTAAACAACAGAAGAGTAATGATTTCATCTGCAAAAATTAAATAAATCTCAATAGAGAGTTTAAACATCATAATGTTGACACTTTAATCTGATATTAACAAAATAGAACTATTTCAAAGTCTGAATATTTATTACTGTTGCCATATACTATTTCTTGAATACATTTGATAATAATTTTAAAAAGTTTACGGCACTGTAAACCCAAATCTATCTCTCTCCTTGCCCCCTAGACCTGGCGATATTCTAAGCCGCGAGTTTATAATTTGATAATTTTTTTTCGTTAAAAATGAATGGCACTGTAAAGTTGTTAACCCAAATCTCTCTCTCTCTCTCTCTCTCTCTCTCTCTCTCTCTCTCTCTCTCTCTCAGACCTAGTGATATTCTAAGCTAACTTTTTTGTTTGACGAACACAAATTAATATGTTTTTGGGGATTAAAACTTTTTATCAACATTATCTAGATAGCTTTTTTCAACATTATCAGGATAGCGGAGTAATAGTTTTCTCTTATAAATGTAAAAGCGGAGCGAACTGAGAAATTGTCTTATACAGAACCTGTCCCATCCAGTTTGATGCGACACTATAATCGCTGGACAGAAATTGAGGATGTCAAGATTTTGTCAGTTATGTTGAGAGGACCTGACGGTTCTAGGATAGTTCACAGTCGACAAGCAAACATTTTCACATCGTGAAGGATTAGTCTGGTTGGGCTTCAAATCTAAGCGGTAAAAGGTGCTGTGATCTTGATCCGTCAACGCACGCTTTAGTTCACTCGGCATCTGATGTCCCCCTCCCCCTCCCTCAATTGACATAAGGACTACAGGGGTAACGAGGACCGTTGTCTCATCCAGGATTTTGAGAGGTGTGTAAAGTCAAGTGCCACAAGATCTGTAAGTCTTCCACTAAACTATGTTGTACGATTGTATGTCGATATACTGTCCAGGACTAAAAAGTGTGCCTATTAAATTCAGCTATAGCCGAACTCTACTGTATATATTTTGCTAATGTGGAGTAAGGAACACAGTTAATTAAAGAATTGAATTGAATATTGCGTTTGAATGTCTTCAATGTATTTTTAATTTGCCTAGGCCACACATTATCCCAAGTTATAATCTCCCTCTCTCCCCATCTCTCTCACGGAGTTCTGGGATAATGGAGGAAACTAAGTAACTAGAGAATTATAATAACAAAAACCAACATTTTTTTATTTATTTATTTATTTATTTATTTATTTAATGATGCTGTTAAAAAGCAGCACAAGACAGTTCTAGTTTTGAAATTTTCATAATGCACTTTTCTACTATAACATAACTTGCATTAGTTTAATTTACAATTGTAAACATTAAAATATAAATTACAAAATACTGTATTTTTTTAATACTGAATGTTTCAGTTGACACCAATAAATAAAAATATCCACATGTGTAAATACGGTGGTTAATATTTTTCCGTTTTAAATTTATTTTTGTTCAAATGCAACTAGTCCAGCAGTTTTAAAAACAAGTTTGAGTCTTAACCAACTATGCATAGCAGCCAGTACATTACCTTATCTCTGATTTGTTATCTTTGCTACATCAATACTGGTACAGAATTAACAAATGTCTTATTACAAAATAAGTTATTTACCTGTACTGTTACCCGTTAAGAACCGGTGATTACTTTGGATTTTTATTCAGATTTTGATTTGATTTGATTTGATTTTTAATTACATAGATAGACTATTGCCAACTACATAAAACATTGCCGGAAACGCAAAAAAAAAAAAAAAAAAAAATAAATAAATAAATAAATAAATAAATAAATAAATAAATAAATAAGAGTAGTGAAATGAACAGTTACAGTTTTTCACCGGGGTTGGCCAATCCATGCTATTTCACTGGTTGACAAACCACTACACAAATTCTTTGTTCAATTTCTGACGTGTAAATAAATAAATAAATAAATAAATAAATAAGAGTAGTGAAATGAACAGTTACAGTTTTTCACCGGGGTTGGCTAATCCATGCTATTTCACTGGTTGACAAACCACTACACAAATTCTTTGTTCAATTTCTGATGTGTAAATAAATAAATAAATAAATAAATAAATAAATAAATAAATAGCTACATGTATTTAATATCTTACAAAGTGGAATGGTTTTTTGTTGACTACACTGTAAACATTTTATTCTCTCTCTCTCTCTCTCTCTCTCTCTCTCTTCTCTTACTAAATACGAAATGTTCAGGATATCATGTATTTAAACCATCCCCGACGACACATGTGATGAAAATATATCTCTTGCTTACAGGTAAAATCACCTGTAATTGTAATTATAGTAATTATACAGCTACCCCGTATACATTTATAAATTTGTGAAAGACTTAATATGCATAATATCGACCTGCTGAGAGAGAGAGAGAGAGAGAGAGAGAGAGATTTTATGTAATTTATGAGATTTTATTACAAAATTCTAGTTTTCACTTGTTACCTGGTCAAGATACATTTATAAATACCTATTACCATATAAATAAATAAATAAAAAATAAATAAATAAATAAATAATTTAATTAATCAATAAATAATTTCATTAATCAATAAATAATTTCATTAATCAAAAATAAATTAATGAAGAAATAAATAAATAATCAATTAATTAATTAATTAATTAAAAAAAATAATAAATAAATAAATTTATTTAAAAAACATAATTTTTATTTTCAATTTATATATTTTTATTTATAATTTATGAATTATAATTATAATTTATAATATTTTCATGCATAAAGATGGTTTAAAGATGCATAAAGGACTTTGGACATTATGCATCTTTACGCTATGCTTAAAGATGGCATAAAGACCATCTTTATGCCATCTTTATGCAATGCATAAAGATATGATTTCATCCTGTGTTAAATGTTTTTTTAGAAAATTCCTTATTGGTAAGTCATTAATGTTTAAAACGTGATAAAAATTTAAAATACACTTTTTTGGAAACATAAAAAAATATCAAAAAAATGAATATAACGCTATTATTATTTAATATTAATTATAATTATTTACTTACTAGTCATTATGAGCAGAATACTTAAAAAGCTACGTAAAACTAAAATTGTCATATCAAAAGATCTACATAGGATTTACTTACGTTATATATTAAACCACACATCAGGTATATGAATTAACTTAAATTTCACCTGTAAAACCGATTTAAACGTTTATATACGGGTGTATTAAATACTCAGGAGAAATCTTGATAAAAGGATTGGCTAAAATATACCGAGCTTTATTTCTATATTTTCTCATAACAGGTAACATTACTTGTTAAATGTAATAAAAACCTGTGAAATTTAACTAAACATACTTATTAGGAATTATAGGAATGTTTATGCTTGACAAACCAATCCCTGTTCAGCAGTACCCATTTATATCTTGTCTTACTTGTTTTATAAAAAAATTAAGAATGACAGATAGGGTTGTAAAGTGTAGAGAATCAAATGTATTTTTACACTTTTACCCGTCTAGATAAAGTATAAGAAGCAAGATGTTCAAGTAATTTTTAGAACTTTTTATAATCCACATTTACTTGATTATTATTTATATGATTGAAGTTTTATTATTGACATATAATATATCCTTATATTTTCTGCAAAATCGAGAAATTTACAACATATTATTCGCCATTTATCGATAAGAATTATGTTCGGGGTAATTTATGACAACTTGCCTACATTCTAAAAAACTTTTGTGATCTTTCCACAATTTTGGTCCAAGCATTTTGATCCAAAGCGGTCATCTAGAGCTAATAAAAACATATTAAGTAATAATACCTTAAATTACGACTAGTGAGGATTAAAAAACAATTAATATAAAAATTTCATTTTCTGAATATGCTTACTTAAAAAGAATCATTTATATTCATGCGTATAACTGCCTGTATTTTGAAATCTATAATATAAAATCGAAAAATATTTTATGGACTAGTTTCTAAGCAAAAACATTCGATGATCTTTTAAAGTAAAATATCATTTACACTTCAAAAAGGAAGTATTATTTAACACGAAAAACTATGATTTTTTAGTACCTCATGTTTTATAATAATAATAACCTATAGCCGTATTTAAAGTCTGTTAATGTGCTTTAAGAGATATATTATACTACAAGTCAATAGCTATGAATAAATAATATAAAAACGTTGCACAAATTTCTCTAAAGCAATAATATCAATTTGTTAATTTATCGTTAAAGTAGTTCCATCCGTTGTACACTCTGACAAATGTTTTAGCAAACAAAATAAATATTTTAAAAGGAAAAACTAACGGCTATAATCATCCTGAGAACAACAAAGGATAACTTTAAATTTTAGTAGTTTATCATAATTCATAAATCAAAAGGTTTAGTTTTACAAGGTACAAGATTATGATATGGTTTTCTTTTCGTCACAAATGTAAATCGTTGTGTCGTTCCTATTTTTTTATTTTTTCAGTTTTGAATTTTGATCAAAGTACGAAACTTCATTGTTCTAATAATTAATCATATACTTTAAATACGTATTTTCTGCACGCTAAAATACGGCTTAAATGACGTCATCCATATCAGTGATCGCAAGCGCCCGGTCGAAAAACCCGTATGACCTGTCTACTCAGAACATATAGATTTAATCACTATATCAATTAGAAAATTCATAGATGGCATCCTTACGCCTTATAAATAAAAGGCCACCAAGGAATATTATGCGAATGTGATTATTTGGAGGAATGCATTTAAACTAGTCGAAATAGTCTTATTTTCGCTAAGTTGAATTTTGTGTTATATTCTTTAAAATTCTGTATTTAAAACATGTATTTGTTTTAAATGGTAAAAAAATTAGAGTTTATGATAAACAGAATAAAACATGATGATAAAGCCCTAAGTCTGATATGGGGGGTCTTGGTCACATATGATATACGATATGGATCCCAACATGTATCATATAACCTGTAGACAAATATTATTTCAGATTTTTAATTATACAATTATTGTTCTTCATCGATTTTCTGTATATTGCTTATTTTGCAGTATGAAGATGACTAGTGTATTAGTAATATTCGCGGTCTTCTCAAAGAGCTTTACTGGAGGCAACAAATGCGGTATTTTGCGGCAGTTTTATTTTATACACTTGACCGCGAATATAGCGAAAATAAGACCACGGTGTAATATACGCATTGTGCAGTAAGTGAAAGTCTTTTTTTCAAAAAGGTGGTCATCTACATTCATAATTTCTACACTTATATAATTTTTTTAAAATTCTAATGATTCAGAATCACATTTTAAGGATGATACAGACGTGATGAGTCAGGAGGTACAAGTAGGGTTTGTTGTTTGTGTAAACGTGATACATATACATTTCAAGCTTATTTTCACACAAAACCTATGTTTAATTCTAACAAAGGACTGGATATGATAAGATCATGAGATCAATCACATTAATATCAGTATTGTGTCTTTTAATGTGACTTTGGTTTATCAATGAAATGAAAACAAAACGAGACGTTATTTGCTGTTTATATATTAATATATAAACATACTAGTTTCGAAATTCAAATCATTCTATAAAATAGTTTGCATAGACAAAAAATTAATTAAATTTCCCGCTATGTTCTCTAGTATTGATTACTTTTTTGTTAATATAAATAACTTGTACATACTTTAGTGATTTTGTATAAAAATAAATATAATAAAATTTAATTTATAACAATTTAAATAATTTGTTTTTTTTTGTCTGTTGTTATTTGACTTAATCATAAGGAAACAGAACTTGCAGAATGAGTCGTATCTTTTAATTTAAGTTCACTAGAACAGATTTCTTTCACAACATCCAAATTTAAGACATTAAACAGATAGAGCACTATGTATAAATTTGTTACGATGAAGTATTCACGTAGTTAGACATAAAAACTACAGGCTGGTAGAGAGAGTTCAAATTACACATCCGACGAAATTCTATCACATGAATACTTAGTTAACATGTACAGTTACTGGTGTGCTAAAGCCCCGTCACACAGCACTCTACGTCTAAATCACGTATAAAAAGTTATGAAAATCTGGTGGACGTGGTCGTAAGTGGTAGTTTTTGTTCAATTTTGGCTTGGCCGTGCTTTGTACGGGGTATTGACGTCGGTGGCTGTTCCACTGCTCAAGCACTGCCTAAGCACGGCTTACCATGTTCAGCTACGTGTGAGGATAAAAATAGGTTCGCACGTGTTCGAACGCGGGAATAAAGCGACAAGTTACCACGACTGACCGCGGTCTCATCGCGTCTGGAGCACTGCCGATCACGCGTTGAGCGCGAACGTAATACGGGCACTCCACTGCTAAAGCACTGCCTAATCACGGGTAACCGCGGCTCGGCGTCGTCGGAAGTGCAGCTTGCCGCGCATATAAAAGTTTAACTTAGTTTTAATCTAATAAAGTCAAAACTGCCAAGCGCATTTTACATTTCAATTCATTTCGTTAATACAATATGTAATTATCAATTGCATTACCACATCCACATTTAAATACCGGTGCTCCAGCTACCCTAACTAACATGATCAGTAAGCATAGCTAATGGGGGAGGAGCATGTCATCCTGCCACATCATCCTTCTAGCTGGGAGTTGCACTCCTGCATGATAAGGTTCCTCTGGGCCTTGGCTAGCCTGACATCTCTATTGGATTCTGGTACTCTATCAGATCTCGTTTCATGTCTTCACGCCAAGCACCAAGCTCCAGTTCTCCATCTATGCCTGAAGTCCACAAGCCTGTTCTGCATCACAGGGTAACGTGTTCTCATCAGGTTGTGAAGGAGTACGCATGCTTTGACCAGCAGCCTGACAGTGTCAGCTTCATACATCATGGTAGTCAGGAGAACTTAAAATATGTTGGCAAGGATCCCGAACGAATTTTCAACTACCCGCTTGGCCCTCGACAGTCGATAGTTAAATATCCTTTGCTCCCTGGTCATGTCCGTATTAGCGTAGGGTTTCATCATGTAGGTCTGGAGTCCGAAGGCATCGTCATCTACTAGAAATAAGGGTACATACTGTGTGTCACCTGGCAGAGGATCTAGCTGCGAGAAGCCGGCGATATCATTGTTCTGCAGACCCTCCTTGACCTCGCTTTTTAAATTATTGTAGATGCGAGTATCAGAGGAGGACGTCTTGCCGCTTACGTCTATCCACAGGAACTTGTAGTCCGAAGACACGACTGCTATGAGGATAACTCTGAAGAATCCTTTTTAGTTGAAGTAGTCGGACCCAGTGTTGGCAGCAGCTTTACACGCAATATGTTTCCCCACGCACTACAAGACTTATGGCGTTGTGGGGGACCCTCTAGGCATATTGCATCATACGGTACTTGGAGCCAGAAGCAAGGTGCCTCTGGGCGATAGAAACCTTCAGGCCTTGTTCAAGGGTTGCTCTCCCTCCAGTTGGTGGTCTCCTTGGTAAGGGCTGGTGTCAGTCTCTGCACAATTTTGTCGTTCATCGCAGGAGGCATCCTCATAAAGTTCTGAAAGGCTTTTGGATCTTCGTTACGCAGCTCGACAATGAGATGAACGTTAAGCCCCAGCTGAGGTCTCCTTCCAATCCAGTCACGTACATATATGTTCCGTACCACACTTCTCCTCCTCCTTCTCCTTCTCTCAGCAAGGATATGTTGGACCTGTATAAATTAGTTCTGTTGCTGGAGCATGAAGATGAGGACATCACGGTGTTGAGGGTTCATGTTTACCCCTTGACATCTAGACTGCAAGTGCAGAGGTCTTAGAAAATTGCGGTATTTATATGCCACAAATCAGAAGTCATACAGAAGTGATTAGGCAATGATCAATCGTATTTAGAACTTGTTCCAGACGTCGTTCAACGGGCTTTAGTAGTGATATGTACGCGGAAAAATCCATTTCTTAGTGATAAGCCGCTAACACAAGCTATTTCCCGTGATACCAACGCATATCACGCGTCCGATGACCGTGCTTTGCCCGTGACAGACCGCTAAACTTTCGCGTTTTACCGCGTCTTCCAAGCTTAAATAACTGCCGGAACACGGATTATCACGTGTGTTGCACGTCTTTACCATGTGTGCCGTCTGTGCTTGTCCGCGGAATAAAGTTTTGAACATTTTCATAACTTTTGCCACGTTCGACGCCGTTCAGATGTTTCATCGCATCCTGTCACGTCTGTAAATCGACTGTAGCTCGTCCTTAACTCGAAATCAACGCGAACAACAACGTCTGCTTCACGGGAGACCAATTTTTGACGGGTTATGGCAGTGATTAAACCGCAAAGCACCGTGTGACCGGGTCTTAATGTCGTGATAAACTTTTGTCCGACGTGTTTTGCCTCATTTGTAATTTTTTCTTTGTGAGCGCTCTAGCACCCGCATTTTTGCACGGTATTTCACGCAACTTAGACAGGTTGGGTTTCTGTAGGTGAAGAACTCTATCGATTTGAAGGTGGGTTCCAATAATCATGTGCATAGTTAATGAGGTTTGATAAATCTAATTAGACACAGCTTTTTAGACCTCTAGCATCTGCAATAATGCACAGAATTTCACAAAACTTTGTAGGTAGGATAGGATAAGTTAAAGGAAGAACTCTCTCGATTTGCAGGCAGGTCCAATAATTATGCACATAATTTATGAGGTTTAAGGAATCTGATTGGACACAGCTTGTCTGCACTCTAACATTCACAATTATTCATGGATACGCATGGGTAACTGGTGATTTCAAGTTTTATATCTATGTGGGCTTTTCTACCCAATTTCACTTCAAATATATAGACTTCAGCTTGCTAATGCTCTTGCGTCTTAAGATCTTGAATAGCTTTCATGCACATACCTTAGATATATTTATGCAACAGTTTAATCAGTAATGCAATACTTACTTTTTTCAGAAGTTATTTCTTTGAGACAAGAATAAATAAGCTTCTCCCTACATAAGTGTTATTTGACTAAGGTACAATATTTATATAACTACAGGTACCCAATTTTGCTTTAGTGTGTCCGTTACCGTTCTCAAATCTAAACTTTAGAGCTTTTTTCCCGACCATTTTTACCACCTTAAATCCATTAGCGAACAAGAGCACTGCTGAAGCGGGATAATAAACGCCCAAAGGTTAAATGGTTTGCTAGTATATTAAGGATATATCATGTTTTAGTAATTAAATGATGTTAAGAATTGCGTTAAAAGATTTTTCCAGGATACTGAAGTAGGTTGGAAAAGTTTTAAAATTGTACCAACATTCATTTTTGAGAGGACAAACCGAGCTGAACAATCCCAAACAATTAAGTTTGTGGTCTGACAAGTGGATTGATATGGCATGCATATGCTCGCCGAATTCAACTGACAAATTGTAAGTAATGTTATTGTGCGGAAAGCAAATTTGTACACGGAAGTTGCTTTTAAAGGGCATATAACTTTTCAAGAAAGTATTGGATTGTGACCAAATTCGAACTTGACCTGTGATTCAATATAAGATGCTTATGGTGTATTTGTTTCCCAATTAATACGCTATGGTAGAGCTTGTTCCCACTACGGGGACTTTGTACAACGAAGTAGGCTGCTTGCAAATAAATTGTTGACTCAGGGATATTGCAAGCCTAGGCTTATCAAGGCCCTCAAAAAGTTTTATGGCCGTCATCACAGTATTGTTGATAAGTTTGATGTCTCTGTGTCCAGGATTGCCTTGGATATATTTGACGTCTCATAGTTCCATGTTCCTTTCACACAATTTTGATTACTCACGTGACGGGTGTAGCTAGCTAAACAGGAGGTGCTTACCCTTCCGGAGCACCCGGCCTCACTTCCCTGGTGGAAGTTCACGTGTCTAACCTTGTCAGTTCCAAAGTTTTTACTTTGCTTCTGGATTGTGATTCGGAAATGGATAAGTATGTTTGTTTTTGATACTTGTTTACCAAACATAAATTCAATTGGTCAATTGTTACTAAGTTATGGCGCGAAACCAAATTGTTACATGAAATTTGCCTTTAAAAGTGACATAATTATACAAGAAATGAGTGGAATGTAGCCAATTTGAACTTGACCTGTATTTCAATATTATATACTTGCATACCAAATATGAATTCATTTGGTGTATAGTAACTCTAGTAAATGTGCGGAAACGAAATTGTCCGCGAACAGACGTCCGGACGGACGGACAGACGGACAAACATTTGGTATTCAAATGTACTCCGGGCGCATGAAAATCAAAAAAGGATACATGCATATTTAATATACCGTACAAATAATTACTTATCACACTTCTTAATTAATTTCATAATTACGATTTATCGAGAGAGTTAAGTCGATTTATCGAAATACTAAGTCGATTTATCGACATAGTTAAGTCGGTTTATCGAGATTGTTAAGTCGATTTATCGAGATAGTTAAGTCGAGTAATCGAGATCCTATGTCGATATATCGAGATACTAAGTCGATTTATCGAGATAATAAGTCGATTTATCGACATAGTTAAGTCGATTTATCGACATAGTTAAGTCGATTTATCGACATAGTTAAGTCGATTTATCGACATAGTTAAGTCGATTTATCGAGATAATAAGTCGAAATATCAAAATAAAAAAAATTGTCGTGGCCCTAATACGCTTCCGTAGAATACAGTATTAATGGTTTTAATGTTTTTATAATGTTTCTAAATGGTAAGTCATTAATGTTTGAAACGTGATAAATATGTGGAATACACTATTTTGAAAATATAGAAAAATATAAATAAAAATATGAATATAACACTATTATTTATTATTTAATATTAATTATAATTATTTACTTACTAGTAATTGTGAGCAGAATACTTAAAAACCTCCGTAAAACTAAAATTTTCACATCAAAAAATCTACATAGGATTTACTTACGTTATATATTAAAGCACACACCAGGTGTATGAATTAACTATCATTACAACTGTGAAGCCGATTTAAACGTTTATATATGGGTGTATTAAATATTCAGGAGAAAACTTGATAAAACAATTGACCAAAATATACCGATCTTTATTTCTATATTTATATCAGGTAACATTACTTGTTAAATATAAACAAACCTGTGAAATTTAAGTAAACATACTTTTTAGACATTATATCAGTGTTAATTGTACAACAAAAGAGTATAGTTTCTGAATACAATTTCTCACCAGTAGTGGTTGCACTAAAATCAATGTTGTAGCATGTGAACTTCAGTCAGCGACGGTAGATCAGCTACTTCTGGGGGCGTGTTAATGAAAGTGTCTTAGAACTAAGGGGTGTATTATGCTGGTCTTACGACCTATCTTAGTGTCAAGACATGTTTACAACGACGTCTTAATTAGCGACATGTCTTAAAATCTATCCAAAATTTACGACAGCGAAATAAGTGTCTAAAGACCATCTTAAGATAATCATAACTTTGTGACATGATTATGACATCCTAAATAACAAACAAGACTACCATTTATTTACATCTGAGACGCAGACAACACAATTTTTGACGTAAGCGGGTGTTTAGAGAGCCACAACAAGAGCACAACAACGTTATAATGGCACACATTGTTAAGTTTTGTCTCTACTCCAGTTTTATTTATTTACCACTATACCATAGTTCGGTTTGTATACTAGTAGTGCTTCCTAAATGGGAAGTCGGGGTTCAAATCCCAGCCAGAACACAACAAATACTTGAAAAGTGGTAATGACCGTTTTTCGCAAAATACTCAGCATTTAGGAATGAAATTCACGAACCCCGATGCATATATATGCTACGTGTCACTGTAGGTGTGACATGCTAAAGAATCCTCACTGCACATTGACATAAGTTTACTGCAAACTCATAAATTTCTGCCACTTTATCTGTAGCTGGCGATGTTTCAGTATAAATGAAATAATACTTATTGACTGGGACGTAATACACCTTAGTGTGTTGGTGTTTTCTTCCGAATTTGATGAACACTCCTTTGATGGCTAGCGTTTACAGCATTAACTTTTAGGCATAAATTTCCCAACGCTTGTTTCACTGCACTGTTTGTCCACACATTTGTATGCCTTGAATTTAGCATTGCATTATTTTTCTACTTTAGCAATTAACGTTTTAATTTAAATCTCTGCATAATTTTGGATTTCTTTTCCGACTCATTTTCAACTCGTAAAAAGGTAACGCCCAATTAACCCAAGTTATATTATACGAGCTTTATATACCATTGAATGTTAACAGCACGATTTTACCCTTTAACCCCGGACTGGTCAAACTAGTATATACTTAGTTTTTAAAAGTATAAAAATAACACACACACACACACACACACACACACACACACACAATAAATATGACAATAAAACATAATGAAAATGATAAAAAAATAAAAATGGAAAAATATAGTCAGCATTTTTAACTTTCACATTTTATATTATTTTACGTATTTTATTTTGTTATGTTTTGTTCTTTTTTCGCTCACAAATATAAATTTAAACTACTATATAAAAAGTTAGGATAATGTTAGGACATTATTATGATGTCATTTCTAAGATAAATCTAAGATGCTTTTGATTTACATGATATGACATGTAACATTATCTTAAAATGGTCCTAAAAGATGCCCTAGGACATATCTAATGACATAATTTAGAATAGTTTCATAAACCTGCCCCCTGGAGAGTATGCACCTTCTGTTTAGGTAGTAGTAGCTAAAATCGTCATGTTTTGAATTAAAATTGAGAGTGAAAGTAAAATCGGATTATTTGACGTCAAATACGTACAGTGCAATCCTGTACACGGAGAATTATTACTTTTCAATAATATTGTGACGACGGCCATAAAATTGTCCAGGGTCCCGAAAAGCCTATGCGTGCAATATCCTTGGATTTACAAATTATAAACAACTTCCTTCATTGTATAAAGTGCCCGTATTAGGAATAAGCTCTACAGCATTGATAAATACACCATAAACAAATGATATATTGTTGCATAATAAAGTACGTTGGCGATAGAATAATTGTCATCACCTTATAAGTTTAAAGTGTATCCTTTCGTGAGCGTCATAATTGAGGTATAAGTCTAAATATGAAGCAGAACTCACAATTTGGTCGTATTATTTAATTCATGCTCTACGAGATGTAGTCTTAAGAGAAAAACATCATCAATATATTTTTATGCAGAGTTTAAAACAGTTTTCTCTCTAGATTTAGCAAGGTTTTTCTTTACTGTGATAAAGAAACAAATCAGCAAGCAATTGTGCATTTTGTATCCATTGGTATACAGATTGTTTGACGGAAAAGTATGTTACCAAACACAACAAATACAAGTATTTGTATCATGCCTTATTAATTTGTAAAAATCAAAAATGAATATTTTGTTTTTACATTTACCAATTAAGGAATGAGGGATAGTGATGTAAAGTTTAGGAAAAATTAAATACTTTTTTTTCTTTTTTACTTTTCAAGATAATTTATGACAACTTGCCTACATTCTATAAAACTTTCAAACTGAAATAAAATAACATGAATTATACTTTTAATGAGAGTTAGCAGGCTAAAAATTTTAATTCGGTTTCTTTGTGTTAAAGGGCTTCTCTTGAAATCCAAAAAAAATATGTCTGTCCCGAAATTATAATACTTATGCTTTGGTGTAGATTACCATGACTACAATCCCTAGTGTTGATTAATTTAAACAGGTTCAGAAACTTTTAAAAATTACAACCAGTGACGTTTAAAAGAAAATTAATTCAAAAGTTTAATTTACTGAATCTGCTTATTTAAATAGAATAATTTATATTCATGCGTCTGCCTGTAGTTTTGAAATATATAATATATAATCAGGAAATATTTGGTGGAATTGTCTTTCATAAAACTATTTGGTGTTCTTTTTAAATAGTACGGCATATTATATAATAAATATAACAACCTTCACACTAATTTAAACTCGGTTATTGCGCTTTAAGACACATGTCATAAATGCATAGATTATTTCAGTAAAAAGCTGTAAATGTTCTAATTGTGAGTATGAAAACGTTGCACTAAATCTTTCAAGCAATAATATCGATTTTTCTTTATAAGAAACTTATCTTAAAGTACTTTAACCCGTAAGAAATTACTGCACAATAATCTGACAATGTTTGAGCAAACAAAATGAATGTTTTAAAAGAAAACACTAACTATATCAGGAGAACCTAAAGGATAAAATTAAATTGTAGTTATTTTATAATTATTTGTAAATCCAGCGACATCTAATCATTTAATCTGTATTAAATTTCGCTGGTAAATCAAAGTGTCGTTTTCTTAAGTATAAAATCAGCACCGTTTAGTTATAAACAGGTTATAAAAAGGTTTTAATGTTTTATTAAAGTACGAATCTTCATTGTTAAAAAATTGTATCATGTAACCTGCAGAGAAATATATCGTCAGATTTTTAAATCGTACAATTAGGTTACGTTATCGGGATTCTGTAGAGCACTGAATATTTCTTTATTTTCACGGTGTCAAATTTTCGTAGTTTGACGATAACTAGTGTATTCGGGATGTCAAATATTTGCGGTCTTCTCAATGAACGTTACTGGATACATTAAAATGCAGTATTTTGCGGCAGTTTTATTATCGCGTGAATACACTTGACCGCGCATATAGTAAAAATAAAACCACTGTGAAATATAAGCATTATACAGTATGTGAAACTCGGTTTTTTTTTCAAAAAAGGTGGTCATCTTTTTTTAATTTCTAAACCTTCAAATTTAAATAATGTATTTAATGTTCTTACAATTCAGAATCACGTTTCAAGAGTGATGAAGTGATAACAACAGACGTAATGAATCAGTAGGTCTTCGTGATTCATGTAGCTTTGTTGTTTGGGTAAATGTAAACAAAATACATTTCAAGCAAATTTACCCACAAAGACTATGTAGATTTCTAGAAAAGGCAAACTTTGGAAACGATAATATCATAAGATCAATCACATTAATATCAGTATGTTGAGTTTTTATTTGACTCATATTTTCAATGAAATAAATTGAAAACGAGACGTTACTTGCTGTTTATATATTAACATATATAACATACTAGTTTCAAAATTCAAATCATTCTATAAATAGTTTGCAAAGACAAAAAAATAATTAAATTTCCCGCTATGTTCTCTAGTATTTATTACTTTTTGTAAAGATAAATAACTTGTACATACTTTAGTGATTTTGTATAAAAATAAATATAATACAATTCAATTTACAACAATTTAAATAATTTGGTAATTTTTTTGTCTGCTTTTATTTTATTAAATCATAAGGCGACATAAATGAGGTGCAAGTCTACATAAAAAACAGAACTTGCAGAATGAGTCGTATCTTTTAACTTAAGTTCACTAGAATAGATTACTTTCGCAGTATCCAAATTTAAGACATTAAACAGATAGAGCACTATGTATAAATTTAAATTAGTTACGATGAAGTATTTACGTAGTTAGACATAAAAACTACAGACTGACAAACAACGTAAGACATGGCATGCTGACCTTAAATCCGTATCTATAGGTCGCGCACGATAACTTGGCACATCCGGGGTTTTTCAGTTTGTAAATAAACATTGCAGCTCGTTCGATAAATGTTATGTTTTGGCCCATAGTGTATAACGGGGACAAGTGTTGAGAGTTCTATCCTGCTATAATACATTTTTTAACAAAAAAGTTTGATTTAGCCAAATAATAATAGTAATTTCAATAACAATAATGTCATTAATAATAATATCGTCAATATATTGTCGTGTGCTATTTTGACTCTATATTTATTTAATAAAAAGTCAAAATAGAAAATATTAATAATAATTTCTTATTATTTTCTGTATCAAATAATAAATTCTTCACCATGAAATGTTTGCTGAATATATTTAAAACAAGTTACTGAATGGCTTTGCGAAAAATTTTAATTCAAACTATTTATTTATTAATCTTATGTAATTAGTCTTATTCTGTTTTTGTTTTTATTTTGTGTCTGGAATTTATAATTGTGCAGCTCCATGCAAGTTGGTAACAGTAAAAATTTCGTCAGCTGTATCAGTCGTATCTTCTTCTGAAATGGTTGATTCTTCGTCGGCCGTCACTGTAGATGTTTCTTCTTCCTCATCCTCGTCTTCGTCGCTGGAATCGGTATCGTCCAAGTTTATTACAAATTTCTCTATTTCTTCATCGACTGCGATGTCATGTTTCCAGTAATCGGTTTCTATTTTCTTTACGTGTTCAACACACCTTTTCCATTTTTCTGTCGATATGTCTTTCAATTGTTTTTCTGCAAGTTGTTGCACGTTCGAAAGTTTAAATTTTAAATTTTGTGAAGCAACATATGATTTTAGATCAGCCCAAATTAATTCTATAGAATTTAAGTCTGCATGATGAGGTGGTAATCTTAAAATTTTATGTCCATGTTCTCTTAATATATAATCAATTCTGTAGGAAGGTGGAATAATTTGTTGTTTGCATATTGTAAGTAACTGTGCGCGAACCATGTCTTCTGTAAATTTAATGTTGTGTTTTGTGAGCCATTCCTGAATGTCTTTTTTCTTCCAAGATGTTGTTGGTTTTTTGTCTTCTTGGACGTTATGATAAGATGCATTATCGACTACTAAGACGGAATTTGGTTCAAGGTTTGCAATTTGTTTTGCCTGTGAATTTAATACAATCTTTTTTTCCAGCCATCTTCTCGGTTATGAAAATCACACGTGTTGTCTCGTTTTCGCCTTATACCTATTATACTATATTCTCACATTTTTACGAGGGCGTGACCATTCAACTCGTTCGCATGTTCTAATTAATGGTCCAATTAACTTAATAATTAACATCTCGTCCCTTTTAACTCTCAGATCCACCCAACGCCATGATATGTTGGAATTCATATCCTATTGTATTATATTAATTAGAACAAACACCTGCTGTAATCTCTTGCATCACAAATTGGAAACTGGTACATTTGATTAACTTTAATTTTGAATCTATTAATAAAAATTATAAATGAATGCATTAATATGAGTTGTGTTGTTGGACATAAAATATTTCACTTGTAAGGAGGAATTGTATTTTTATATTTCGCACAGCGTCATGTGGAGCATTTTGAATTTTAACAGAGAAAAATATTAAATTTAAAATTATGCACATGACAACAATATTAACTTCTATTCCCAGATATGAATAAATAAAATAAATAAATTAAAAAAACAATAAATAAATGAATAAACACAGTATAAAACTTATTGATGTTGGCATCCTTTTCCAAATTAATATAGGTTTACAGTTTGATTTTTTCGTATGACGCGGCGGTGAGGTACGGATTAATAATAGTGATTAGTCCCAAATAGTGCTAATATTTTGATTTCTGTATGAAACGAGACGTTAAAATTTTGCCCTGTGCTAATTTTAAATGTTATGTAGTTCTGGTAGAAATAATTCCCACAAGAATTTTAAAATTTAGGTTGTTCATACATTTACAAGATAGAAATTATTAATTATTAGCCTGATAGCACATTTAAATAACTAGTATAGATTCATTTATTTCTTTTACTTTTTAATTGAAAAGTTTTTGTAATAAAAATTAGATAAAATTAAAAAATATATGTATGGACCCGGTATTGTTCGAACTCACTTGTGACAAAATTATATAGCTGTCAACTAACTGTAAGATATGTTCCATACCACTGAGCCAAGGACGACAGTAACCTATCCTTTCAAATTAAAGGTGTTAAGGACAAATACCTTGTTATATCTTCAGACAATTTGTTCCACAGTTATGTGGAACTTCACAAAAATTATGCAGAAATGAAATAATTTCATGTGAATATTTAAAAAGTTTCAAATAAAGAACATAAATGAAAATGTCCAAGATAAGTGGAATATGATAAATATTTATATTTCAACAAAAATATGTATGAAGGTGCAGCATGGACATGTTTATTTACAAAATGAATAAGCCCGGATGTGCCAAGTTATCGTGCGCGACCTATACCAGAATTCCACACGAGTAACAATATAATATCTAAAGCGGTACGCGGACCAGGAAATGTCGATGACACATACATGTTTCATGAGGGTTAGCATTTCAAAAGATTGAAGTTTCATTGTGTAGTAAAGCTTCGTCTGACTATGTCTGTTTCGAATAAAATTTATACTAATGACTCCTCTCCATACCATTATCACTATACCAAGTATCTACATTGTTTATGTAAAACCTCGCATTGCAATTGCTAGTGTAGGATTATTTCATTTCATAATGTGAGAAATTCGTAAGTCGATGTGGGCACAAGTTTCGAAGTCTTAGTTTCATTGAAAGACTTTAAAGTTACATGATAGCAACCATCCTACGATCGCTTACGGTTTTAATTTGGTAATATTTTGATATTTCCACAATTTTGGTCAAAGCATTTTGATCCAAAACGGTCATCTACAGCTGATTAATAAAAACAGATTAAGTAATAATACCTTTAATTACGACTAGTAAGGATTAAAAAACAATTAATTTAAAAGTTTAATTTTCCGAATCTGCTTATTTAAATAGAATCATTTATATTCATACATTTAACTGCCTGAAGTTTTCAAGTCTATAATATGTAATCGGAGAAATTTCGTGGACTTGTTTTAGTTTAAAAATTCGGTTGTCTTCTTTAGTAAAATATCGTTATCATTAAAAAAAGAAAGTATTATCTAAAACGAACAAGTATGATTTTATGTTACTTCATATTATAGAATAAAAACTTTCATTTTTATCTAAAGTCGGTTTACGTGCTATAAAAGATATACCGTATACAAGATACTATCTATACATTTCAGTGTTTCCAATGAAGTATAAACATTCTCAAATGCTTGTCTTAAGCAATTTGTTTATTTATCGTAAAAGTGGTGCAACTCCTTGTACATTACAGCAATCAAAATAAATGATTTAAAAGGAAAAACCTGACGGCTATTTTATGAGAACCTAAAGGAGAGATTTAAATATTATTGTATTTGTAAATTATCAATGTAAATTATACTGTTGTTCCTTCAAGTAAGTCCATAAATTCATAAAATCAACCAGATTTGTTTATAGGCTTTTTTCAGATTAAAGTTTGATCAGAGAACGAAACTTCATTGCTATAATATATCATATCATAATGTATCATATAACCTGCAGACAATTATTTCGTCAATAATACAATTATGGTACGTTATCGGGATATTTGTTGATAATTTGAAACTTAATTTTCTCTTTATCTGTTTTTGTGGCAATTAAACAAGACAGTGATCTTCATTCGTAATTTCTATACTTAAAAAAATATTTAGAACTTTTAAATATTTAGAATTACGTTTCAGTGAATTGTCATATATTATGAATCAGCAAATCGTCGTGGTACAAGTAGTTTTGTTGTTTTGTGTACGTAAACATATTTTGAGTTAACTTATCCACAGAAACTATGTAGATTTCTAGAAAAGACTAACTTTAGATACGATAAGTACATAAGTACATTAATATCAGTATTTTATATGATTATATTAATGTTTAGGCGACAGTCTTCTCTCCAGATTTAAACAAGTTATGCATACATTCTACTATATACAAGTAAAGAAACAAATCAGCAAGGGATGGTGCACAGGTTGTGTCAATTGGTATACCGATTTTTGCTGGTAAATGATATTAAGACTCACAACATAAAACATTATACTCTTTCCAAAAAGTAACAGGTAAAAAATTGAATTATTTTTCTTAATGCACAAAAGCTTCTGTCGCCATCCCAGAGTCCCGCAATAAGTAATTTTACATCAGGATGTATATTTGCTTTTGAAGTTTCATGATGTTATGTCTAACAACATTTCTCAAAATAACAGATTAAGCAAAACTGATCTTTCAGCTTACACTTAACAAAATTATATGTTTAATACTAGTAATTATCCTTGAGAATTACGTGCATAACCATAGTAAAACCAACCAAACGTCTAGGTGGTTATTAAGTTAAGAATTAATAGAGGAAACCGGAGTGCATGAAGAAACCCTTTAGTCTGCGACAAGCGATTTGACGCACTTTCCCACACGAAGATCCTGACTGGGATTCGAACGGTGAAAGGCGCTGTAAAACGTGAATCCATATACATTGTCAACCATAACAAAAATACAGAAGTTGTCTCCTTTTTCTTAAGTTTACACAATAACATTGTTCTGCCGATACAAAAGAGTCTAATCATACTTCGGGAGCTTTAAATAACGAACCAAGTTGCTTACAAATAAATTGTTGACTCTTTGCTATCAGCGCAAAGCACAAGCAAAATTTCTGCATCTTAGCCTACAGCTGGTGACGTCTCTGTATAAGTGAAATATTCTTGACTGGGACGTTAAACACCATTACTCAGCTCAAGATAACAAAATACAGAAGTTGTCTCCATTTTTTCTCAATTTTATATACTACCATTGTTTCGTCAATACAAAGTCTAATCACCCTACGGGAGCTTTATGCAACGAAACAAGCTACTTACAAATAAAGTGTTGACTAGCAAGCCTAGGCTTATCAAGGCCCTCAAAAATTTTGATGGCCGTCATCACTATATCGTTAGTACCTGTGGTGTCTCTTAACTAAAATTACCTTGGATTTATTTAAAGTTCTATATATAGTTCTAAATTCTATTGATTCTCAGTACATACGAGGCGAGCGTAACTAGCTAAACAGGATGTATATCCCTTTCCAGAGCACCCAACCTCACTTCCATTGTGGAACTCACGTGTTTAACCTAATTTGCCAGCTTCAACGTTTATAATTTGCTTTGGCATTTTGGCATGGACAGGGATTGGTATTTTTGTTTCTGATTACATGAGTGTAAAATTCTGATACTAAGTATTTTCCTTCTATTATCAAACATTCCAAAAATACACAGAAGTTATTTCCTTTTTCTTTTTTACAAAATTAACACATATCCGTACATAGAAAATCTAACCTCAAATGCAAGTTTATCTCTTTTTTCATTTAAAAATGTTAAACCTGTGGGACCCCTATATGTAGTAACTACCACACATGTAGTAAGTGTCACAAATGAAATAAAATAGGGTCACATATGTAGTAACGAACCACAAATGTAGAAACGCCCGTTACCACAAATGTAATAACAATTTTTCTCACCACAAATGTAGCAAATGAAAACCGCTCTACATGTAGTAACGAAATTCTTGAGACTTAAGCGTCAGAAACCAACATTTAAGATACTTTCTAACCTGATAGAAGCGACGTGACTTTTAAAGAGTTCTAAGCGGCTTTAAAACAGATAGAAGTGAATTTTAGTCCTTTGAGTGACAAAAAGAACATAATGGAGAAAATACAAGAATTTTTTTATTTTTTATTTAATTTCTTACAAGTTAAATGTTTTAATAGTCATGTGTCTTGCAGCTAAAGTGACTTTAATGCAAAAATTAACATTTTGACAGATTCACGTTGTGAAGGCTAACAACAGCAAGTAAATACCTACAGTTTAGACCTGCTGAGATATAACTAACGAGGGACTGGGATGAGTTGCCGATTAGGTACTAATGTGTTAGCTTAGTGATAAACTTTCAACATGCCCGTACTGCATGTGTTGACTTTTGTGAATAAAGTTACCAAATCAGACTGAAAAAAGCCACAAATCTGATTGAATAAGAATCATTGTTAAAATGCCAATATATATGTATACCAAGTTCGACAAGACATTACATGTAGTAAGGGCTTTGAGACCATAAGACTGGACACAATTTAGTCAGTTTACCAACTATGTTGTTTTATTTAGTTGTGAGTGTTAATGGCAACTCTATATCTATGTACACTTTCAACGACAACTAAAATAGAAAGCAATAAATCAGAGTAACAGGTAGGGTACTACCATCTGCAATCAGTCTAAAGTTTTGAATTTCTTGAACATTATCCTCAACACAAACAGAATTTGAGCATGAAGTATCATGACACTTCCCACAAGCATGTGGGCAAGAGAGACTATAACATATCCGCTATGTAATCTCTTGCACTTGCATTAGATTATTTTCAGTCAAGCATCAGACGGATGAAGCTTAACTATTTTGGGTGAGGGGTCCAGCTAATTTCAGAAAAAAAGCTGTAATTGCAATAAATAGCTAAAACGTGTAAACATTACGGGGACCAGACTTATTTCAGTAGCCATGGGCTACTGGGACCCTGCTTATCTTCATCCCTGCATCAAGAGGAAGCAGTATATCTGTGTGGGCACACGATGTCCCACTAATTTCCAACACAATTTCATAAAAACAAAGTACCCATTGCCAAATAATTGGTTTACCTTATTAGAATAAGCCAGTTGACTGTTGTACTTGGCAACTGAAGATGTAGAAGGATGAGAGTATACATGGACAAATGATGTTACAGATAATATGGGCGAGTGGATTTTCCAAATCCAGAGAAGTTTGATAGTTTGCAAGACTACATTTAGATTAGAATATTACTAAGGAGTTTTCTCCTGCAGAAGTAACCAAACCAAATAACACCATCATGGCCTAATACCAAACAAGTGACACGAAACATGATAAATAACATGTGAACACCTGCTTAGAACACTGGACCGCAGAAAACAGATTAAGATCAACACCTTTTTTCTAGACTTGTCCAAAATTTGTGATGAGGTACCCAACAGAAGACTGCTTTACAAACTGCTTTACACCATTAGATTCATGTATTTTTCGAAGACCATAAAGAGTTGTAATAGATGTAGAGACATCATTAACTCGGGTAACAGTATATTAGTCTAAGCCTAGCTTCTATTATACATCAACAACAAAGGCGACAATCTGTCGGTAGACTCATACATTCATCTTTTTGTTGATTATGCATTCTTGTACAAAGTTATCGACTCTGAAATGATGAGGTTCAGCTACAATGATATCTAGACAATGGTTCAAAACATGGATTCAATGCAGACATATGTTTGCTTACTTAAGATCTGTAGACAGAAAGCACCTATAAAATTGACAACAGGGAGCTAATGGAAGTTAACAGTCATTCATATTTGTGTATTAAGCTACAAACTGACATGTCCTGGAGGAATCACATCCTTTGTCCTGGAGGTCATCAGAAGACATCCCCATAGCTGCTCTATCAATGTGAAATATACTGCCTACCGACCCCTGGTTCTATACACATATTTAGTATAATTATTCATCTTGGACCCACATTATTTGAAAGACATCTATAAAATTGAAAGGTTCAAGGGAAAACAGATAGGTTTGTTACCAGGGAAATACCACCCAACCAGCAGCCCTGACAGACATGAATCATCAAACAAATTAAAAACAAAACGTAATCAGAAAAGACTCTTTCATTTCATTTCTTCAAAATTCACAACAATTAATCATCAAAATGACCAGTAACATCAGGCATTCCCAGAAACCTAATACAGATTCCTACACACTCTGACACCAGCCTGTACAGTTTTCCTCAGAACCATCAAGAACTGGTATACACTACCATCAGATAATACCTGTTGGCCTACACAGTAGATAATTATAAATAATTTTAATTGAAAATGAAATGTAGAACCTGCAGTTTTTAACTTGTAAAAATAATTTTTGTTGCTTTTTTCATGAACCCACCTTTTTATATTGGACGATATGCAACTGTCCTGCACAGTACATATGTAAAACTAATCACAAATTCATGAAACAGTTGATCTTACGTTTTCCAAATAAAATACGAAAAAAAAACTAAAAATTCAACAAACTAAAAGTAATATTTCTATTAAAACAATATAAAATAAAAGCTAAAATAGTGATTGAATTTTTATTTGAGCAAATACTGACCGGAAATATTAAAATATTGCGTATTTTTGTATAATTTTAGCATAGATTACAAAGCCCCAATTGGCCGCCGTAGCTAAAAAAATCACTGTATAAGAGCAAGTGCATATTACATAAATAATTTGGACAAATAAATGTTGCAATAACAAAACTCATAAAATCTTTAAATATTGAAGGCATAAATAATTAATTTTAGATGTATGTATGAGTCGAAAACATACCCTTTATCATCCGATCACATGGCCGTAATGTGACCACCACCACCCCCCCCAACCCCCATCCTGAATCAATTGTTATGTACAATATAAAACTTCAGTGTAATGGTTAGTATTTCTTTAATTTATATTGTGAGAATTACAGAATACCTCAGTATCATAAGTTTGACTTTTCAAAGATTTTTATACAAATTTTGCCGTACCGGAAGTTTACATGTTTTCTACCTGGATTAACTACGGAGACCTATATAAGCCATATTAACAACGACGCAGTGTTGAAAATTTATAGAGCTGAAGAATAGACTTTACCGGTGTCCAATTTTTCGGGACTTTTTTCTGTTACTTAGGTGTTAATACTGTTTACATTCCAACAAAAATAAATTATGTTGCAATTAGTTCCGGGTTTTTGATAGAATGACTAGACTATATACCCAGGCTGAACACGGTTCAAATTTCCGGGGACAACCGGGGCATAATATGGGCTGGGGGTTCATTCCTTAAATTACCCGACTGACATTCCTTAAATTACCCGACAAAGAACCCGCAATGCTTGTCATTAATTACCACTAGTCGAGATATTACCCATTGTGAAAAATATATTTTTTAAATTTTACTACATTTGTGGTAAAATTAGGTTGTTACATATGTGGTAAAATTTTGTTGCTTCATTTCTGGTAAAATTTTGCTACATTTATGACCAACATTTACTTTATTTGTGACAAACCTTACTACATTTGTGGTTCGTTACTACATATGTGACATTTTTTTTATTATGTTTGTGACCGATACTACATTTGTGATTCGTTACTACATATGTGACACTTTTTTATTACATTTGTGACCGATACTACATTTGTGTTAGTTACTACATATAGGGGTCCCACAGAATCATATATATTAATGTAAAAAAACATATTGTATTTTGAACTCATAATGAATATAAAATACTTTACTTATTCTTCTAATTTGAAGAGTAAACATTGTTTTATCTAGTTAAGGAGTGCAGGTCATCGGGTAATATTTTATTGAGAATGTTTAATCGTAGATCTGGGTTTTATTTATTTTTATTTGTTTTTATAAAGGATGTAACTATGTTTTAAAGGTAATTGTTTTACATACAGAGTCTCTTTAGTCTTTTAAGCTGGATATCATAATTTGTTTTAGAATATTTATGTACATTGTATATGTATAAATATGTTTTATGATATGTGACACTTAAATAAGCTACTTATTATCTTATCTTATTTAAATGGAGGCACACGGAGTGCACGAATAACATCAGTGACCTTCGACAAGCAATTTGACACACTTCTGTGCTGGGTGGGATTCGAACTTAAGTGGTGAAATCCATTTACATTACTAAATACAAAAGTTGTCTCCCTTTTCTTGCTTTTACACGCTAAAAGTCCGATCACTAACCGATGTGGCCTTAAAAAAGATCCTCAAATTTCATTAATACTATATGTAGATCTGTTATTTTTATAACATGTGTTTCAATAATATGATTAAATTTCTTATATTAGGTCTAAAAATCAAATAAAAACAGTTTTTATCAGACCCGAATCTGAATTCAGACAATGTGCATTACGTAGTAAAATGCATTACCGCCAAAACTACATCTTTTGAGATAAAAATCACGACGTTGTTAGATGTTTTGTAGTTTTAAAACTTTTAATTAAAAAATTGTGTCGTTCTAGGCCAAATACGTGTAATAAATCAATATTATTCATTATTTTTATGTTTGTGCTATCTTACATGTTGTCTATTCAAAAACAAGTGCAACAGGTTAGTCCGTGACATATAATGGTTAGGAATAGAAACACCTGTATAAATCTCTATCGCGTGAATACGTATCAGAAACCAATTACGAATGACTTATATTAATGAAACTGTCGAGTACGCCATATTAACATATTGGACAACAGCTACCTTCCAATTAATTGCTAAATTTTGACTCTCAAAAACTCGAAAACTATAGTAAATATTAAAAATATAATTATAAAGATAGAAAAATAGTATCTTTAAAACAAGACTCCAAACGAACAAATATTAATTCATCACTGAACATGTGATCGGACTATAACACTATTCCGCAGATACAAAATATAAAATCCTACTACGGAAGCTTAATACAACGAAACTAGTTGCTTACAAATATATTGTTGACTCGGGAATATTGCAAGCCTAGACTTATCAAGGCCCTTAACAAGTTTTATGACCGCCATTGCAGTTTTGTTGAAAAGTTGGATGTCTCTGTGTCCAGGGTTGCCTGGATATATTTAACGTCTCATAGTTCCATGTTCCTTTCACTCAATTTTGATTACACACGTGGCGGGTGTTGCTAGCTCAACTTACCCTTATCAATGCTCTTAAAAAGTTTTTTATGGTCGCAATCACAATAGTTTGTCTCTGTTTTAAATGTGTGAACGTTTCATAGTTCAGTGTTCCTTTCATTCTCAATTTTGATGAAACACATGACGAGTGGAGATAGCTAAACAGAAGCTACTTACCTTTCCGGAACACTCGGTTTCACTTCCCTGGTGGAAGTCCACATGTTAATCTTAATTGTCACTTTACTTTTGATTATGATTTGGATATGGATTGGTATATTTGTTTTTGACTAACGAATTAATTTAAATCAAAACCACAGGACTGGTTGGTTGGTTGAATGTTGATCAACGTCGCATCAGCAATTTTTCAGCTATTTGCGACGAGAACTATTTTATTAATCTCTATAGATTAATTTATTAACAACATTGTGTATGCATCTGAAGTGTGAGTGTGTTGCATGGTCTGCCTAGTACTAGCGCGCACTCAGGGTGACTTTTAAGGTGCTAGCTTACCGACTCAGTACACTGCAGACAAGCGTACCACTCCCGCAGCCCATTATACTGATACCAGGTTAACCAGTAAAGGCCAACGGCAAGGTAAATTCCCTTTCCCACATGTAAATTCGAAAACACAGCGGTGAGAGACCCTGAATTTGTAGACTGGCGTCTTATCCATTAGGCCACCGCGGTCACAGGATATACTAGATATTGCATTTAGAACTAGTTAAACTTAACAATTATAGTATACATTTTACCAAATTAAGGTACATTGTATAAGTTTTGAGCAACAGTGAGAGGAAGAGATAAGCTTTTTTGTCTTTGTGGGGACACCACCAACGCGATGTGGGAACAAACATCTACGATAGGTTATTTAAAATGTTCTAGCATGGTTTTGTCTATGGAGTATGGTCGGGTTATTTGAACAAATACAGCGGGGGCGTAGGGGGGCGTACCCACAACCCCCCTTTATGTCGTTAATAATACATATTGTTCATTTTAATACAGCTCTGATTGCACCAGAATGCAGGATTTTGCGCCATTTTTTCATAATTTTCCGGACCCTCTAGAAGGTAACAGCCTTCGGCTATCACATTATACGCCCCCTCCCTTTCTAAAATTCTGGATCGGCCTCTGATTTACCCCACATTGTCACCACTATTTGCCTCGCATTTTGGAGAGAGAGAGAGAGAGAGAATGATATATATATACAGAGAGAGAGAGAGAGAGAGAGAGAGAGAGAGAGAGAGTTAATATGTTAAGTAATTTTATTTATGAACATTATGTTTTAAAACAAAACATACTCTTGGAAGGGAAATATATTATATATATATATATATATATATATATATAAATTACGGTAATAAATCACAGCGTATTAATTTTAAAAAGACTTTAGCTGTGATATATAACTATTTATTTATTTTATTTATTTATTTTTACAATTCCTTTCATAGTACAATCAGAAATACCGACATGAAGAAACTAAAGTAATATATTCTTATAAAGATTATGATGAAATGTTTAAAAATCCAATTTCACAGAGAAATGCACATCACAATGCTGTACACTGGATATTGACAATAACTACAGTCAATGTCTTCAATGTGGATTGATTTAACTAATATGTTTAATGTCATCCGCCACCGAAAGTTTAAATACACACTTTGAAAGAGGGATATGTCAGGGGTCGATCATGCATTCCGTTAATCCAGTGATAAATTGCCGATTAATAACACAACAAAAAAGTCGTTGTCAAGTTTCGTTTTACCCGTATTTTATCTTTTTACGGGTTCCTATTGCTATTTATGTCTCTCTTAATCAGTTGAGAATTCCTATAAACAGGGTATTAGAGAATTAGAAAAAGTTTGCATGTATACATGAAATGAATTTAAATAAGTTCTGATGCGACGTCTTAGGCTGTTTTACGATGTGAATATATACAGTACAGGCCCGTCAAAGTTTAACATTCGGTTAACGAGAAGAAGTAGGTTGAGTAATGGTGTTTAACGTCCCAGTCAAGAATATTTTACTTATATCGAGACGTCGCCAGCTGTATGCGAAGGTGCAATTTTTTTCCTGTGCGTTGCGCTGATGGCATTATACAGCAGGGTTCTTTAGCGTGCCAAGCCCACCGTGACACGGGACCTCGTTTATTTTAAGTTCTCATCCGAAAGAACCGTGACTTTCATTATGTAATGCCGAGTGCTTAGCGAAAAAACAGTCACTACCCACTTTCAAATCTAGGATCAGACTCGGCCAGGGATCGAACCCATGACCTCCCACTTACAGTGCAAGCACTCTAACAATTGAACTATGCAGTGGTTGTTACCGAAAAGGAGGCGAAGTCTAGCTGCCGAGTGGGTGAGATATTGAAAGATAGTGGCTGAAAAAATGTCGAGAGATAGATTACATCACACACAGATACCACAGATACATTTTAAGAAGGATTCAAGCCGAAAAAATATTACAATGTACACTGCACATGTATTGTCTGTTGCAGAATACAGACATATTTGTTGAAAGTAAAATTATAAGCTGACGAATTAGACAGCTTTATGAAGCTCATTTCTGACCCTCATCAGCTATATCTTAGTAGTTGTTATTCATATCGACATGTTTTGGGCCATTTGTTATCTATATCTCAGCCTTTTTGGAATCCTAACTTTGACTCCTTTCTGTTAGCTTAGTTTTAACTGTCGAGAAGACTACATTGTTTATGTGACACGTCTGGCAAAAACCAAACTTACGAACCGTCCAATCTAGAGAGTTTGTTCCGACATAAACGTCATTGTCATGCACAAAATAATCCTTAAAACCCACATGTACGAACTGTTAAAAATTGACGGTAGGGACAATTTATGTAAATTCCGGTCTTTTTCTGGGAAAAAAAATTGACCGTATATATTCCATTTCTTATATATCGTAAACGTAGACGTGGATAAGACGAGTACGTACTGCAATGCTGACCTTAACATAAATACTGTGAATAAGTATGGCAACAATTGTTTTCATGTAAAGAAGAAACTTTTTCAATTTTTTGGCTTCTTGATTGCAGAAAGCCGTTAACAAATAGGCGGTATTAACTTTTCTTGATCAATAGGTATATACCGTTCCTGGTGAAAATAACCTATTTGACCTAATTTGTCAGTTTTCAAAGCTCCGCATTGTGACTTAGACATGGCTTGGTATGCTTTTTTGCTTTTACTTGACGGATCACATATTATATGCCTTATTATATGAGCTTTCCACTTTCCCTCCCTATGTACACAGTTAAAAGACAGTTAATATATAAAAAAAAACTTCTTACGAGTTTTCAATCAAGTTGACTAAACATATATTTTCTTGTTTATAATCTATATATCAAAATAAATTCATTCACAGCAAAATACCAAATATGAAAACAAAAGTAGAAAAAAATATTTAATGAAATAGAAACCAAAAATGCACAAACAAAAACGTAGTCATTTTTGACCTTGCAAATTTAATCGACTTACATAAACTGCTACATAAAAAGTCCTTAAGAGTTTTTCACTAAAAGCGACATAACACACAATTATATACATTGTAAATTACAGAATTTGAATACAACAATATATACATGTGAATCAACTATAAAATTTAAAACATCAAACATGAAACAAAAATGCAATGCACCAGGAACTTAAAAACGAAACATAATATTTTTTTTAATTCCGTATCTTTAAAATCAAATTAAATTAAAGGAACATCCGACAGGGTTAAGGATCATACAATGCGCACTCATGTCATACAATTAATTAACAAACACGAAACAATTGCAATCAATATTTCATAAGAAATTTTATGTGTTTGGATTTGAAAAAAATTGAGGTAACAATTTCTGCTGAATAAACGTTTAAGTTTTTGACTGACTGGTTTGGTTGCAAAAAGATAATAAAAACCAACGAACATCCACAGTAACCAATATTCACCATTTACAAAAACATAAAAAGTGAACACATATTCTTACAGTGTGATCAATTCATTGTTTACTGGCAGTTGTTTATAAAGTAGCGTTAAATCAAGACCTGGAACATTTCATAATTACAAATATTATACCTCATAAACTTTATATTATACTGAAAACAAGTGTTACTATTCCAGGCCATATAATCATATATAAGTCCGGAGCTACGGGACAAACGTTGTATAAATAATTGCCCTTGATGAGATGTTGTTCCCGTGGAAGCCTCAATGCCATGCCATAATTGCGGCGCCAATAGATGACCGCTCGTGTTTCCAGTCGGAAAAGAACTTGGGCGTAATGTAGTCACAAACAAACCTTCCGACCGTGAAAACACAAGTTTCGTTTCCTTACCTGTTTCATCAACGTCATCGTTACCTCAAATTTCCTATAAACATCATTTCTCCAAATCTAGATCTACAAAGAAAAACGACATGGACGAAAGTGAAATAAAGAAAAATAATCCCAAAGACGTGAACATCGACGTTTCGTTTTTGGAATTAAGTGCACCAGTCGAGGTTACAAAAATTTTGAATAAAAGCAAATCAACAAGACATATTCATTGTTTCGTTAATAACCCTAAAATACTGAAGAAGAAAAAACAACTTTTTAAACTTTATATTAAAAAACGTGACAATTGTGCTTGTAAACAGTTCTGGCGTTTTTGTGACGTCATAAAAGAGGCACTAGACAGAGATTTTTTCTGCGTTAGTAATATTCACGTAGTGATTGAAAAATGATGTTGATAATAAATTGGAATTTTACGTAGATGCGATTGTTTTCAGCTCATGTCGACTTTATTTATTTATTTTATTAAAATGATAAAAAAATATGACGTATAAAACATTGAACGTTTTGGAGATTCTGTACAATATAACAAATATTTCACATTTATTTAAACACATTTTCCATTCAAATGGCAGCAAAGAAAAATATTCCTAAAACAATAAAGTAAATGTTGTCAGCGTGTTATAACATCTCCTTATTAGGTACAGCCGTGAAATATTAATATTGTCATCCCGTGGCAAACCAGTTCAAGTGAGATAACTCGTGCAGGTCTGTGATAGGCTTTGTTTATCTAAAACAAAAAAATATAATGCGATGTCACCCTTGATGCCCACAGAATGGCTTCACTTTTGAAGGGTGACTTTTTTTGGATGACAATATATCTAAAGACAACTTTTGTACATTATATCAATTAACATACACCTTCAGTTGAAAATATATAAACAGTAATAATTAAAGTTTAATACTATTCAGTGTTGTAAATTTTTTGTATCTATGATCCCATAGACAGAATTTTAGCTGACGTCATATTGTGCAGAGCTACCGGCGGTAGCCATTGGCAATCAGCTGTGTTCCGCTTTTAGATTAATGCGCCTTTTTGGTTTAAATGCGCTGGTTTTTTGTTTCATGTGTATAATTTAAAGTTCACATGAATGTTATGAATATTGAACTTAATTTTGAATTTAATTATAAGGAATGATTGTATTTTTTTTCTATCTATAGGGTCATAAACAAAATTATTGGGTGTACGCTTATGCATAAACCGCTTCGCGAAAAAAATTACAATCATTCCTTAAATAGAAATAAGTAAATATTTGATAGCCAATACATATGACTTTAACAAAAACACCACAATACACATTTCTAACTAGACATTTCTCAGTTCGATATACTGTTGAGGGGTCGATTCAAAATTTTCAAAGTCCTAGTATATCTATACATTCACGCCTTCTCACGCTTTTTTACAAACATAAATATTCGAAATCACTTCCCAGAACAGTTGAATCCAGGAGACAATTTCATCACTTTTCTTTAAGTATGATCTCTATTTTCTAACGAAACCCATAATAATACTGACGGCTTGATATAAATATATCTTTGATCGATGCAAAGCAATATGAATGTGAGCGGCGTGTTTGATAACGTATAGGCACAAATAAACATGCAACCACAGAGTATAAAATGACTTGTTCTATCAACTGGACATTTAATGTTAAGGTATACATGTACAGTGACCCTAATACTGTCATTTCAAATGTAGAGTACTTGGCAAAAAGAGTTCTATTTTCGATTGTTGGTCGGACCAAACAGTGGCTCAAGCCCTCAGCGTTAACATGCGCTGCTAGACATTATGCTTTTATGATAGACATTTAGACGAGGTTGCACGAATAAAGCTTAATCATAATTTGCAATTGCCATAAAACTATAGAAAAAAATGCAAATGATGTTTAATATGAAATTAGTCAGGTTCTGCGTCTTATAAAAAGCCAAAATGTTTGATAGTGTCGGAATTTTCCGATTTTATTGACTCTGCCTTCTCGTCGCGTAGATTATCCTTTCTGTAAGTTCACGTTTTGATTTGATTAGATTTTAATGTTTTATTTCTATATTATTATTTTTAGCTTTTTTAACTTAAGATTTCATTATATACGACGATTCGGTTCTTTTACTATACGCATTACCTCTATCATTAAATGTAGCGACTAGTGACTTTATTTTTTGGATAGAAGTTTCTCCTCAATATCTTATTGATATCTTTTCGTTTTAATATCATTCAAGTTACAGTGGACAACACTAATCTAATTTGTAATACAGCATGTAGTTTTGTGACATCAAAATAAACACAATAATATCAACCGGGAGGAACGACGTAACCATTTCCTTCCTTCCCACTTTAAGTAACAAAATATATCCTTACACTCAGAAACGGTTCTCGGAAAATGTCACGCTTTTCTAAATAAAGAAAAACATTTTTACAGCGTTCAGCCCTGTACAATGTTCAAGATGAAAATTAAAGTGTACAGAATATTGAACGCTATCTGACGTCACCCGCGTCTAATAATTAAAAGCGCAATGAAATAAACCTCTGGTTTAATTTGTAGAAGAACAATGAGTAATATTCAAGCTGTACGTCATTTTCGTATTTAACTTTTATGTTTCAACTAAATAAATTACATCTTTGGAAATGACCCCCACTCAACTGTATACCGTATACATCATCGTTAGCAGTATATTGAAGTAGGAAATGTTTAATAGTGGATAATTGAAAACTAACAAATAATATTTCATCATTAAGCAGAAAAAATATTGTGAGTTATGGTAATCCCTCATCGATATCATCGGTATTACATCCATAACGGTTGTTTTTTTATTCGCTTCTTTGTCATATATCTCTCGTTGTTCTATAAAGTTAACGCCCAATCTTGTTTAACTCCAACCGAACGCGGAACTACAACATTAAGAAACAAATTACTTAAAGGAATCATAAAAAAACATATCGTTCAATATCAAGGAAAAGTAAAACTTACGAGGTTTGCAAATTTAGTTCGATATGGTAAAATAATAAACCAATTCTGCGGTCTTGTTACGAAAAAAGGAATACAAAAAAGATTACGGCTATAGGAACCTTTGAGGACAATTCCAGCAGGATAAATTCTGGTTTTATTTATCAATATGCTAAAAAAATTCATAATTAAAAGGTATACAACTTTACAAAGTGAATTGGTGTAAATGAAAAGAAACCCAGAAGCAACCGCCAACAATAAACAAACAATTAATACCGGGGTTATCCAGAAACATCTATCAAGGGGTTGACGAAACTGTATCAAGAGGTAAAAGTTTTTACGTACGTTTTATTGGTGTTTTTTAACATTTATATTTACCATTCATGATGATATAGCCTTCGGCGTCTTCATTGGAACTTCTCTCCTCACAGGTTTCTTTAGATTCTCTGCGTTCACTTGAAATACAAAAATCTTCACTTTATGTTTCATAAAACACCACGATATAAGGTTATTAAACTGATAATAGAAAATATTGTCTAGAGTTAATTCGAGATTTGCACTCGCAAGAAAGTCTACGAGGGACTATATTTCCCGATATCAGTTTAATAACCCTTTTATTTTATTATACCGCAAATTACATATATTTCCCACAAGTATTCCATCTATAATACCATATTTTGTCTAAAAACATAAATATTACAGTAATTCTTGTAAACAGATATAAGACTAGCGCAATGCGACAACAACACAACGATGACTTCAGCCTTGTTACATTAATCATGTGACGTCATAAACGACAGTGTCATATGACATAGCGTGCAATATAAAGTTGATTCGGGGAACCTAGGAGTGGAACAATGATTGCTTGTAAATCTTAATGCAAAATGTATGCTTACACCTTATAATTATTGTTTAATGTCTACACGAAGTATATTTTGGTTTAAAACTCTATATATTCTGTGTATTATCATCCATGTTATGGCAAACAATGGTAATTTACTAATGGGCATATGAACAGTACAAAGCAATTATAATTGTATTATAACATACAATATACATTTAAAACATACACAACATACACATAAAATTGTGATACACATTATGCCCTAGTAGTGATTTTGCAAATATCTTATAGGTTGAAAATTTAACCCCTGACTACAAAACACTTTCTGAAGGTTTTGTTTAGAAGGAAATTTGATTTTAAATTGCCCTTGTCATATAGCCAGTTACAAAATAGTTAGAATGCACATTTAGCTCAAATTTGAAATTATTGTTAAGGCATTTAACACATAAAAATTGCATAAGAACTGGATTCAATTTTTACCAATTATAGCTAACAACAAGTAAAACAATCTCTGTCAAGTCCAAAGACTAATTACCTTTCAGATAAAATCTCCAATGGCTGCAAACCTAAAGAAGAAACAACTACATCGTTAAAGAAACATAACATTTTCTGGTCGGTATAATAATTCGAATCCTTAATGACAAGATTGACATCAAAAGATATTGATCGATATGATAGATTAGTGGTAGAGAGCTCGCTTCTGATGAATAGGAATTGACAGTTCTGCATCACCATGCTTTATAATGGGCAATCCTATATGCGCTAGGATTGTATATACACCTATGGGGGATCGCCCGACCGTGAAGTTATCGAGTCTTAACATGCAGATATATCGATTGGGGATTTTCAGTAGCTATTTTTAAACAGGTCTATTCATTAAAATGCTCGCTGATTGGGAAATTTAATTTATTCTACCTTTGGAGATTATCTTTGCTAATTAATAGGCGTATATACGTTGCATGGCACCATATATTTTACTGATATTAACAAGATATTTGATTTTAGTTTTATTCATATGTAGGGACGTTTTTAAAGGGAAAAAGTCAGTGTGGTTTAATAATATGATTAAATAGACTTTTAAAGGATGGAGATTTTGCTTTCCTATGCTAACATATGGGAGACCGTCCGACCGTAACGTTATCGAGTATTAAGCTTTAATATTTCACTTCGGTAGATAATCATTTATGTGGTATTGATGTCTAATATTATCTCATTACACTATATGCAGTGTTTAAATGCAAGTGGATTTCAGGTTTTCAATGAGATACGATTATCTCTACATTTATTTTTAAATCAACTAATATTTAAAATGAAAAATAAATAAATAAGTTTGATGTATAACCATACATGTTTAGACATGAATGAACACGTCTATTTTAAAAGGTTGTTTAAAGCTATTGTGAAATTACAGGTCGTCATATAGCGTTTCAAAGGGAAATAATTTCGCCTTAGTTTCTTAGCATGACTTGGGGTTTATGTAAAGAAAGACAAAACGAATATATGTAATCTAGTATTTATTTTCTTCGTCAATAGGTCATTATAGGTCGGAGAACATCCATATAATGCCTGTACACTACATTTTAAATATACAGAGTTTTAGTATGTTCGGCGCTTTTTCTGTTGAAATACTGCCATAAAGTCAGAAGGTTTTCGTCTTATTCCCATGGTACGTGCACCGCCTTCTTGTTCTTGTCCTGTTTCAAGTAACTTTTAGCCTGCTCAAGATTAGCTGCTACTGGTGAGACCATTTTGATAATCGGTTTCAGTGGTTCTTTTGCATCATTAGGATTATCTTTAGTTCTATCATGCTCTGAAATATATGGATCAATTGGAATCATGTAGGTCCCGCGACTGAAATTGCCAATCCCACTTCCTTTTTGCCCTCGGCCATATTGATAAGAATCTACTTTTCCAGAATTCAATTGTCTAAAAAACTTGATCCATTTATTAGTATCTGGTACATATAATTCTGCCATACTTTAATGAAAAAAGGATATCTTCTTATATGAAGTGTTAAGCTCACTCTACCTCCTATGAGTGTAGATAAATGTCCTTGTTTATCCTTTATATAGATTTCTATATCTTGCCAGGTAGTTGTCGGCAACGGTAAATAAAACGGTGCAGTGAACACTGTACTTATATCTTTATCTTTTTCTACTACAATTCTTCTTAAGAGTTGTTCTTTTTTACCAGCCAATAACGTTTCACTACAAATGTTGCTGCATATATAAATTTTGCCTGAAGATGTTATATTAGTACATTGCACTTCACATAATCCAATATACCATTGTCCTTTGAAATCCAATCTCGTATCTAACACTACACGAAAAGCAGATGCAGTATTTTGTGGAAAGTATGCTTAAGAATCTTCACTATCTATAAGAATATAACAATCATTCTTCATATTAATCCAAGATATTTAAGTGCCGGGTGGGTGAATAAGGATAAAATGTTATTGTAACGCAATGCTTCTCTGAATACTAAATACACAATGCTTTATAAAGCATTTTTATTTTATATTTATTACTTTACACAAGTCAATCTAAATTTAGGAGAACAGCTGTTGTTTTCATAAAAATTGTATTCAAGTCAATGTGAAATATAGAAGAACAGCTGTTGTTTTCGTAAAAATTGTATTTAAGTCAATGTAAATTTTAGGAGAACAGCTGTTTTTGTTTCATGTAAAAATCTTTTTCTATATACTAAAAAAAATATTGTAAGTCATTTAACCACGTATTGTTAATGAGACAAAATGTTTACATGTAACCTTTGTTACAAAACACTGAATAGGGCTGATAATCTTAAAAGGCACTTTCTCAATGTACATCAGAAACAATCACAAACAACCAGTTTTTATCAACACTCTGGAGGAGGAGGAGAAGGGGGAGGAGGAGGCGGCGGAGAAGGAGGAGGAGGAGGCGGCGAAGGAGGAGGAGGAGGAGAAGGAGGAGGAGGCGGCGGCGGCGGAGGAGGAGAAGGCGGAGGAGGAGGAGGAGGAGGAGAAGGAGGAGGCGGAGGCGGCGGCGGAGGAGGAGGAGGAGGTGGAGAAAACGTTATACTGTCATTTCAATTTCTTTATCCATTCACTATGATTATTTCGGGTATGACTGGATCGGGAAAAACGCATTTAATGAAAGACCTGCTACAAAGAAATATGATGGAACCCAGGCCTGAAAGAATCATCTGGCTGTACAAAAGATGGCAACCATTGTATGACGTCATTAAGTTTTCTGTTTCTCCACAGGTGGAATTCGTACAAGGGATACCAATAGATTTAGACAAAGACAAATCCAAATCAGAACAATTTGATTGTAATAGATGATTTGATGTCCAGTTTAGTCAAAGACATCATATTTAATGATTTGTTTACAGAAGGGAGTCATCATCGAAATTTATCTGTCATTGTGTTAAATCAGAATTTATACTTTAGAAAGGACGCGACTCAGAGAAGGTACTGTTTAAAAATTTATACGCCTATTAATTAGCAAAGATAATCTCCAAAGGTAGAATAAATTAAATTTCCCAATCAGCGAGCATTTAAATGAAAAGACCTGTTTACAAATAGCTACTGAAAATCCCCAATCGATATATCTGCATGTTAAGACTCGATAACTTCACGGTCGGGCGATCCCCCATAGGTATATATACAATCCTAGCGCATTTAGGATTGCCCATTATAAAGCATGGTGATGCAGAACTATTCATCCCACTTCGTTCGTAGGAATCGTGGATTGGAACGCCGGACAGGCCTGACTAAGGCTTCAAAAAAGTAAGTGACTGTTCTTTCGCCAAAGATTCGGCAATAAGAAATGTAACCGAATGGGCCCTTCGAAAGAGACCTTAAAAACTGATGTCTCGTATCTATGCAGGCGTGGCACGTAAATAACCCTTCCTATACATTGCATTGCAAATTTCTAAATTTCTGACACTTCTTCCATCGCTGATGAAGTCTCGATATAAGTGAAATACTCTTGACTGCACGTAAAGCCCATTCATTCAAACAATCAATCAATAGCCAATGATACAATAGATAGTGTGTTTAGGAATAACAGAAACAATTAAACAAACAGCATTAGAATTTTTAGACAATGCAAAGCAAATGTTCTGGTGTTTAATATCATGCATGAGATTTTTAAGGCAAGAATTTCCTACTGGCACTAAATAGATTTGCAAAACAATCTATACTTTTATATTTTTTCCTGAAATAATAAGTATTTAAACGGAAAAAACCTAAACCATATTTTTCTTAAGATAAATTATCAATACATCAGTATATACCTGTAGCGATAAGATATCCATCCGACCCTCTTCTTATATGGCAGTTGATTTCTAATTCATGTGAGTCTGGTTCACTGAAAGTATAAAAACACTCAGTTGTAAGGTATGTTAATATTATAGAACTGAAATAAATGGAACCATGAAAAAACTAGAGATAATTCAGGTATGTTACGGTTGTAATATTTTCAAGTACTTTAATTTCCAATTTAAAAAATATTTCTTATGATTCCATTTTTAGAATTTTAAACAGCAAACAAAAATAAACTTGAGTGCAGTCTTAGCCAGTTAGAAAATACCACCCTTTTCACATTGGAATTCAAACGTCTTTGTGGTATGCTTTGTAACATCATTCACTTAGAGGCAATCGTTCATGGGATAATACCAGATCTCACAAAAGGCGTGATAACATATCCATTAATATTGAAGACGGGTATATAGTAAGTCAACAAAATATATTGGTTTATCTTGTATACATGTATTGTGTTAACATAAACTTAAAAAAGTCTGAGTATAGGATGGAGTTATATAACATTATATAAACAAAATAGACAAATATACACATTTGAAAAAAATTAAAATGTTCAAAATTAGAGCGATAACCTTAAGAAATATTTGACGATTCGGTTATTTACCTTTCTCGTTCTTGGGAAGTTTCGTCATTTAAACCTGAAAATAAAACCCAAAGACAAAACAGAAAACAAATACATCATTCGGTTTTAATATAGATGTATAAATGATATGGATATTACCCTGACTGACAATAAACAAAAATCATAATTGAAAAAATACTTATTACGTTTAAATGTTTCCTTCATTCTTGAGTTAAATTTTTTATCACGGTAGTTGTAGACAGCTACACGGGAAGTGCTTACCCTTCTGGACCAACCCGTCTCACTTCGCTGGTCCAACCTGACGTGTTAAAATTGTTTGCCAGTTTCTAAGTTTTTACTTTAATGTGAGATTGCGATATGGGCATGGATTGGTATTTTTTGCTATTGATGATTGCAATTGGTTTTAAAGTTTTAGAAAATTGCAAATATACTTTCAATAGAATAAGAGAAATTTGTTTAATTATATGATGTTTAAATAAATGGGTTTGTTTACAAAAATATATCAATGTTATGAATACTGCTTGCAATATATTTTTTCAATAACATTAAAGTATTTAACAAAGATTATTATGAGAAGTGTTTGCTCGCTCAGAAATAAAGAGCTTATCAGTTTAAAAAAAGACCATCGATAGTCTCCAAGCACGTCGGTGTCCACCACTATTCTTGATTACTTACATCAATAATTGTTTAAATAATCTTGACTGGGATGTTTTACCCCATTATTGAAAACATTTAAGTTCATTCAATACCAAAAGACTAGATGCTGAAATATTCCGTACAATAAATAGTTTGATAAAAATCTTGATGATATAATTTGAGATTTGACTCTAATTTGATAATTATCAAAAGTCTTTAACGTCAATGTAGATATAAGTACCTGGCTTTGAACCCACTTCTTCGTATGATGTATTATCTGCTGTGATCGAAAGATTTTCGTAAGACCTTAAAGTAGATACAAAGTCATATAACCCTTTTCAAAAATATAATTTATATATTTCACACATTACGTTTTATTGTGGTTTAACACATGTAAATTTGTAATATGCTTTATTTTATCGTCTTTATGTTTGAATTAATTTTAGGTAAAAACTGAAAAAAAACTATTATTATTTACAAAATATTTGGACTCTATAATACATCAATGTGCACATTAAACTCCTTTCTCAGAAAACAAACCAATTAAATGAAATATCAAATGGCTGTCAACATGTTAAAGAATTAACTGTATTTACGTTGTATCCGTTTGATTATAGCATTGAAACAATAACGCAATAGCGTCACCCCTGTCACAAGTCTCCAATTACAGTTGTAGGATGTCTGATGTAGGTTTTTGTTATCAAACATCAACATTATAAGCATTGTATATAGTATAATTATTAGTTTTTATGTGTCAAAATGGATACAGATATGCACACTTAAAGTCATCCTCGTCCGATATGGAATTAACTGACCATGTATAAACCATACTGGGTCACCAACACGCTATGTAACGATTTTATCCTACCGATCACCCTGAAGAACCACGGTGTATACATGTACACAAACATACACGGACAGGAGAGTAGTTCTGGATGAGACACTACTCGATGCTGTAGTTACCTTTACCATGCGTTAGACAAACCAATGTAATCATTTATATACCATATAAGGTCACAGAAACACCGTGTAACGATTATATCATAACGATCATACCAATACACCATCAATAAAACCAATTTTAATGCATCCACAAAGAGACCTATGATTCATTACTGCGTTGGAAATACCTTTTGGGACTTTTATACAGACGCATGAATAGAATATTGAAAATAATAATATAATCAATTTGACTTGCTATCTTCTTCCGGCATAGACATCAAAATGCACTTTTATCACTGGAAATAAAATATTTTTATCCAATAGCATCACATCTCTACAAGTGCATATTAGAGGTAAATATTGTGATGAATATGACGCATTTACTACCAAGCTGTCGCAATTGACGTTTGTCTGGGGAAATAACTCTCATATACAATGTTTTGAAAACGTAGGGTTTCAGTCCTACCTACCGTACTTAAGCTGGCATACACTAATTTAATATATATCTAAGTAAACTATTTTTAAAAACTTACTCAGCTGCTCTAAGTTCTGAAAACATAATTAATCATTTGTTAATAAAATATTATTGCAGTGTTAATGTTACAGCACTAGGTATTAATTTAAACATGTACTTTTTATGTACACTGATTTCTTTTAGTATTATATTGTAACTACTGTCATAACAACATCATTCAATATCACAATGAATTCAGTACAAACGCTCTACCTTATAACTGTGCTTGATATTTGATATAAGTTTATATAAGTTTCGAAGTAATAACTTTTTGTCTCTTTTCCCTGGATGGAACTTATTTGCCAAGTTATCTTGCTAAATTTCAAAATGTTTTCTTTTACTTTTGCTTGTGGTTTCAAACATATCCAACCTACTAATTACATTCGTAACACAATAGACAATTTACTAGTAATCATTGAAAAAAGGTGATTGATAAGCATATTTATAACATATAGAAATAAGTAGCAAATAGGTGTTGCAGTACTATTCAAATTAAAGTACCATCCTCTATTGGTAAACTTTATGTAATTACACTGACTTACCTATTTCTCTAATTCTGTTTTGGAATAGATATTCATCATCAAAACTGTGACCCATCGAACCGCTTTATAAAAATAAAAAAAATAGCTCATGATAAATATATATCTTTTAAAAAATGGATAAATTAAAACCATCTCCTATTTTATTATAAAGATGCAACTTAAAACCTAATTACATAAAAGTGTTTTAATTCGTTGACAAATACCGTTTAACCCGAGAGCTAGGTGTCTTTTGGTGGTTTATTATGGAATGTACTTTCATTGCAAGCACAGCCTTATCAAGATCCTTACAACAGTGTTGATAAATGTTCATGCATCTGTATCCGAAAGTATCTTTGATATCCTAGATATATTCCACGCCATGCCTCTCGCATCCCCAGTAGACGTTCACGTGGTATGCAAGTTTCAAAGCTTTTTTTTCTTTGGGATTGCCATATGGACATGGATTGTTATTTTTGTTTTCTGTTTGTTGAAATATGCACAGTGTTTGACCAATAAAAGACATTAATCAAACCGAAAATGTTAATTTATTCAGGGAATATTAATAATTTAGCTATCAATCTCTTTTGTTCATCAAACATTTTTCAGAATTGTGTCCAAACATTAAAAACATACTAATCCATATCAAAAATAAAATTTAGAAGTAAAAACGTTTATAATGACAAGTAAAACATCCAAACTTCCACAAGGGATGTGAGGCCGGATGCTCAAAAGGGGTAATCACTGTTAAGTAAACTACAATCGCCACGCATGTTATCAGTTTTGAGTCGAGGAATCAACTGTTTGAAAATGTATCTGTTCTTTTTAAAATAGAAATGAATACTTACTCAGCTTCTGGAAGCATTGCTTCTGAAATATGAAATGTTGCATTTACCAAATATCAAAACGTTTTGCTAAGTTTACTTGTATATGTTATTTTCCTTACTTTTATATACAATTCCCTAGATTGCATTTCTGCAGTTCAATTGCATATCTAAGAGTTTATCCTGCTTGGTTATGTGCTTTGATAGCTTATAACGCGTACATAATCACACAATACACTACAAAGTAAACATTTGCGAACCACTGAAATTTCATTATTGAAAAAAGGACACGTTCAAAGTTCACAGTGTCTTAATGATATTAATGTTCAACGTTTTCGTAATTTTCGCAATTTGACAATTATTATATAGAATTTTAATTTTAATTTCATATGGGCAAATCTATGTGTAAAAGATGACAGAGATCCGAATTGAGAATTATTATCAGATGCACTAAGAAAACATATGAAATTCGTGACACTAGACAAATTAATGAATGGCAATTCTTTCTAGGTCTTATTTTGTTAAGGCAACCCATAAATTTTAACATAATACAAATTTGAAATATCCAAAAAAGAAACGATATGCAACTTACCAGCGTTCACATAATGGACAGAATCACTAAAAGTTAAATCATAATATAAATAAATCAATCATGTCTATACATTGTGAAGCAAAAACGTATTGAAAGACTATATATAATCATACACAATTATTGTTGTAAATGGTAGTTCCAGTAAAAGTCAAATCATTCTATATAATACATAAAATAATTAAAACAGACAAGTATATTTAAGTTGAAGCAAAACGCATTGAAATATTATACATAACACAGAATTGTCGTTGTAAACAGTATTTTAAATAAAAGCCATAACATTCTATAAACGTTTGTTTATTTTGTGTTAAAAATATTATCAGGATTGCTTAATATCTGTAACAATTGAATTAAGAGCAAACATATTGTCCGTGTTCAATTTTTTTTCAATCTAGAATAGGTGACAGCAATAATGAATTGAGTATAAAACTCATTTACTTCACCTGATAAATCCGATCCTCGGATTGTCAATAATAAAAATGCTTAAATCGGAATGTAAATTTCACTTACCTTCTTACTTGATTATCTTAAAAAAAACAAAATTGCAAAATAAAATAACGAGCAAAATATAATTACACAACTACTAGAGTCTGAAACAATTGACTAGTAGAATTCTAATAAGACCAATATTTTGATGCCTCTTTGGTGTATTAAAATGTGTAAATGTTAAAAGATCGTTTGCCCAAGGTCAGTTCCTTCACAAATCCAGATCCTGACTTCAAATGAAAACGTCATTCCACTGACCATCGATCCAACAACAACAACACAACGGGACTTTAGTAAGTAGTGAGTTTGCTTCTTATGTTTAGACATTTGGAGGTCGACATATGCGTGGGTTTGAAGAAGTTAATTCATGAACAAGTTGCATGCTAAGGACACCGCTACATCTTGCTGTGCATGTGTGCAATTGTCTTAAACTTGATCTATTGATGGTGTTGTTTTAGAATCAGTAAACAAAATAGGAGAGGAAAAACCACTATTGACGACGAAAAAAAAGTTTACAATATAAACGCTACATCGTTATGATCGATGATGACTTCAATGTTCAAAAATGCACGTAGATGTACTAGGCTTCATAGTGACCGACTAGAATAACAATTATTATCAAACTTTATTGGTTTGCATTTTTACTACATATATTGGTCAATGAAGTGTGAATCTCAAATTATTTTGATTACCATTAAAGCATACTCTTCTTCTTAATTGCTTTGCGATTGCAATCAACGCAATAGAGATCATAACACATGCAGCTGTTATGCCAACCAAGGTCGCTATCTTCGAAAGAAATGAAATGGTCATGACTGAAATGTAGAGATATCTGAGTATTATCCAACAATATCCTTCCAAATTTGTTACACTTTATTCCATTAAATATTCTGATATCTATTAAAACGTAGATAAAGTAATAATGTATAACACATCTATGTATCACATATTATACCTGCGGAATATAATTGAAGATTTACGATATTGATGATACCGTCAAAATATGAAAATAATTGTTACAAACGGACAATTGGCACCTGTTTACGATATTGATGATATGGAAACATAAAATTTCTTCAAAATATGAAAATAATTGCTACACACGAACAAAGAGTATATTCGTTTGATTAGACTGTTAAAAGAGACTATTTTATATGTCAAGTTTTTTCTTTTTAAACTTTCAGTTTATCAACGATACCAATTAAAGCATAATTGAAAAAGTTTCAGACATATTTTACTTTTGACGAAATGATTTTCCGTTATAACCCAACTCAAATTTTCCGGTTTATATACAAATCACACTAAAAAAGGAAGTAAACTGGCATATCCATGAATTTTGACAAGTTAGTTCGGGTATCCGTAAAGGATAATTAACTACTGTTAAAGTAGCTACACTTAACAATATTCATCGTGACATTCGAGCTATTAACATGTAGTTCAAACAATTATGCAGGGAGTCAATATTCCAATCATGTCCGAAGTACAATATGATAAGTGAAAGCTACGAAACGTTTACTGAGAACACGACTATAGAAATGAATGTAATAACGTATTCGATAAAATTAAATACACATATTAATCTATTATGGACCTCTCCCGAGGGAACTGTTCTCCTATCGGCTCGGTCACTATACCCCTCCAGACAACACTAAAGAAAAACAGTTCCCGAGGGAGAGGTCCATAATAGATTTAGTACATCACATGTTTTTGTTTTCAAAGTTGGAGCAAGAATAAGTTTTCAACATTATGAAAACGTCTCAACACTTGAAATGACAATCATTGAACTTTCGGAAATTTGTATAAAATCATTACACAAAATAGTTGATTTGGTCGATCTCCGTAGAACCAACTCGCCATCAATTTTCCTGCCTCTGAAATACATTATTTAAAATATTAACGGAATACTTTGTTTATGCTTTGTGTTTTTGCTTGTAAAATGTCATTCGTAAATTGTCTGTCGTGGGATGCCATTTTGTATTCGACGAACAATAGACACGCCACTTGGACAAAGGGAAGTAACTTGGTTTTGTTTGCGGGGGGTCATCAGAGGGACTACACTTGGATGTCGGGGACTATATCTAGGTATAGTCCAGCTGCTATGCGTTGTCAAGGACAGATGCTTTATACATAATATAGTATTCATGTAGTTATCCAATAATTATTCAACAAATTAGCATGTAATGTACTAAATCAAAAGACGACACATCTGAGCAAAAAGAGACTGTCAGTAAACTACCAAAGTAATCGAACTGATAAGCAATCCCCCCACCCCAAAAAATATCAGAAACTTAATACCTTAAACCAAATAATAAACTTAAGTCTTCAGTAAAATCAGGTTTGCGCTTAAATGCACATACAAGACTGAAGGGGTTAAAGTATTTTGGTGACCACAAACAATGTCAATCATAGTATGACCAGTAGTCCTCAAAGCATACAATAAACATCATACCTTTAACTGAAATATGAGCTGTAGTCTTCCCTATATAATTACTGATTTCCACAGAATATATGCCAGAATCACCCATTTCCGCATGACGTTTATTTATGCTAGTACTGTGAATTATCCCCTGCCTACTTTCATAAATCAAAAATCCAAAGGATCCATTTTGTATCTTGGTGGTGGAATTTTGTGTTCTTTCCAGAGATGTACTCGGTGGTGGATATCCAACAAAGCTAACACTGATATCAATAGGTTCTCCGATACTAATCTCTATATATTTAACTTTTTCTCCAGATAGGAAATAAGGCTGACCTAAAAAATAGACAGACGACTGAGAACATCTGAGCCACTCCATGACAAAACGACCCTTATGTCATAAAAAATCGATTTTGAGTTTTTATAAGATCCTGAAAGTACATTTTCTTGTAATTCCACAAATGTAAATCTTGTCTTAAAATTCCAATATTTGACGTCGCTATGGTAACTTTAACACACAAGTGTTTCTTAAGTTGTGACGTAATCG